>CAJHNH020002779.1:826523-1195115 GCA_905116865.2 Candidula unifasciata
GTGTGGACAGCGGGGAGTAAGCCACAGAGAGTGTGGGGGAGAGAGACAGAGAGAGTGGGAGAGAGAGTGTGAGAGGGAGACAGAGAGTGTGGGAGAGAGAGGCAGAGAGTGTGGGAGAGAGAGTGTGAGAGAGAGACAGAGAGTGTGGGAGAGAGTGTGTGAGAGAGAGACAGAGAGTGTGGGAGAGAGAGTGTGAGAGAGACACAGAGAGAGTGTGAGAGAGAGACACAGAGAGTGTGAGAGAGAGACACAGAGAGTGTGGGAGAGAGACAGAGAGTGTGGGAGAGAGACACAGAGAGTGTGGGAGAGAGACGCAGAGAGCGTGACAGTGTGCGCGTGAGAATGTAAGAAAGGTTAAGAATTTGAGAGACAGAGAGACTACGAGAGACAGACTTAATTAGATAAAGGGTGTGTGAGAGGCAGAATTATTGAGAGAATATAAGAGCGCGTGAGAAAGGCATAGAGAAGTAATAGATTTAGAGTGTGAGAAATAATGTTACTGACTGAAATAGAGTGAGCGAGGATAACACAGAGTTGGATTGTGAGAAAAAAAAAGAGAGAATGAGATAAAGGGAGCAACAGTCGCAGAGATATGGTAGGCAAAGCTCAGTACCTGCAAGACGTGGAGTCCGTCAATGTAACTGGTCATATATTTCATCCAGGCTTGCGCCAAGTCGACATGGTCACGGCTGATGTTCACTGATCCTGAACCATTGCTGAAGATCATTTCCCTGAATTTATTGAGCCGTGATGTCATGTTTTGGAACGCTGGCTGTTGAAGACGCCCTAAGACCATGGCAGAAAACTTTGACGCTTCAGCCAGTGACTTCCTGCCGATGACGACGTTGGCAATGTAAGCGTTCGAGTTCACATCGCTGATATGGCCTGCAATAGAATTACTTCACTCAAGGGTTGTTATACATTTCATATTATTTCCAAAATATTAAAGACGAGAGGTTCTGGCAGGTGCTCGAAGCTTAGAGTAAAGGCAAGACGGACGTTTGGTCAGAATGCTACTGGCACCATTAATATCGGAACTCTTCGCTGGCTGCTGAAGACGGGGACGGGGCTTTTATGGGAATGCTCCGATTGCTGTGACGTCGGTTCTTGGATCAACTCAACTCAGCTTATCTTAGTAATGCTTCTTCCATCTGATGTTATCCATGTGCCCTACAAATGTATCATCGTCATCATGTAGTAGGTCCTTTGCAGAACGTCGCTCTCATCACGTCTGCATGAAAAAAACTCGGTCTCTGGCCAGCTTTCCAGCCCCCTGTATTTTCCCTCTTAAGTAGTCACTTATATCCTGTGCCCATCTTCCTATTGGTCGGCCCTTGCCCCTCCTTCCTGGTACCTTGCCTTCTGCTATTAAAAAATTTTTATCCGTTGTGGCGCTTGATATGACCAAAATATTTCAGCTTCCGAGACAGGACGCTGTTTATTAGCCATTCTTCCTTGCTCAGATTTCAAGATGTCAGTATTTCTCCTCTTCTGGGAATTTTTCTAAAGCATTTCAGTTCAAAAGCCCATATTCTCTTTCTTAAGGACTGGGAAACATTCTCCATTGCTATTTATTATAGAGCCTACAAATGTATAAGGTTAGTTGTGTATCCTTTACAAGACGTTGCAGAACCAACCCCAACAGCCCCTGGCTGTTGTGTGGTTTTTCTAGGCAAATTTACATCCAGTAGTTTGCCATTGATTTCTAAACTGTCGGCTTTCTTGATACCACTGTCAAAACCAACGCCCGATCGAACCCGGAATCCTGGCATTACGAAGCTTTCGCATCGAATTCTACAAACGTATAGTAAAAGAATAATGCATTTGTGGGTAAAAATATGTATAGACATCTGCAGATTGTGAAGTACTTAGCTAAAGCTTATTTGGCCTATATCCACATCCAGTATTAAAGGGACCAATGTGCTAGAATGTCTTTACGGACAACAAGTATCCCGACTGTTAAGGAGTAATGTTAGGTAATCGATAAATTATCCTCACTGCACATCGGAAAAGCCCATGAACGCTCAGATGCTATCTTCATTTTGGCCCTCATCGTGTTGCGACTGTTAACACCAGTTCTATGTTGGTTTATTATCATTCTTTGACTATATGTATAGCGTTCAAACCGCAAACTATAAGTGTTTGTTTTATTCTCTAGCTTATTCCTTTTTTTTTTTTTTTTTTTTTTTTTTGGTAAGATGGGGCAATAGACAGATTTTGGAGTACTGACGGGACGATCGGGAAAAAACTGGATTGTTCCGGTGAAAACGGGACACATGATCGCCCTATATATAAACATAAACATGTGCATACCCCCCCCCCCTTTTCCCTCCACCCAACCCCACACACAAACACACACACAAACACACACACCCATGTGCATATTCACTTGAAGACTGACCTCTGGAAAAAAAGATGGCCCCTCTTGCTCTCTCCTGGCCAGTGTTTTCGGTACCTATGGCCAATTCTTCAAAAGCTGCTAAATCTGGCCAGAATGTACCCACTGTCACAGAATGTAGTATAGTCTTCATCCACTGCAGCAGAAACGCGTTGAGATTGCTGAAAAGATATAAAGATTGCTTAATTTAAAAAAAAAATTGCCTATTACTAACCCAAGAATAATTAAAATTTATTTATCTGTGCTCACCCTAATAACTATCACCATCACCCTCATAATTATCATCATTATCATCCCCACCCTCATTACTATCATCATCACCTTCATCGCTATCATCATTACCCTAATCATGTGTTACCGACCAGCGAAAGTAGTTCCATAGTTCATCATCTTTCAAGATTACCAGTCTAGGATCACTTCTATGTTCTTGCCTGAATATGCTATGTGGCCAATGGCGCAGGAGGGTGTCGCGAGCCCACGTGGGTAAATACACTGATATAGTGAGGGTGTGGGTTTGAACCTTAACAGTAAGTCTATTAACTGTCAGTCAAGACTGTACAAAACTTGTTTATATTCCCACGGCTCATTCTCCTGGTCAATCAAGCTGGTCAAAACTAATAGACAAAGTCACACCTCTCGTCCCTTCTTCCGCCTGCCAATTGTTTGCTAACGCCTCCACCAGACCATGTCAATATTGGCGATCTGGCCGGCAATAAAGTTGGGTAACCTCAGGGGGAGATAATTACAATTAGCCTGGGTTATCTGCTCCTAAAGGTCTGACTAGGAGATAATTATCTGACAACCAACAGATGGTGTGCAAATCTCCAGCCGGTAAGTCTGAGCTAGTCAGTCTCACTGGCGTCACAAAGACTACCTTACCACTTTACACCTGGGAAAGAGTCTCAGTGTTTGATATGACCAACAGTCCAGGAGAATTAAATGTTTGTTCGGGTCGCCTTACTTAGATTAAGGATGTATCCAAAACCATATTTTTCTGTATACTTTAAAATACATACAAATAAAAGTAGTTTGAGGAAAGAAATTCTGAAGTCACCGAGCGTATCGTCACAGATATCGTCAGGCCACTCGGGTGTCATCACTGGAGGTGGGGGTGGTGACAAAATATGTGTTTTTTAATTAACGAACATATATTGTGCGCGTCGGCTCTGTGGCTAAGTCGATGCGAACACTTCGCTTCGTAATGCCGGGATGCCGGGTTCGATCCCAGCTGCGGGCAATCCGCATTGCGTTGGTTTCGACAGTGGTATCAAGAAAGCCGACCGTCCAGAAAGCAATGGCAAACTACTGGACGTAAATTTGCCTAGAGAAACACACAACAGCCAGGGGCTGTTAGGGTTGGTTCTGCAACGTCCTGTAGAGGATACGAAACAACCTTTTTTTTATATTGTGCGCCTGGCGGAAGAGGGGTGACAGGAAATGTTCCGCACCGGGTATCCCTTGACCTTGCTATGTCCCTGTGTGTGGCAAACTTATTTAGTGATGGGCGGATGATGTCGGAGTCTGTTTCTGCTTTGAGTTAACGATGTGTGCACGCAGGACATAAAGGATAATCTTCTTGAGAAACGGAACGTGATGCCACTGGGGCAGATTATAAAGGGAATAGGGACAAAAAGAGGGAGATTAGAAAGAGGGATAGGGACAAACGGGGGAGATTGGAAAGGGGGATACGGACATGCAGGGGGAGATTAGAAAGAGGGATAGGTACAAACAGGGGAGATTAAGAAGGGAATACTGCCCCCCCCCCCCCGCGCCGCCCAAAGGAGGTGGGGAGGGGGGTAATGATTGCAGACATGTAACGAGTTGAGTGTCTGAGAAGAAACGTGTCTAATACGTGTACACGCGATGGCAGCAATGGTTCTGAAGTCGCGTGCACTTTTGTTGCAGATTCTGGCTCTACTTCGAACGGCATCATAAAATGGCGGCCATAATATGATGCCACATTCTGGTCATAATATATCCAAAAATATCCGAACAGTGTTCAGGCATATCTAAAATACGGACTTTCTGCCAAGGAACAAATAGTGGCAAAACTAGGATTACTTGACAATCAATATTAACATTGCACACGGTAGTAGCAGACGATAAATACCGACCGTTGACAATTTCGAGCGTTTCTGCAGACGATACTAGCAGACGATTTTAGCGACCGTTGACAATTTCGAGACATAACAGACAATGAAAGCGATTAGCAATACTGTTCTTCCGATTGAGGATTTAGCAGCGGTAGATGTCAGACTTGTCGGCATGCACAAAACGCGATTAAACTCATCGCCAAGCGTATCCCTCGCACCGCTACGCGCGGCGCTAAACTAGACTAGGTGCCTGAGACTCACGAGTAAAGTATTTGGAGGAAGTTGCAGGAGATGCGGTAGCTGCTGCTCGTGAGTCCCAGCCATCTAGTTTAATCCCCATCCGCGCCGCGCGTAGCGGCCGTGAAGCACACTCGCAGAAGAAGGTCCGCTAGTAACATATCGCTGAGACCCTGTTAGAGCATTTGTTTCGTTATACGCAGCCGGCATATTTTTAATAGAACTGAGCCCCATTCGGATATTTTTGGATATTTTATGGCCAGAATGTGGCCAATTTGGCTCTCCTTCGAACGGCATCATATTATGGCCGCCATTTTATGATGCCGTTCGAAGGAGAGCCCAGATTCTTATAAACGCGAGCTAGTCTTGCTGGTCGCACTCGACAATACCATCGGCTGGGATTCTCTTCCCTATCTTTAACCTGAGCGCTGTCCCCGTGTGAGTTCCGGGGGCCTATTATAAGGAAAAAAGAAGGGACCCATTGCCTACCCAAAAGCATGTCGTAAGAGTCGACTAAATGGGAGCTTCCTTCGAAGTCGGAGTGCATCTGACTGAAAGGCAAGGAACCAACAGTCTGCATACAAATTATTCAAATCTGTCAAATTGATGCACACGCAAACCTCAGGTTCTGGAAAAAGACTGCAGTCAAGAAGTGGACGAACAACCAGAACTTTCCGCCAGAGTTTACAGCTGGTGAACGCGAAGAAGAGGAAGAAACCTGAGCGGTGGACTTCATCCAAAATGCTCAGCTTGTATACTTAGTCTGGTAGTAGTCTGGTAGTCTTAGTTTCAGCTTCATAGCAAACGTCTGTGCCAACGAAAAACACACAGAATGTTTATCACAGTATTGTATTGTATTCAGTTTGTATACGTAGTCCCTAATGCTGTTGTACCTTTGACCGTGATTTTGTATGCTATCAGGTAAGGGTCGGTCATATTGTCTTTCGAGATTATGTTCTATTGGGAATAGACTATCGACTAGATCGACGGGAAAGTGCCAATATAAGCTGGTAGTACTTATTTAAACAGCATTATCATGTTCAGCTCATCTGGTTATAGCTGCTGCAAACAAAGTCTGTTTAGTTAAATGTGAATGTGCTTTATTAGTCTTTTCATCCCGAATTTGGCATGTATCGCTCCCTTTTCGTTTTTATGTCTCCTCATGGGAGACACTGAAATCTTGACTGTCAACGTCTAATTTTTGTGATGAAATAACAGTTTTCACGTTAGTGTTAGTCGAGGTTTCAACGTCACTGCTATCGGGGTTTCCCCACCCATACTTGCTCCGTTCCTGTGCCCGCGAAAATCAAATGAAATGTCCCTCACTGACTAATTTTAAAAAGTGGCGAGCAAACAGTTAGTCCCGGAACTACTTCTTCTTCTTCCTTCATCCTCTTCTTCTTCTCTTCCACTTTGTACCTCAGCGAAGTGTCGGGGGAGATGTAACGTTCGTTAGTGAGCTCTGTCAAGAGCAATATTAAGACGATGTTCATTTCTGTAAGGCTGTTCTAATGCCATCACTCCATCTTTTACGAGGTCTTCCCCTCGCTCTATACCCGTTTCAACGTTTTAGTGTGGCTCGCTGTGGTAGATAGTAGCAGGGCATTTTTGCTAGGTGTCCAAATCACTTTATTTGTTGTTCTTTGATGACCTGTAAGACTGGCTTTATTCCCAGCATTCGTCTGACTTAATTAATGATTTCTAATTCTGTCTTTCCTTGAAACCCCAACTCTTCTAAGGCATTTCATCTCTGTTGTCACAATTTTACGTTCATTAGAGGATGTAAGTGTCAACGTTTGACACTGACAGCATAGTGTTGGCCAAAAAAATAGTTCTAATAAGATTCACTTTAGTACTCCGAGGTATCTGCTTGTGTATCAACAGGGGAGATAGTTGTCCCATTACATGATCAGCTTTGGTACATCTCGCACTAATTTCTCTGACCAGTTTTTCCATCGAATATAAAAATTGCTCAAAAATACTTGAATTCAACTGTTTGTCTTAGGGCGCTGTTTTTTAATTTTATTTGTAAATTGTCTTTCTGTCTTCCTATCACTGTTATGTCTGTCTTCGTAGTGTTTATTCTCATATTATACTCCTTCCCTTTGTTATTAATTTTATTTAGGTGGTTCTGTAGGCATTGCGTACTTAGTGCCGGAACAATCCTGTGAATGTCTAATAGCGATGTCTTGACAAAAGTAACAATGCTTGATACAAACAAACAAAACAAAAAGTCTGGAAAGAAACTAACTCACATAGATAACTAGTTAGCTACATCATGAAAAGACAATTAACATTCTTTGGATACGCCACGCCATAAGAAGGAAAAGGGGCACTGGAGTGCATCGCGACAGCAGGAAAATCAGAGTTGAAGAGAAGCCGTGTAAAAGCGTGAGACAATGCTGGACACTTTGGCATCATGCTATGGAAGAGCATCTGTTAAAAAAAGGAAAGGACCCTTTTCCACGCCTTTAGGCGTATAGGGCATATAGGGCTAGACCTATATTTTTATAGACCAAACGGCACAAGATGGGTGATGTGGTCAACATCACGCCGGACGCCTTTACTTCCCGGGACGGCACCTGGTACCCACTCAAGGCTGGGTCGACCTGAGAGCCAAGGTAATTTTTTTTTTAAAGTCCGGCTGAGCCAGGGAGCGAACCCACGATCTAGCCGCTCCGCCACGGGTACTCGATTTGTTTTAGAAATGATTATTAGCTGACTCCTCCCTGGTTGCCCTCACGGGAAGCACATAAAAA
Source organism: Candidula unifasciata (assembly GCA_905116865.2). Classification (NCBI taxonomy): domain Eukaryota; kingdom Metazoa; phylum Mollusca; class Gastropoda; order Stylommatophora; family Geomitridae; genus Candidula; species Candidula unifasciata. The sequence continues at coordinate 834,011 of CAJHNH020002779.1, forward strand.
TAGTACTGCTGCACCCTACCACGCATGTCGTAAGAGGCTACTAAGGGTAGGGTTGGGCTGGAGGTTGGCTACCTCGTCCTGAAAAAAAAGCCACAAAAACCATCTAACTCTTGAAAAGTCAAAGAGTTGAGAAAGCATGAGAAAAATATCACCAGAATGTCTTTGCACTGGAACCCACAGGGGCATTAAAATAAAAGGATGACAACAAAACATGGAGAAGGGAGCTAGAGAATGAAGTTAAAAAAGATGGGAAGTGCTGCATGCGAAAGTGAAGGATAGTACGACTTGGCTTGAGTTGTTGAGAGCCTATGCTCCACTGGGAGTTAGAAAGGCAGAAGAAGAAGACACGGCTGTGGACAAATAGGACGACTGTCACCACCAGGCACAGGCTATATATTAAATTGTGTGTATACTATTATTAGTGGTGTGAGTTCACTAACAACAGTGCAACTGATAGATGAATGGCGACGCTGATGGTGCAGGCAATGGTGATGAAGATATCCACTGTAGTGATCATTATGGTGACCAAGTGTGTATATATGATCATTATGGTGACCAAGTGTGTATATATGATCATTATGGTGACCAAGTGTGTATATATGATCATTATGGTGACTACGTGTGTATATATGATCATTATGGTGACTACGTGTGTATATATGATCATTATGGTGACCAAGTGTGTATATCTGATCATTATGGTGACCAAGTGTGTATATATGATCATTATGGTGACCAAGTGTGTAAATATGATCATTATGGTGACCAAGAGTGTATATCTGATCATTATGGTGACCAAGTGTGTATATATGATCATTATGGTGACCAAGTGTGTATATATGATCATTATGGTGACCAAGTGTGTATATATGATCATTATGGTGACCAAGTGTGTATATATGATCATTATGGTGACCAAGTGTGTATATATGATCATTATGGTGACCAAGTGTTTATATATGATCATTATGGTGACCAAGTGTGTATATATGATAATTATGGTGACCAAGTGTGTATATATGATCATTATGGTGACCAAGTGTGTATATATGATCATTATCGTGACCAAGCGTGTACATATGATCCTTATGGTGACCAATTGTGTATATCTGATTATTATGGTGACTAAGTGTGTATATATGATCATTATGGTGACCAAGTGTGTATATATGATCATTATCGTGACCAAGTATGTATATATGATCATTATAGTGACCACGTGCGTATATATATCCTTATGGTGACCAATTGTGTATATATGATCATTATGGTGACAAAGTGTGTATATATGATCATCATCGTGACCAAGTGTGTATATATGATCATTATGGTGACCAAGTGTGTATATATGATCATTAACGTGACCAAGTGTGTATATATAATCATTATCGTGACCAAGTGTGTACATATGATCATTATGGTGACCAATTGTGTATATATGATCATTATGGTGACCAAGTGTGTATATATGATCATTATGGTGACCAAGTGTGTATATATGATCATTATGGTGACCAAGTGTGTATATATGATCATTATGGTGACCAAGTGTGTATATATGATCATTATGGTGACCAAGTGTGTATATATGATCATTATGGTGACCAAGTGTGTAAATATGATCATTATAGTGACCAAGAGTGTATGTCTGATCATTATGGTGACCAAGTGTGTATATATGATCATTATCGTGACCAAGTGTGTATATATGATCATTATCGTGACAAAGTGTGTACATATGATCATTATGGTGACCAACAGTGTATATCTTATCATTATGGTGACTACGTGTGTATATATGATCATTATGGTGACCAAGTGTGTATATATGATCATTATCGTGACCAAGTGTGTATATATGATCATTATGGTGACCACGTGCGTATATATGATCCTTATGGTGACCAATTGTGTATATATGATCATTATGGTGACCAAGTGCGTATATATGATCATTATGGTGACCAATTGTGTATATATGATCATTATGGTGACCAATTGTGTATATATGATCATTATGGTGACTAAGTGTGTATATTTGATCATTATGGTGACTAAGTGTGTATATATGATCATTATGGTGACCAAGTGTGTATATATGATCATTATGGTGACCAAGTGTGTATATATGATCATTATGGTGACCAAGTGTGTATATATGATCATTATGGTGACCAAGTGTGTATATATGATCATTATGGTGACCAAGTGTGTATATATGATCATTATGGTGACCAAGTGTGTATATATGATAATTATGGTGACCAAGTGTGTATATATGATCATTATCGTGACCAAGTGTGTATATATATGATCATTACCGTGACCAAGTGTGTATATATGATCATTATCGTGACCAAGTGTGTACATATGATCATTATGGTGACCAAGTGTGTATATATGATCATTATCGTGACCAAGTGTGTATATATGATCATTATCGTGACCAAGTGTGTATATATGATCATTATCGTGACCAAGTGTGTATATATGATCATTATGGTGACCAAGTGTGTATATATGATCATTATGGTGACCAAGTGTGTATATATGATCATTATGGTGACCAAGTGTGTATATATGATAATTATGGTGACCAAGTGTGTATATATGATCATTATCGTGACCAAGTGTGTATATATGATCATTAACGTGACCAAGTGTGTATATATGATCATTATCGTGACCAAGTGTGTACATATGATCATTATGGTGACCAATTGTGTATATATGATCATTATGGTGACCAAGTGTGTATATATGATCATTATGGTGACCAAGTGTGTATATATGATCATAAGGGTGACCAAGTGTGTATATATGATCATTATGGTAACCAAGTGTGTATATATGATCATTATGGTGACCAAGTGTGTATATATGATCATTATAGTGACCAAGTGTGTATATATGATCCTTATGGTGACCAATTGTGTATATCTGATCATTATGGTGACTAAGTGTGTATATATGATCATTATGGTGACTACGTGTGTATATATGATCATTATGGTGACCAAGTGTGTATATATGATCATTATCGTGACCAAGTGTGTATATATGATCATTATGGTGACCATGTGCGTATATATGATTCTTATGGTGACCAATTGTGTATATATGATCATTATTGTGACCAAGTGTGTATATATGATCATTATCGTGACCAAGTGTGTATATATGATCATTATCGTGACCAAGTGTGTATATGTGATCATTATGGTGACCAAGTGTGTATATATGATCATTATGGTGACCAAGTGTGTATATATGATAATTATGGTGACCAAGTGTGTATATATGATCATTATCGTGACCAAGTGTGTATATATGATCATTAACGTGACCAAGTGTGTATATATGATAATTATGGTGACCAAGTGTGTACATATGATCATTATGGTGACCAATTGTGTATATATGATCATTATGGTGACCAAGTGTGTATATATGATCATTATGGTGACCAAGTGTATATATATGATCATTATGGTGACCAAGTGTGTATATATGATCATTATGGTGACTACGTGTGTATATATGATCATTATGGTGACCAAGTGTGTATATATGATCATTATCGTGACCAAGTGTGTATATATGATCATTATGGTGACCATGTGCGTATATATGATCCTTATGGTGACCATGTGCGTATATATGATCATTATGGTGACCAATTGTGTATATATGATCATTATGGTGACCAAGTGTGTATATATGATCATTATCGTGACCAAGTGTGTACATATGATCATTATGGTGACCAACAGTGTATATCTGATCATTATGGTGACTACGTGTGTATATATGATCATTATGATGACCAAGTGTGTATATATGATCATCATCGTGACCAAGTGTGTATATATGATCATTATGGTGACCACCTGCGTATATATGATCCTTATGGTGACAGTGGTAAGTATATAATCATTATGGTGACAACATTGAGTATAATAATCAGTATGGTGACAAGTGTGAGTTTTTTAATGATTATTATGGTGACAATGGTGAGTTTAATAATTGTCATTATTGAAACAACAGCGAGTTTAATGATGATTATTATGGTGACAACGATGAGTTTAAAAATGATCATTATGGCGACAGCGATGAGTTTAATAATGATCATTATGGCGACAGCGATGAGTTTAATAATGATCATTATGGCGACAGCGATGAGTTTAATAATGATTATTATGGCGACAGCGATAAGTTTAATAATGATCATTATGGTGACAACGATGAGTTTAATAATGATCATTATGGTGACAACGATGAGTTTAATAATGATCATTATTGTGATAACGGTGACTGGGTGACGGCGACAACGGTGTTAAGAAAGTTACTAATCTTCTCACCTGTAAAATGCCACCACGTCATAATCGTCCACTTTCTGCATGTCTATATCATGCCTAAAATCAAGCAGGTGTACGTTCATCTCCGACTTCCTCGGAACCACACCCGACCACAAGTGGAGATGTTCCGGCCACACTCTCAAGCCATGAAACGTCTCGTCAACCTTCACCCTCTGTTTCAGCATCGCCTCTGTGGTTCTGTCATCGCCCCCAGAGCTGACGTATAGAGCAGAAAGTCCTCGCTCAAGCTGTATACTATAAACCAAACTACGTATCTCTAGAGCCAGCTCAACGTACTGATTCACTACCATATTGGTCTCTAGATGCTCGGCCGCATCGTACACTTTCTTGATGTTCTGGGCAAGTAAAATGACGACAGGCAGAATCCCTGCTGTTAGTAACAGAATCAGCAGGAAATACCTCCCCAGCGTGGTACGAAAGTTAAGTGTTCTATCCCAGAATCCTTTCTTTAGATTTTCTCCGAATAATGCCGACGATGCTAGCGAACTTGCGCATGATTGTAAAAACGAAGAATGGGTTGAATCCATCCTTTTTGGAGAGCAAAAACGGTTATTACTGCGGCACCAAAATTGTTTTTATGGATGTCTTCTATCTCCGGGTTACTATCTGCATGTTTAATCACCCTTCAAGAGACTTATCCTGGCAGGTAGACCAACAGGATACATCCCAGATGCCTGTGCAACCTCTAGAAAAGGTATAATTAGAGCATCCATAACGGCTACAGCGGGTCCAACCTGTAGTCATAATCGAGTAAGAATAAGTGAAGTTACTGTTAAGAACTTTCGGCGCAGCCAGACTTGAAAAAAAAAAAAAACATGACTCTCTGGTCTGAAGGCGTTGCGAGTCCGACTCGTAATCCAACGTACCGCGATCGAAACCCACTGCGGGCTGCGTGGATTTTTATCGTGGTATGGGACGTCGCAGGTCGACCCAGCCTCAAATGGGTACCAGGATGGCTGTCCTGGGGAAGTAAAGACGGCCGGCGTAATGCTGACCACATTACCCACCGAGTGCCGATTGGTCTGTAAAAATATGGGTGCTCTTCCCATATGCCCGTTGCGCCTATAGGCGTGTAAAGGGATCTTTTTTGGGAATCGCCGTGGCCGAGCGGCTAGACGCTCGTCACTGATCGGAAGGTCATGGGTTCGCTCCCGGCAGGAGCCAAACTTTTTTCAAAAATGACCTTGGCTCCCAGGTCGGCCTTGAGTGGGTACCGGGTGCAGTCCCGGGAAAGTAAAGGTGGCCGGCGTGATGCTGACCACATCACCCATCTTGTGCCGATTGGTCTATAAAAATACAGGTCTAGCCCTATATGCCTGATGGCGTGGAAAAGGGTCCTTTACTTACTTATTTTTCTCTGGTCGGCCCAGCCTTAAATGGGTACCCAGTTAAGTCCTGAGAAGTAAAGGCTATCGGCGTGGTGCTGACCACATAACCCAATGAGTGCCGACTGTTCGATGAAATAAAGGTTTAGCCCTATATGCCTAATACACAAGAAAGCATGGGAAAGAGCCTGCAAATTTACTTGATACTCTTATCATGTTAAAAGCCCCACCCTGGCTTCTGCCGGGCGCCCTAAATGTAGCCAGGCCATGGATAAGGCTTAACGGCTGAACGAGGTTTTCGGGACCTCTCCGCGGGTGATCCTCATCCACATGGTGGCACTAGCTGTGGCTGAGTGTTTATCGCTTGTGTAAAGTCCTGGTGTTGGCTCTGTGGCTAAGTCGATGCGAACGCTTCGTAATGCCGGGATGGATCCCAGCTGTGGGCCATGCGCATTGCGTTGGTTTCGACAGTGGTATCAAGAAAGCCGACCGTCCAGTGCAAAGGCAAACTACCGGACGTAAATTTGCCTAGACAAACCACACAACAGTCAGGGGCTGTTGGGGTTGGTTTTGCAGCGTCCTGTAAAGGATACGCAACTAACCTTTAAAGTCCTGGTGGGATACAACTCACCTACCTACCTAGAACTGACGTTACAGCTGCACGTTTAGTTTGAGAGCTCTATACAACCCAACTACGGCACGTGTTTTTCTACAACATTCACGCGTTTGTCCAAACACAAGAATCATGATTTAAACTATATGCAGAAAAGAAGACACCTTTATAATTAAAAGCTTCAGTCGTGATCTGCCTCAATCAGTTCATGCAGACACTTTAAACACGGAATAATCAAACTTAAGTTCGCCAATCCATTTCACGCTTCCCACGTTATTAACGCCACCAGGTGGCGCAGTTTGGATCAATAATAAATTCTTTTTGCTCTCTATAAGGGAGTCGCCGTGGCGTTGGCGGCTAGACGCCCGCCTGCGGATCGGAAGGTCGTGGATTCAGGCTGAAATTTGTAACAATTTGAGGTTCTGGGTTTAATCCCCAGTAAGGGCTGGGATTTTGTTCACGTGGACTTGGGAATTCTAGTAATTCCCCCTGGTCTCTGGGTAGTAAGATGGACGCCCGTGTGCATTGTTGCGCACTTAAGGACCCCTTTGCAGTTGGAAATCAAAAAGAGTAACCTAAAGGCGCTGCCCAGGCTAAATTTGGAGTTAAAAATCTACCCAAAGTATTTCAGGATCCACGACGTTGCTACAGAGCCCTTGGACTGTGCTGAGGAGCTTCTTCGGACTCAGACTTGAGTTAGAAGAAGAACGGAGCACTACCCGTGTGCCATAATGTTGTTCAAACCTCAAACATGGCTTCGCAATGCTCACTTTATTGTTTCTCTTAGACGAGTTTCCTCCCCTTCAAACTCTTTTGTCTCTCTGTTATCGGCCATTCTCGCTTTATGCCTCAACCACTGCAGTCTTCTAACCCTCATGATGCCAGTAAATGATGAAATAAATTGTGAATTATGTTGCTTGCTTGAGTATCAATAGATTTATAAAAATATCAAACTAGTAGCAAACAACCAATGCTCGGCTTGACAACAAAGGAAGTCCATGACCCTTTACACATTTCCAGGCTATCCTCCGAATAACGGTCCCAAATTATCGAGGCGGAAAAAATACCCTTACAGGGCCTCAGTCACATGTAAATTGCGGACCTCTTTTCGACAACTACATCGCATACCCAGGAAAAGCTTCTGCTGAGTTAAAGTCACTGCCGAGAGTTTTCATGGCGCTGCTACGCGTGGGGCGGATGGGGCTAAACTAGATGGCTGGGACTCACGAGCAGCAGCTATCGCATCTCCTGCAGCTTCCTCCATTTTATTTGCTCGTGAGCCCCACCCATCAAGTTTAGTTTGGTATAGTCGCCGGAAAGAGGTCCACAATTTACATATGACTGAGACCCTGTTAGGGTATTTTTTTCGGCCTCGATAATTTTGACCCGTTATTCAGAGAATAGCACATTTCCATATTAACCAATCCAAAAAGAGATTTGCTGAAAATATTTATATCTAGTTCAACACAGACAAATGTTAATTAATTCAAACATTTAAATAATAAATTACTTAAGCAAAAAATGTATTAACTCATTTACATATTAATGTTGCAAGAAACCTACCACCACATGTTCCTTTTAAAGCTCCAGAAGTCCTGATGAAACTGGTAGATAAAGAAATCAAATACTCAAATACAATCACTCTTATGAACTCATTGCTAAAGACCATTGATTACTACTCCGAAGAATGGATACATGTTTATACTGATGGATCTGCATTCAAAGCTACAACTAAAGCAGGTTACGGAGTCTACATAGGTTATCCAGATGGATCTATTGAAGATATTTCTGATGCATGCGGGGAATTCTGCTTTAATTATGAGGTTAAAATTTTTGCACTAGAAACACTGGTATACCACCTTAAGACTGTAATGGTTGTTTACCTTTCAAAGGCCCAAAACACTGTCATCTTCACCGATTCAATGTCCGCTCTACAAGCTTTGGAAAGCAGTGAACATTGCAGAACTGACATAGCCAGAAAAATTATGGATGCTGATCAGCTCATTACCTCATACAACATCAGAATAGTGATGCAGTGGATTCCAGGTCACTCCGGCACACCAGGTAGTGACAGAGTTGATAGACTGGCAAAGAAAGGAGCAACACAAGAACAACCACTCACAGGGACAACCCTACAGACAGCAAAAAAACTTATAAGAGTTATAAACAAAGAGACTTGGCTGAACAGATGGGCTATGGCAGACACTGAAAGAGAGGTTTATAGACACATGGCTGGCCCTGATCCGATTGACAGCATCAACCATTTAACAAGGAGGGACCAGGTAACCATTTTCAGACTCAGAACACAACATACTCCACTCAGTGGACATCGAAGCACAATACAGCCACAACACTTCCCAGAGTGCCAGCTTTGTAATTACCCCTATGAAACTGTTGAACACCATCTCTTTGAGTGCGCAAAACAGCGAGACTAGAAGACCTCTACTTCCTCCAAGACCAGACAAGTGGAACACCTTGTACGAAGGAAAAGAACAGCTTGTGAAAACATTTAAATTCCACTACATGGCATTGGGCCAAAGGGCGAAAACCCATGCATCACTGGATCGATAACAACAACATTAACATATAAATTTAGTTGTAACTGGTTTACGCATAAATTCCTTTTTACAGTATTCACCATTAATTTGTAAGCACAGACTGACACATACAAATTAAGTAAAAGCTGATTTACATTTAAATTTATGTGTGCCTTATTCACATACAAATGTAATACAAATTGAAATACATATAGATTTCGTGTAAACTAATGCACACATACATTTAGTAATAACTGACTGTGAGTGAACCTTTTTCATGAATACACTTATCACTGCAATATCAACACATTCATTTATCAAACAAAACCTTTTTCACACATAAGCTTATTAATACTTTGCTCACACATTTTTTTCAATAGCTAATTCACACATAAGTTTATTAATACTTTACTCACACATTTTGTCAATAGCTTATTCACACATAAGCTTAAGTACTTTACTCACACAATTTTTTCAATAGCTAATTCACACATAAGCTTATTAGTACTTTACTCACACATTTTTTCAATAGCTTATTCACATATGCATTTATCAATTTCTTTTTTTTTCCCTGCACATTTAACTACCAATACCTTATTCACACACATTTATCAATACTTTATTTACACATACATTAATCAATACATTATTCACATATATATTTATCAATTCCTTATTTAAACATATAACTATCAATACCTTATTCACACACATTTATCATTATCTTATTCACAGACATTTATCAATACCTTATTCACACACAATTATCAATAACTTATTCACACACATTTTTCAATACCTTATTCACAGACAATTATCAATACCTTATTCACACACAATTATCAATACCTTATTCACACACATTTATCAATACCTTATTCACACACATTTATCAATACCTTATTCACACACATTTATCAATACCTTATTCACACATATTTATCAATACCTTATTCACACACATTTATCAATACTTTATTCACATATACATTTATCAATAACTTATTTACATATATTCATTTATTAATTCCTTATTCACATATACAACTATCAATACTTTTTTAACACATACATTTATCAATACCTTTACATATAAAAATACCTTGCTCATACACACATTTATCTATACCTTCACATATAAATCTATCTATACTTTACTCACACATACATTTATCAATACCTTTACATATAAATCTATCTATACCTTACTCACACACACATGTATCTAAACCTTTACATATAATCTATCTATACCTTACTCACACATACATTTATCAATACCTTTACATATAAATCTGCAATACAACAGCTCCTTTTAATATGCTATGCAGTAAAAAGTGCTATTTAATAAATAGTCAAAGCTTTTAGAAAACATCAAGTATATACAGGTCGGTTTATTTGATTTTAATTTAAAATAAACAAACAAACAAAGGAAACAAAGCCTTCTGTCACATATCGTCTCAAATCCTTCTGATTCTAACAAACAAGCATAAGAAAACACACAACTTTTGACTAACAAACTCACATACATGATCAACACATTATGAGTCCTAGTACCAACTGTGTACATAACAGAACCTGAATGGCAGAGGGCCACGAGTATTCCAAGAAGACAGTAGAGAGATAATATATAATACACAGACAGACCTACAAAGAGCTGGAGTCACCAACTGGAAGAGAAGGCCAATCACAGAGATGGATTGAAAGTGGGTGACGTCTGCAGCAATAAGTCTCAAAGGCTAAGATTGCTGAACTTCTTCCTGTTCTTTTTAGTGTTCACCAGTTAAAAACTCTGGCAGAAAGTTCTGGTTGTTCATCCACTCCTGAACTTTGGTCTTGATCTAGAACTTGAGTTTTTGTTTGCCAGTCCATTTTACAGATCTGGCTTATTTGTATGCAGACAGTTTGTTCCTCATATTTCAGGCAGATTCCCTCTCACTCTGAAGGTAACACACCTAATAAATTCTAAAGGTAACACAATTAGCTCTAATAACACACCTTATTAGCTCTAAAGGTAACAATAAGCTCTTAAGGTAATAGACCTAATTAGCTCTTAAGGTAACACACCTAATTCGCTCTAAAGGTAACACACCTAATTCGCTCTAAAGGTAACACACCTAATTAGCTCTTAAGGTAACACACCTAATTAGCTCTTAAGGTAACACACCTAATTCGCTCTAAAGGTAACACACCTAATTAGCTCTTAAGGCAACACACCTAGTTCGCTCTAAAGGTAACACACCTAATTAGCTCTTAAGGTAACACACCTAATTTGCTCTAAAGGCAACACACCAATTTGCTCTAAAGGTAACACACCTAATTAGCTCTTAAGGCAACACACCTAATTCGCTCTAAAGGTAACACACCTAATTAGCTCTTAAGGCAACACACCTAGTTCGCTCTAAAGGTAACACACCTAATTAGCTCTAAAGGTAACACACCTAATTAGCTCTTAAGGCAACACACCTAATTCGCTCTAAAGGTAACACACCTAATTAGCTCTAAAGGTAACACACCTAATTAGCTCTTAAGACAACACACCTAATTTGCTCTAAAGGTAACACACCTAATTTGCTCTAAAGGTAACACACCTAATTCGCTCTTAAGGCAACACACCTAATTAGCTCTCAAGGTAACACACCTAATTAGCTCTTAAGGTAACACACCTAATTAGCTCTAAAGGTAACACACCTAATTCGCTCTAAAGGTAACACACCTAATTCGCTCTTAAGGCAACACACCTAATTAGCTCTCAAGGTAACACACCTAATTAGCTCTTAAGGTAACACACCTAATTAGCTCTAAAGGTAACACACCTAATTAGCTCTTAAGGTAACACACCTAATTAGCTCTTAAGGTAACACACCTAATTAGCTCTTAAGGCAACACACCTAATTTGCTCTAAAGGTAACACACCTAATTCGCTCTAAAGGTAACACACCTAATTCGCTCTAAAGGTACCACACCTAATTAGCTCTTAAGGTAACACACCTAATTAGCTCTAAAGGTAACACACCTAATTCGCTCTAAAGGTAACACACCTAATTCGCTCTAAAGGTAACACACCTAATTAGCTCTTAAGGTAACACACCTAATTAGCTCTAAAGGTAACACACCTAATTAGCTCTTAAGGTAACACACCTAATTAGCTCTTAAGGTAACACACCTAATTAGCTCTTAAGGCAACACACCTAATTAGCTCTTAAGGTAACATACCTAATTAGCTCTTAAGGCAACACACCTAATTAGCTCTTAAGGTAACACACCTAATTAGCTCTTAAGGTAACACACCTAATTAGCTCTAAAGGTAACACACCTAATTAGCTCTTAAGGTAACACACCTAATTAGCTCTTAAGGTAACACACCTAATTAGCTCTAAAGGTAACACACCTAATTAGCTCTTAAGGTAACACACCTAATTAGCTCTTAAGGTAACACACCTAATTAGCTCTTAAGGTAACACACCTAATTAGCTCTTAAGGTAACACACCTAATTAGCTCTTAAGGTAACACACCTAATTAGCTACCTGCAATGACGTGCTAGTTGGGGGGGGGGGGGGGGGGGGGGGGCAGTGGGGTCTGTTCTTTTTTCTTCAAAATGGAGCTCCAGAACCCACATGTGGAGAATGCTGAAGAAGAAGAAGAAGAAGAAGGTATTAACTGCTACAGAGTGTCACACTGAAGAAACATATTGAATACTGAGCAAGGGGAAGCTCACTCTTGCCAAATATATATGACAGCATTATTCAGAACTGCAGAGCAGGGCTATTTAACTGGCAGCCCACTGGCCAAACTGGCCCTCAGAGGCCTAGCAAGTAAACAGTGGAACTGTATTTAGACTGTCTAAAATGGAGGATTAGGCATGGCAGAATGTTAAACTTCAAAGTTATTTTTTGTTTCCGACAGCCCTTTGCTAATGCCGTTTCCTCATATGTCCATAGTCTTCGGTTTCGCTGCCTAATCTTCTGAGTTTAGTGCTTGGTGCAGCCCTGCCAGCTGTGTTTTTCATGTGGAATGCTGTGCAGCGGCTGTGTCATGGTATTCAATATGGCTGGTAGCCAGTTTACGATTGAGCTGGTGATGTACTTAATGTAATAATTCTATGTTCGTATAGCCGGCTTATTGTGCTTGACTACTTCCATCAACAACTAAGTGCATTTCTGGTGGCGACTGTTGGCTTTGGCGCCTCTAGCAACTGTCATATGCATTTACTGCGTGTGCTATATTTTTGGATTGATCCTGGACTAATTGTTAGCTAACCAGTTTTCCAAATGAGACAATGAGGGACATTTCATTTGATTTGCACTAGCACAGGAACAGAGCAGGTATGGGGAAACCCGACTGCAGTGAAGCTGATAACCCCGACTAATGTTATTGAATTAATGATCTGTCTACATTGGAGCTCGAGCATCTGACCTGTGACAATCCCCATTTTGAACATTTCAGCCCAGAGTAACTATGGACTATGAACCAACAGAGCCCTCTACCATTAGTTGAATGGCCTTGCTTTATAGGAGTTAAGTTGAGTCCAGAATTGACATCACAGCATTTGAAGCATTCCCATGCATGCTTCGTCCTCATCTCCAGCAGCCAGCCCAAAGTTCAAATACTGATGGTACCGGTCACAATCTGGTTATATGTCCGTCTTGCCTTTCCTCTGAGTGTAGTGAGCCGGCCAGACCCTCTGGTTACACCCAGAGGCCTCATTCTCTCCAGGCCATAATAATCTTGTTTCTCTACTGATTCCATTGCTTGTTCCCAAAGAGGCCTTGACCACATCTGCCTTGTCATGTATCAATTCACTACCCAGTTGTGCAGATCCAGCCAATCTGTCTGCAAGTTCATTACCCACTAATGCCGGCATGGCTTGGAGAAAAGATGCAAAGTATGCTCACTACCTGTGACCTTCCCAGTAAAGCTTGCCACCCTGCTTTATAGGAATGAAGACCAACTTATACACTGCATTCGAAAGATCACATGGACGATAGCTACATCTCCACTAAAACATTTCACAGAGGTAACTAGGGAAAGAGACGAAAGCAGAGAAAAAGAAGATCACACATTCATCAATAAATAATAGAAATGAGATGCTCATGTGAAAAAAACAAAAGAGGATGTATAGGAGGAGGATGAGGAAGGAGAAGAAAACGCAAATCAAAAATATAACAAAGAAAATGTCAGAGCCTTTTTAGAGCGACTGAACAGTCTTCTTTTGTCAAAATCTGCTTGTGCCGCTAGGCGTCGCAGTCTATCAGATGATCGGCAACTGAGCCAGGGCGCGCTCAGTCGCTTCATATGCCGTGATGTTATGAAGTCTCAAGTTATGCGTGACTCCTTCAATCCATCTTCTTCTTGGTCTTCCCCTGCCTCTTGTTGTTTCGATTTTCATGTTGTATGCTCTTGATGCTGGCATCGTTGGTTCCATTCTCATTAGGTGACCAAACCATTTCATTCTTTGCTTCTCAATAAATTTAACGATGGGTATGGTTCCAATGGTTCTTGTAATCACATCGTTTCTCACTCGATCTCTTCTGGTTTTATTCGCAGCCATTCTCAAACATCTCATTTCACAGGTGGTTAGTGTTTACAATGAGTGAGAGATGGCTGACCTGTTCTCGAGCCCTGATTGTTGTTACGTTTGATGGATTTTCTAATCTCATATATTGTTTCTAGAGCAGATTTTTGTGAACTCTTAAATCCACTGCCGATTTGCTGGACCTGACACAGATTCATCCTTAAGAGAACACTGGAAAACACGTAAATCACATGACTGAACAGTAAGGAGGCAAATAGATCACTACAGTTTGAGGAGAATGGCACTGCGAGGAATTACCAGGGGATCTGACCAACGCTCAACACTCAAGGGAAGGATGAGAGGGATATGCAATCAGACAGTTACTGGTACCATCAGAATTGGTACTCTTCGCTTGAAGCTGAAGATAGGGAAGGACCGCTTACGGGAGTGTCCTGAGTGCTGTAAAGTTGATTCCTAATTCAACAACACTCAATATTTAACAAAGAAAATAAGCATGGTAGATGTAAAATAAAAAAAATAAAAAACCACTTCCATCACTTAATAATGAAAATGAACTATTTTTGTAAAATACAAGCACAAATTGGCAACAGGGCAATGTATACAATAATGGCATCTTTTGTTGAATCACCTGGGCACATTTTTTAATAAAAAAAAAAATTTTTTGCAAATAACATAAAAACATGTTTTAGAAAGTATACAAATAGAACATATTTACATGATAGAACAGAAAACAGTTGCGTTTGTTATGAAAACAAATATAATGGTGGAGTTGAGTTGAATGATTCAAGAACCGACATCACAGCACTCATGACATTCTCATTAGCCCTCCGTTCCATCTTCAGCAGCCAGTGCAGAGTTCCAATACTAATTGTGCCAGTATCATTCTAATTAAACATTCGTCTTGCCTTTTCTCTGAGCCTCGAGCATCGGTTAAAACCCCTCGTCACTTCCCGCTGCATCAATCTCACCAGACTGCGGTGATCCATTTGCTCCTCTGAATTGTGCACGCTCTCCCACACCGCACTAACCTCATTCGCCTTATCATGAATTAATATTCAGCCAAGTTGTGTAGAGCCAGCCAGTCTGTCTGCCTCTTCATTTCCTAACACACCAGTGTATCCCGGAGAAAAAATCCATACAATACTCCTCGCCCGTGACCTCCTGGGTTTTTCTGGGAGGCAAGGTTTTTTTTTTTTCAAGTCCAGCTCCTTTTAGATTTGAATTTACGACCTTCGGATCTGCAGGTGAGCATCTAGATGCTGCACTCCAGAAGCTCCCACAAACTCCACAGCTCTAGCAAAAAATGCCCAGAAGATATTGGTACTTTTGAAACTCCTCGCTGGCTGCTGAAGAAGAGGACACAGCACATATGTTAATGTTTCAAGTGCTGCAAGGTCGGTTTTGTGACTTAACTCAGCTCAACTCCTCCAAGATTTCTTTAAAAAATTTAAAAAAAAACTGCACTCATGAATCAAATGAGGCAACCCATTAACTCGCTCGTGACCTTCAGAGCTCAAGGCCAATGTCTCAACCATTTAAACCTCCATTTTTTAACAAAATAAAGTGATCAAATGTTCAAAATTAACTTTTCAAAAATGTTGTGCATCGTAATTTATAACGAGATTCCTGATAGGACTAGACTTTTTATAAGTATAAGTTAAATGTAAATCTTTGTGCTAGAATATCAGTCCTCAACCTGTGGGTTGCGACCTTTTTTTTGGGTCAACTGACCCTTTCACAGGGGTCGCCTAAGACCTAAAGCACATATTTATTGAAGTTATGAAGTTGTAATGAAAATTATTATGGTTATAGCTCACCACAATATAAGAAACTGTATTATAGGGTCGCTGCATTAGGAAGGTTGAGAGCAACTGTGCTAGAATATAATAATTTAGTGAAGAGATTCCTGTCTGAGTTCTGGGACCCAATTTTGGGGGAGAACAGAACAGACCTACTGTGTCTTAACTCTTTCAGTTCCAAGGAACGCATTATATGTTTACAGGTTCTTACCTAGAAGCTCAAGGAACGCAAGATGCGCTAATTGTATGTCTCTCTTAACCATCCCTTGGGCCTCAGATGCTAAAACCTCAGGACTAAAAGAGTTAACATGCATGTCACAAAAAGTAACTAATTAATTTTTTTAAAATCAGATGTCTTTGGTCAAAAGGTGCAGAAATCACAGCCTAGCTGTAAACCACAACACAATGTGCCAACAACCATATTAGGGTGAATGCAGAAGAAGAAGAAGTTTAAGAACAGATTTTCAAAATTATTGTCACAAAAGGATAAGCTATTATGGATGAAACATCAAGTACCGGGTAGGTGTACTCTACTATGTCATGTGTTGTTGAGAATCACGGCCTATGATATGTCAATACCACATACAGCAATGTCTGTTTAACTACTGTGCTAGCTTAGCACGTAGAAAACTTTAGTGGCTACTTCTAAATTATTCTGAACAGGTCCAAGAAAGGATCTGACATGAGCTGATTGAGGGGTTTTCTCCACCAGGAAATAAAAGAATGAAGAAGGAGAGACAGGAAGAGGAGGAGGAGAATAAGCAAGAGAAGAGAAGGAGAAGGCAAAGCAGAAAAAGAAGAAGAAAAAAGAAGCAGCAGCAGAAGAGAAGAAGAAGTAAAAGAAGAAGAAAAAGAAGACAAAGAAAAAGAAGAAGAAGAAGAGAAAAAAAGAAGAACAAGAAGAAGAAGAAGAAGAAGAAGAAGAAGAAGAAAGAAGCAGCAGCAGCAGAAGAGCAGAAGAAGAAGAAGAAGAAGAAGAAGAAGAAGAAGAAGAAGAAGAAGAAGATGAAGAAGAAAAAGAAGAAGAAGAAGAAAAAGAAAAAGAAGCAACAGGAGGAGGAGAAGAAGAAGAAGTGCAAGAAGAATAAGAAGAAGCAGAAAAAGAAGAAGAAGAAGAATTTCGATAAGCAATATCTCTTCCTGTCCATATTTTCTCTATCACATATTTCCTGTTTCATACTGACCTTGTTGGTTGTCTATTAAGTCTACTGTTTTGCCCACTGATAATGACAAGTGAACACATATGTTTATATTTGTGTGCATATTTTCCTGTCCCCTCCACCGAGCTTTCTAATCATGGTTTGTTTTGTGTCTAGTCACTTCCATATTTTTAAAGATCAATCAGCACTCAATATGTGACTGTGGTCAAAATCCTGTCCATCACTTTTACTTTCCTTGACATTTCCTGGTGTCCGTTTTTGAAAATTTAGTGACAACCTACAAACTAGGTGGGAAAAGAGTAAAAGTACACAAAGAAATAAAACATATGAATGGTTTCAACAAATGGCATGAGTAGAACAAGAATACAGCCTGATCTATGATTCTGATGATTGTGTGAGATTGTCACCCAAGATCAGCTATGTTTAACACTGTGTCACATGATGATGGTGACAATGATGATGGTGATGATGATGATGATGGTGGTGGTGACAATGATGATGTTGATGATGGTGATGGTGACAATGATGATGAAGATGATAATGATGGTGACAATGGTGATGATGACAATATGATGATGGTGATGCTGATATGACAATGATGGTGGGGATGATGGCGACAATGATGATGGTGGTGATGATAATGATAGTGACAATGATAATGGTAATGATGGGGACACTGCTGGTGACAACGATGATGATGATGATAGCGACAATTATGATGGTGATGATAATGGCCTCTATACCCACAGCTTCCTTTGACTATAAGAAGAATGCAGTACATCTGTGGTGATCCCCTTTTTTACCCATCAGGTTTTCAGTAAACATAAGTCAGTTGGTAAAAAACTCATTTCATAACAGCGGTGTATCTAGCAAGACACCAGGCTTAAATTTTTAACAGACCAACGAGACTAGAAGAATGCTACTCCCTCCAAGACCAGACATTCTTTCCCTCTCCCTCACTTATTCTCTCTCTCATTCACTTGTGCGAAGGAAAAGAACAGCTTGTGAAAACATTTAAATTCCACTTCATGGCAATGGGCCAAAGGGCGAAAGCTTGTGCGCCGCTGGATCAATAACAACAACAACAACAGACCAACTGACAGTCACTTGTCGATGCTGTCAACACCATACGGGACACCTTGCTTCTCAGGACTTTATCTGGTATCCATTTTAGGCCCCCCCCCCCCCCCCCCCCCCCCTAATGAACATGCACACATACTTTTTTTTTTTTGGATGATCAAATATAAATCTAAAAATTGTCTGGGGTTGACTTAAAAACTGAGCCCACACAAGAAATGACACAAACTTTGCTTTCCCAGCTTTTGTCAGATGTTCTTCCCATCAAACGTTGTCTTCCCAGCTTTCGTCAGATGTTCTTCCCATCAAACTTTGTCCTCCCAGCTTTCATCAGATCTTCTCCCCATCAAATTTTCTCTTCCCAGCTTTCTTCAGATGTTCTTCCTATCAAACATTGTCTTCCCAGCTTTCGTCAGATGTTCTTCCCATCAAACTTTGTCCTCCCAGCTTTCATCAGATCTTCTCCCCATCAAACTTTGTCTTCCCAGCTTTCTTCAGATGTTCTTCCCCTCAAACTTCTGGACGTGAGAATAGAGGCTGGTGTTCTGTGGAACCGTCCAGCGACCGGTAACTGGAATCTGCAAAACTGACCTGGATAGACCCGTAGGATGTTGAATGTGCTGGCTGAGACTTCTGCTGGGGCTGATGTGTGTGACTACCAGATGTAAGAGAGGCAACGTTGGGAGGGGAGTTGTTTGCAGCTCGAGTGGCAGACCTCACTGGTGGTGAGGCTGCTGCGGATGAGGCTAATGCTGGGGCCTCAGGTACTTTGAAGCGTTTGTAGGACATCGCACAAAAGATCTGAAAACAAACAGTGTTTTATCAACATTTAAAAAAAAAATTTATCAAACAAAATATTTTATTCTCAAAATTGGAAACAGTTTAAAAGAAAAACACACACACTCAGAAAAAAGTGGCCTTCCTAACTCTGTCACCATGATACCACTTTAAAAGAAAAATGGATCATGACCCTGTGGGGATCCCCAACCTGAGTATTGCATGCAAATCAGTTTTACAGATCTGGCTTAGATGTGTGCAGAGCGTTGGCCCCTTGCCGCTCAGGAAGATACACTCCAACTGCAAGGGAAATGTTGATCATAACTGCACTGGCCAGGCTCCCAGCTGGGAACCTGTTTCTAGGATGATGATTGTGGAGAGATACAGATAGATCTTAACCAGTACCAGCCCAGGTCTTAGTGCAGCAGCTCTTCTCCCCGGTTACAATGACAACTTTCTGTGACTTACCAGTGAGAGTCCCTGCAGCGCCAGGAGTACACCCAGTAAAAGGTAAGGTTTACTGACGGCTGATGACCCCCATAATGGGGCCATTACTGTCCCGAGACCCACTATCCCTCGGCGCAAACCCTGACTCAAGCCTGCAGAAAAACAAAACAGAAAAACCAATTACGCGATTATCAATGAACATTTGATGAGGAGCAGACAAATGATTGCAGACATAATCACATGTAGAGGTAATCTTTTGATTTTAGGGGTGTTAATTTGAAACCCATTCGTGTGAGAGTAACTTCATACGTTGAACATGATCATGCCAGAGTTTTGTGATATAAAAGAGCACATGTTTATCATCATATGATGCATAGGCTCTGTTTCTGACCACTTAGAAATTGGCTGTGTTTATCCAAAATTTGTACAAAGAAGCTCAAAAAGTGGTGATACAGTTTCTTTCATCTGAAGGATGTCAAACAGTGGGTATTCATAGAAGAATGCAGGCAATGTACGTTCATGAATGTGTGTCGTAGACAACAGTGACAGCGGGGGAACAAATGTTTATGAAAGGGCATGAGTTCATGACAGATCTTTCAAGGCTCAGGTCAAGCACATATTCTTGCAACAGAAAAGGCCATTGCCAAAACTGATGCAGCAATAAAGTGAACTGTTCACGAAGCATATGTCTGCTAGCAAAAGCAATCATTGAGTCAACTAGGATAGTTCAAAAGGGTGTTCGTAAGAAACTGAAATACTGTAAGGTATGTTTACAGCGGGAGACTGATGATCAAAAGAAGAAATTTATGTGATGTGTTGGAACTACTTTTTGTGTTACAGAGTTTGGGGGTGATGCTTTTCTTTTCTGCACAGTGACATCTGATGAATAATTCTGTCACCACTTTGAGTCAAGCATCAAACAAGAGAACATGCTGGATCACCAAATGCCCATTCAAGTTAAGGTTTCCCGTTGTAAGGCACGGTTTAACCATGAATGGCGTTTGATAGCCAATATTAAAGAACCTGGTGTCAACCTTAACTGCACACACTACTTGGAAATACTAGACAAGTCTAAAATGGAGGACTAGGCATGACAGAATGTTAAGCTTCAAAGTTTTTTTTGCTTCCGACAGGGCTTTGCTAATACAGTTTTCATATATGGATGGTAGTTTATGGTTTCGCTGCCTAAGCTACTCAGTTTAGTGTTTGGTGCAGCCCTGTGAGCTAAGTTTTTTTCATGTGAAATGCCTTTTAACTGTGCAGCTGTATTCCATATTGCCGGTAGCCCGTTTACACGAGGGCTGGTGAAATACCTTATGTAATAACTGTGTGTGTATAGCCAGCTTATCATGCCCAATATTAACGACAAACTGCATTTCTGGCGTCGACTGTTGGCTTTGGCACCTCTAGCAACTGCTATTTGCATTTACTGCATGCGCATATTTCTTAACTGTGCCGGGACTAATTGTTTGTTTACCAGTTTTTCAAATGGAACAGTGAAGGACATTTCATTTGATTTTCACTGGCACAGGAACGGAGCAGGTATGGGGAAACCCGATTGTAGGGAAGTTGAAACCTGGACTAAGACTATACAAGCAGCAAAAAGCCATCAAGAATCAATAATGCAGCAAGTGTCCTCATGGTGTGATTTTGTTGCATGATAATGCTTGACTGAATGTTGTAAAAATTGGGCAGAAAGTGTTAGCACAGAAGAAGTGGGAAGTTTTGCAACATAGTCCGCCTATAGTCCTGATCTGTCACCATATGATTTTCATTTGTTCGAACCTCTAAAACGCTCCCAAGGGCAACAATTTCATGCAGATGGAGACGTACTAAATGTGGTAAACACTTGATTTATTGAGCAATCACAATCCTTTTCTAGTGAATGGTTATTCAATACCTACCTACACTATGCTCAATATTTATGGCAACTTTTTCTGACAACCCGTGATAAATAGTTCATTCAACATTAATGCTTTGGTTATTTTTGTCTACTGATGTTAGTTTCATGCTATTGTAATAAAGCCATTGGAATGGGTTTTAAATGAAAGCACTTTATATGTTGAAATAGAAAACTGAAAAGTGCGCAGATAACCCTGTGTTATGTTAAAAAGAAAAACTTGCACGTGAGTCGCCATGGCAGAGGGGCTAGAGGCTCGCCACGGATCGAAAGGCACAGGGAGACTGATAGAAAAGAGGCAGGTCAGTTTGACATCATGGCACGGAAGATCATCTGTGTCAGAATTGATTTAAAGTACATGAGACAGAAGGTTGTGAATAGACATGGCTAGCAACGCCACATGGCATGGACTATAAGCCATCATCACAGTCAACAAGAGAAAAAGAAATCAAGCTCGATGCGAACTCGATTTGTAGTTTATTAGTAGAAGAGAGGGAAGTCGCAGTGGCATTGGGAGCTAGGCGCCTGCCTGCAGATCAGAAGGTCATGGGTTTGCGCCCTGACTGAGCCGGATTTTTTTCCAAAAACAACCTTGACTCCCAGATCAATCCAGCCTTGAATTGGTACCAGGTGCAGTCCTGGGAAGTAAAGGCCGCCGGTGTGTTGCTGACCATATCGCCCACCAAGTGCCGATTGGTCTATAAAAATATAGGTCTAGCCCTATATTCCCAACAACCTAAAGGTGTGGAAAAGGGACCTTTACTTTTACTTACTTACTAGTAGAAGAGAACCAACACTGGTTTAAAAAACAAAACCAAAAACATTACCCTGAGTCTGTTTGCGAGTCAGTTTGGAATAGAGAGATGTGGCACACACAATCAAGAATGGCAAGCTCAGAACATCCAGGAACACTGCGACGGCAAATATTGGAATGTTGTGACTTCTGTTTCCTGGATAGAGAAAACAAAACACAATTAATACTCATGTAGCTTGGTTATATTTTTTTTTGCAAGGGACTCTTTATCTCTGTGTATGTGTGTGGGTGTGTATATGTATGTGTGTGGGTGTGTATTTGTATGTCTGTGGGTGTGTGTGGATGCATATTGTGTGGGTATGTATGTGTGGATATTTATGTGTGAGTATTTATGTGTGGTTGGTGGCCGGGGGATGGGGGGAGGGGGGTGTTAGTGTTTTCACTGGAACTACTACTTCTGTATTCACCCTTAAAAGGGTTGTTGAGAAGTTGTGGTTCACAGCTAGGCTGCAATATCTATACCTTTCAGCCCAACACATCCACTTTCAGCAAACCTCTAATTAGTCGCCCTAATCTTCTTAGGGAGGCATTGAGTCTATTCTTTCTTTTCTCCAAAACGAGGGTCCCACGACCCACACTGGGATTCAAGAGAACAACATCCTGATATTGAAATCTGCCATGCAGTTCTCCCCAATATACTAGTCCTTTATCTCTTAAAGAGGTATAGACCTCAACCAACTAAAGTCATCTTTTGTGATCACATGCAGCTCACCCCCCATATCCTTCCAATATTTGTCACTTCTCTGTCTAATTCTGTCTAACTCTGTCTAATTCTGTTCTCAATGAGTATTGGTCAGTCTTTATTTCTATGACCCTGTGGGTTTCAGTGCAGAAACTTGTGTCTAGGATTCATCTGCTTTTTCTTTTCGTGCTTTCTAATCAAGGCTTTGGTTGAAATGTCTGGATATTACTATGTCCCCCTTCCTGTTAAAGTCACGCCTTTTTGTCACTATTATTATCAAGTTTCCTCAAGCTGTCTTATCATATGCCAGCATCTTCTCCTCAACTTTTGATTCATTCACAATAAAATTGGATATTGTAAAAATTTAAACAACACCAAAGAAAGTTCATTTATACTTTTATCTGGTCATTCATTCAGACAACTACTCTTTCATTTATCAACAATGAACTGCATTTCTAGTGCCGACTGTCTATGCTGATACTTCTGATGGCTGCCTTATGCATTAAATGTGTGTGTGTATGCTACTGGCTTTGCCAAGACTGCTGTCTACATAAATTTTTCCACAAGGAACACTGATAGATATTCTGTGTGGTTTTTCCCTGGCACGGTAATGGAGCAACTGTAGGTGACCAGTTAGCTGTGAAGTCGGAACTGCGATCACTTGAACCTGTGTCACCTAGGTAAAAAAATATGAACAGTTTATAAACAGCAATAGGTTAGATGCGTATCCTTTACAGGACTTTACCAACCCCAACAGCTCCTGGCTGTTGTGTGGTTTTTCTAGGCAAATTTACGTCCAGTAGTTTGCCATTGCATTATGGAAGGTCGGTCCCCTGATACCACTGTAGAAACCAACACAAGGCGCATGGCCCGCAGCTGGGATCGAACCCGGCACCCCAGCATTACGAAGCGTTCGCATCGACTTAGCCCCAGAGCCAACAATAACCAGCAATATTAAATAGAAAAAACAGCAACAATGAAACTGCTCACCTGGTGGAGGTCGTGACAGTGACCAAAGTAATAAAACGGCTGCAAACAAAGATCTTTTTTCGCGTATCCTTTCTCAGTTACTCAATGAGTGTGCACAGGAAGACAAAGAAGGGCTGGATCCAAAGACAGTGATCTACAGCGGTCGAGTTTGACACATATCAGTTTCATATTTGTGCCAGGGCCAATAGGTGTGAAAGGAAATGAGCAAGCTGATTGGCTTGCAGGTAAGGATACTGTGGAGGGCAGACAGGCAATGGACAATGCTGGTATTCTGAATACTCTATGAAAAGATGTTTGTGAGAACCAAGTGATGATTGTGAATCTGCAACCATGACCAGACTGCAAAAATAAGATGTTGAGAGAGGTGTGACCAAACAAAGAGCAATATGCAGGAAACCAAAGAAGAATAAGAAACCAGAACTGGACTGGTGTCATGAGCGGCTACACGCTGGATTTACTAAGGAGGGGGATCCGAGGACTTTTGGACTGAAAGGTTCGACGTGCAATGAGGATAATCTGTCAACTAACTAAAAAACTTACTAACCTGGTGGAGCATTTGGCAAAAAACAGATAAGCCAAACATTTGAAGACAAAATCACCACAGCACCAAACATCATCATGACTCTGTCAGACAGTCGACTGCTCAGTTTTGATACCAGCAAAAAGCAAATGATGATCTAAAAAATGGAAAATCAAGAAATGGGAAGATATAAATGTCAGTCTTAATGTAAAGAAATTAATTTAAATGCTCTACACATAGCCTTGCAAATGTGGTTAGTTAGTTAGTTGCGTATACTTTACAGGACATTGCAGAACCAACAGCAGCATTTTTTTTAGCTGTAGTGGTTTTTCTAGGCAAATTTACGTCCAGCAGTTTGCCATTGCTTTCTGGACAGTCGGCTTCTCGATACCACTGACAAAACCAGTACAAGGCCAGCAGCTAGGATTTAACCCAGCACCCCAGCATTACGAAGCGCACTCGAAATGCCTACGCCACAGACGCCAACGCAAATGTGGTAGAGCTGTGTAAATGTGGTACATTTGTGTAAATGCAGTTTCAGCTGTGTAAATATGATAACACATATGTAAATGCAGTGCAGCTGTGCCGATATGGTATAACAGTAATTATGGTACAGCCGTGTAAATGCAGCATATAGCTGCGAATTGAATCAAATCAAATTATTGTGATCTAGCTGTGTAAAAGGGTACAGCTGTGTAAACATGGTACAGCTGTGTAAACATGGTATAGCTGTGTAAATGCGGTCTAGCTGTGTAAATATGATTTCGCTGTATAAACACGAACACTTGCAAAACACAGCTTTAATAAAGGTAATGACAGCTAGTACCTTTGGGATGTGACAAAGTTAGACTTTCACGTATTCTTCTTCTTCTGTGTTCATCCTTGAAAAAGCAGCTGACATGTTGTATTGTGGTTTACAGCAAGACTGAAAACTCTATGGAACTCTATTTTATAAGGCTGGGTTGACCCCAGAGCCGTACTATCAGCAAGTCTGAAAACTCTATGGTACTCTATTTTATAAGGCTGGGTTGACCCCAGAGCCGTACTATCAGCAAGACTGAAAACTCTATGGAACTCTATTTTATAAGGCTGGGTTGACCCCAGAGCCGTACTATCAGCAAGACTGAAAACTCTATGGAACTCTATTTTATAAGGCTGGGTTTACCCCAGAGCCGTACTATCATCAAGACTGAAAACTCTATGGAACTCTATTTTATAAGGCTGGGTTGACCCCAGAGCCGTACTATCAGCAAGACTGAAAACTCTACGGTACTCTATTTTATAAGGCTGGGTTGACCCCAGAGCCGTACTATCAGCAAGACTGAAAACTCTATGGTACTCTATTTTATAAAGCGGGGTTGACCCCAGAGCCGTACTATCAGCAAGACTGAAAACTCTACGGTACTCTATTTTATAAGGGCTGGGTTGACCCCAGAGACGTACTATCAGCAAGACTGAAAACTCTACGGTACTCTATTTTATAAGGGCTGGGTTGACCCCAGAGCCGTACTATCAGCAAGACTGAAAACTCTACGGTACTCTATTTTATAAGGGCTGGGTTGACCCCAGAGCCGTACTATCAGAAAGAATAAACCTGCCAGCACAGGGGGTCTGAATCCACATCCTTCTTCTCTTCTCCCAGTCTTCTTTCTTTTGCTTCTTTCTTACTGCTTTTTGCAAAGCGTTGCAGAGAGGAATTATATATAGTTTCCTGTCTTCTGCTAGTTGTGTAGCTTATGTTAATGTGATATTGTGCTTTTGTAATGTTTCTTTTACTCCCTCCACTCCCCCGTGTATGGCCCCATTATAGGGAAAACAAGAATAGACCCACTGCCTCCCCAAAAAGCATGTTGTAAGAGTCAACTAACTGGGGGTCTTCCTTTGAAGTCAGAGTGCATCTGCCTGAGAGGCAAGGAACCAGCAATCTGCATACAAATAAGTAAGATCTGTAAAACAGATGCACACGCAAAACTCAGGTCCTGGAACAAAGCCAAAGTCCAGAAATGGATGAACAACCAGGTCTTTCCACTGGAGTTTATAGCCGGTGAACGCAAACAACAACAACAACAGCCTCTCCACTCACTCTTCTCTTGGTCGACTTAATGTTTTGTAGCCTGCCTTTCTCAAGTAGTAAGCTCTAGCAGCTGGCTGATTTTGTTCTGCTCTGAGCAGATGACCAAACCATTTCATTCTTTGATGTTCTGTGTTACGGGCAATGTGCCTACTATTGTTCTTAATTCTTCATTGGTGACTCTCTTCTTCTGGTTACTTCATCAAAGTGTCAGAGAAGATGTAAGAACTTTCTTTGTGATCTTTCTAATGCATTATGTCGATTCTTGAATCAACTCAGCTCGACTCATATCAACTCTGTTATAATTTTGCACTCATTACCAGACCACCAAGAAATGACTGCCTGAACGTCAAAACCCTGGGTTCTCATGTCTGTATTTCTGTCACGAGTAAAATCAAACATCCTAACCTGCACAGTTATAGACTTTCCCTGTTCTACTCCACCCTAATAAATGTTAAATACAGGCAGTACTGATACTGTGTCCCCCATCCCCCCCCCCCCCTTTTTTTTTTAACCCTTTTTTTTTCAAACACAAAAAAAAAAAAATTTAAACAATAAAAACAGGTCTTATATTAATTTTTGCTTAAACAGATGCACTAGGATTTTTTTCAGGGGATCTTATTTTTTTTTAGATGCAAAAGTCTGCAGTTATTCATGTTCAAAATTCTAAATTTATTCAAATACAGGCACGTCATCTTCTTCTGGAACATCATCATAACTCTCTAGATCCTGAATTCTGGTCTGAATCTCTTGTAACTCCATTTTTTTGTAGAACCACTGTCCCCAGTCTCTCAGTTTAGCTGACGATCTTAACCAGGGCTTATTTTTATGGGTAGATGGGTACAGCTTAGATTAAAAGCATCCTGAAAATTGTGCTATGGCTTGTTTTCTTAGATAGTTGAGATGAGTTGAATTGTTTCAAGAACTGACATCACAGCCCTCAAGGTATTCATGCTCCGTCATCATCTATAGCAGCCAGCGCAGAGTTCCAATACTGAGGGTACAGGTCAAAATCTGGTTATATGTCCATCTTGCCTTTCCTCTGAGTGTAGTGAGCCGGCTAGACCCTCTGGGTACACTAAGGTGCCTCATTCTCTCCAGGCCATAATAATCTTGTTTCTTTTTTTAAAAAATATTTTTTATAGATATTCTTAGGTAAACAGTCGTGCCTTTTCTAGATTAGTCTCTTGGCAGGCAGGTGCTCTGTCCACGATTCTAATGCAGCTCCTCTCTTGTCATGTTAAGCCGTGCTATCTTTTTCTTCACATTCACAAGCTGTGAACTCCTTTAGAAAGTCCTGGTGGTTTGTCCACTTATGGATTTTGGTCTTCTTCCAGGACTTGAGTGTTGCGTGCACATATGTTCTACAGATCTGGCTTATTTGTTGCAGTTTGTCGGTTCCTTGCTTCTCAGGCAGATGCACCCTGGCCTCCAAGGAATTCTAACTAATCTACTGGGAAGGCTAACACAGGCAAAAAAAATGCCTGAAGCAGTCGAACATGTTAGCCAAAAGGCCCAAATATCTCAGCCATGCTGTAAATAGGCAATTATGTCCTTGGATTAACAGAGAAAAAGAAAAAGAAGAAGAAAAAATAAGTAAAAAATGTGGAAAACCCACCACAACGCCACAAGCACAGTAGAGGATACTGTTCTCCAGCTCATCAAAGTCTAAGTACTTTTGTGTCAGTGGTAGCACCATCGTCTGAAAGTGGAAACAAACTCAGTGGACAACTTTACCTTCACATAACACTATAAAGAAGTCACATGCCCCACACATGTATGGACGTACTCACTTACACACAAATACTTCTTTAAATCTAACTGAACGTCTGTGATTAATTTAAAATTATATTGTATACAATAATATACTGTTGGCCATTCAAATTTTTATTTAATAAACAGAAACCTATTTTTTATTCTCTCGCCTTCTCAGAGAATTAATTGAAACTGTATTCTTGTTTCTTTTTATCTTCTCTAATACTGTTGTTGTGGCGTCCGTGGCTAAGGCGTTGCGAATCCGACTCGTAAGCCAGCATACCGCGATCGAAACCCACTGCAGGCTGCGTGGATTTTTGTCGTGGTATGGGACGTCGCAGGTCGACCCAGCCTAAAATGGGTACCAGGATGGGCTGTCCTGGGAAAGTAAAGACAGCCGGCGTAATGCTGACCACATTACCCACAGAGTGCTGATGGTCTGTAAAAATATGGGACGCTCTGCCCATATGCCCGATGCGCGGAAAGGCGTAAAAAGGGAACTTTACTTTTTTTTAACTTTAATACTATTGTTGCTGAACTGAGGCATGACAAGCAGGATGTTGTAAGGGTCCTCTAGGAGCGAGTGAAAAGAGTGAAAACACAAAGAGATAATCAGTTTGAGGAGAACGGTGCTGCGAGACGTGACGAGGGGAAATCTAAACGACACTTAACACAGGGGAAAGACAAAACAGATGAACGATCAGAACATAATGGCCTGAGGAAAATAGTGCTGCGAGTAGGGATGGGGGGGAGTTCTGGCCGATGCTAAACACAGGGGAAAGGCGAGACAGATAAATGATCAGATCATAATGGTCTGAGGATAATATTACTGCGAAAAGTGACGGGGTGGGGAAGGGGGGGGGGGTCTGGTCGATGCTAAACACAGGGGAAAGGCAACCCTTTTACTGGCTTTTGCCATTCCCTGCCTCATGGGCAGATGTACTCCGACTTGGAGGGAGTCTATTATAGTGAGACTGGCTTTCTCTCAGACGTCTATTATCTATAGCTTGCTGCAAAACAAAATGTTGGTAAAAATACTGTATTGAATAGCTCTCTTTAACTTTCAACTGTGTATTAAAGGCTCAAGATCACCCAGGTCTTACCAGGGCCCATAAATGAGCCAAACAATAATAACACTTAAACCTACCAAACATGTCACAAAAGGCAACTAAAAACGACTGGCGTAACACCATCTTATTGAAAAGTGTAGCTGAAAAATGTTGCCAGTCATGATTATGTCTGCCACAGATCTGAAGTGATTTGGTTGCAACCTTCCCAAATGCAGGCAGCTATTTTTAACAAAAGATGAATAAAGGAAGTAGCAGAAAAAGAAGAAGAAGACACATCAGCGGAAAAAGAAAAAGAAGATGATGATGAAGAAGGAGGAGGAGGAGGAGTAGGAAAAGAAGAAGAAGAAGAAGAGGATGATGATGAAGGAGGAGGAGGAGAAGGAGGAGGAGAAGGAGGAGAAGAAGAAGAAGAAGAGGAAGAAGAAGAAGAAGAAGAAGAGGAGAAAGAAGAACAAGAAGAAGAGAAAGAAGAAGAAAAAGAAGAAATAGAAGAAGAAAAAGAAGAAGAAGAAGAAGAAGATGATGATGATGATGATGAAGAAGCAGGACGTGGAGGAGGATGGGAGGAAAAAGAATAAGGGAAATGTTGGAGTTGGTGACACCATCCTGTGAAAAGCACTCCTCTCAAAAGCCAATAACCAGCTCTAACAAGACTTGGCAAGACTTTGATAATGGAATATGTTCCATCGAAAGCTAAGAGCCAGAAGAAGACGATGATCGGACACAGAATGCAGTAATGAAACA
This sequence comes from Candidula unifasciata, assembly GCA_905116865.2. Lineage (NCBI taxonomy): Eukaryota > Metazoa > Mollusca > Gastropoda > Stylommatophora > Geomitridae > Candidula > Candidula unifasciata. The sequence goes on from CAJHNH020002779.1 coordinate 864,208, forward strand.
GAGCTTCAGTCCTATAAGAGTCTGCATGATTAGATGAGATGATGATTATCCTAAAGGGGAAAAAGAAATGAAGCTTAAGAAAAGTGACCGATCATTGACAGGCTTTGATAAGGCAGACATATGGTGCTAAGTCCATATTTTAATAGACCAACTGGCACCTGATGGAAGATGCAATCAACACCATGTCAGGTGAACAATCAGATTATCATGGTCTGAGGATAATAGTGCTGCGAGAAGTGAAGGGGAGTTCTGGCCGATGCTAAACACAGGGGAAAGGCGAGACAGATAAATGATCAGATCATAATGGTCTGAGGATAATATTACTGCGAAAAGTGACGGGGTGGGGAAAGGAGGGGGGGGGGGGGGTCTGGTCGATGCTAAACACAGGGGAAAGGCAACCGTTTTACTGGCTTTTGCCATTCCCTGCCTCATGGGCAGATGTACTCCGACTTGGAGGGAGTCTATTATAGTGAGACTGGCTTTCTCTCAGACGTCTATTATCTATAGCTTGCTGCAAAACAAAATGTTGGTAAAAATACTGTATTGAATAGCTCTCTTTAACTTTCAATAACTGTGTATTAAAGGCTCAAGATCACCCAGGTCTTACCAGGGCCCATAAATGAGCCAAACAATAATAACACTTAAACCTACCAAACATGTCACAAAAGGCAACTAAAGAAGAAGAAGAAGAGGAAGAAGAAGAAGAAGAAGAAGAGGAGAAAGAAGAACAAGAAGAAGAGAAAGAAGAAGAAAAAGAAGAAATAGAAGAAGAAAAAGAAGAAGAAGAAGATGATGATGATGATGATGATGATGAAGCAGGACGTGGAGGAGGATGGGAGGAAAAAGAATAAGGGAAATGTTGGAGTTGGTAACACCATCCTGTGAAAAGCACTCCTCTCAAAAGCCAATAACCAGCTCTAACAAGACTTGGCAAGACTTTGATAATGGAATATGTTCCATCGAAAGCTAAGAGCCAGAAGAAGACGATGATCGGACACAGAATGCAGTAATGAAACAGAGCTTCAGTCCTATAAGAGTCTGCATGATTAGATGAGATGATGATTATCCTAAAGGGGAAAAAGAAATGAAGCTTAAGAAAAGTGACCGATCATTGACAGGCTTTGATAAGGCAGACATATGGTGCTAGGTCCATATTTTAATAGACCAACTGGCACCTGATGGAAGATGCAATCAACACCATTTCTACCATCTATGCCTCCAAAGCATTTCCTGATACCCAGTTTAGGCTGGGTCAATTGGGGAGCCAAAGAGGAGTGGTTAACCAACACAGAACTGGTGTTTTCAGTAGCCAATCGCTGAGGAAGATACTTCTTCACATTCATCTGCTGTAAACAGCAGAGCAAAGTTCTGGTTGTTCGTCCACATTTGGATTTTAGTCTTGTTCTAGAATTTGAGTGTTGTGTGCACATCTTTTTTACACATCTGACTTACTATCTTTGGTCAGACTGCTGGTTCCTTGCCTCTCAGGGAGATGCACTCCGACTTTGAAGAAAGTCCCAATTAGTCAACTCCTACGACATACTTGTTGGAGAGGCAATGGGTCTATTCTTGTTTTCCCCCATAATCGGGCCCCGGAACCCCAATGGGAGAGAAAATACTAAAGATGGGATCTGAGTACTTAGGGATTTGTCCAGTTTGCTAGGAGGACGATCAGTCGTTTAACTGACCATGATGTTACAGCCCATCAACATCATCGGGTGCCTTTTCGACTGGCTTTCCTACAATAGTGTTAACATGACCTAATCCATTTAAAGTTATTGAGTCGACTAACTGGGGGCCGCTTTTGAAGTCGGAGTGCAGCTGCCAGAGAGGCAAAAAACCAACAATCTGCATACAGATAAGTCAGATCTGTAAAACAGAAGCACAGGCAAAACTCATGTCCGGGAACTAAGCAGGACAAACAACCAGGTCTTTCCACTGAAGTTTATAGCCGGTGAACGCAAACAGCAGCAACTAACTGTAAATCTTCTTCTTCTTCTTGAAATAGATTATCTATATCTGCCATGTTGTCTCTAGTATGAACATCACTGTCTGTTGTAATTCAGTCCCATACAGTTTTGCTTGCATCGGTGTTTCTCTTAGTCAAAAGTTTTGGTGCTTTATCAATATCCTACCCCAAACAGGGAAAATCCACAGGTCACAGGACAGTCTAATAATTCAGGGGGTGACAGCTGGATGCAGTTGTGGGACTAGGCTAAATGCAGTCGTGTGACCTAGGCTGCACTCTCTAGTGGAACACAGTTGGGTTGGGTTTAGGGCAAGTTCTATATGTTTTGGGGTCGTTAAAAGCCGGGAAACCCAGTCTTACCACCCTCTAAAATGTTGGACTGTCCCGTTGTGACGTCATCTGGGGAAGGATATTAATAAAGCACCAAAGTTTGTAACAGTAACTAACATGATTCGAATATTTTAAATTAGACTCACAACAAAGCCAACCAACTATGCTACATTTACAAACCTCGGAGTAGCCACACAACAGCTCACCTCAACACACATCTGAGAAAACATAGCACAGAAGAGCAGCCAAATGATAGCAATGATTTCATCTCGAATGTATTCTGGTGAATAAACAAAAACAATACATTAACTCTTGCAGTCTCGGAAAATTATATTACAGCAGAGGCCTGTCCAAAGTAGAAAACAGTCATGAAAAAATACATGAGTGCATGACCTTTAAAGATGCTAAATAACAGAGAAAGTGACCACTTGACAAGCTCAAATTTGTAAGTTCTAACCAAATGTTTAAAAAAAAATTAATTTTAAATAAAAAATATTGCAGAACACATCAATTGACAGATTGGACTCCATGGGAAAAGTCTACGACACAAGTGCATTGATTGGAACTGACAGTCAACTCTGTCCAGAAGGGATAATGGTAGAATGCTTACGTCTGGTACTGAGCAAAAGAATAAATCTTATGTTCAACATTTTCTCATTCAATTGTTTTCAAATGCACTTAAAATTCGTTCCATGTCTTCAGTGGTTCTCCAACTGTCCCTGGCATATGGTAAAACTGAAACAACTTTAGAATTGAAAATATATAACTTGGTTTTGAAACTATATTATTTAGATTTCCATAATTTGTTCATGCTTTTGAGAGCTGCTGATGCCTTGTCAATGTATATTATAATTTATTTTCTTTGTATTTCCTTTACTATCAAAATTACTACCTAAATAAATAAATTGATCTGTTACTTTAATATTTTTTTGTTTACAGTGTTACATCTGTTTGATTTGTTGTTGGTGTCATAACTTATTGGTAGTCCAACCTTTGATGCTGTACTTGCTAAATCTGTCTTTCTGTGCATGTCATTGCTGTTTTTACTTAGCAGAACAATATCATCAGCAAAATCAAGATCTTCCATCTGTGTGTTCTCCACCCAGTCCATGCCAGTGTTTCCAAGACATGTGTTCTCCACCCAGTCAATGCCAGTGTTTCCAAGACATGTTTTCATCACCCAGTCAATGCCAGTGTTTCCAAGACATGTTTTCATCACCCAGTCAATGCCAGTGTTTCCAAGACATGTGTTCTCCACCCAGTCAATGCCAGTGTTTCCAAGACATGTTTTCATCACCCAGTCAATGCCAGTGTTTCCAAGACATGTTTTCATCACCCAGTCAATGCCGGTGTTTCCAAGACATGTTTTCATCACCCAGTCAATGCCAGTGTTTCCAAGACATGTTTTCATCACCCAGTCAATGCCAGTGTTTCCAAGACATGTTTTCATCACCCAGTCAATGCCAGTGTTTCCAAGACATGTTTTCATCACCCAGTCGATGCCAGTGTTTCCAAGACATGTGTTCTCCACCCAGTCAATGCCAGTGTTTCCAAGACATGTTTTCATCACCCAGTCAATGCCAGTGTTTCCAAGACATGTTTTCATCACCCAGTCAATGCCAGTGTTTCCAAGACATGTTTTCATCACCCAGTCAATGCCAGTGTTTCCAAGACATGTTTTCATCACCCAGTCAATGCCGGTGTTTCCAAGACATGTTTTCATCACCCAGTCAATGCCAGTGTTTCCAAGACATGTTTTCATCACCCAGTCAATGCCAGTGTTTCCAAGACATGTTTTCATCACCCAGTCAATGCCAGTGTTTCCAAGACATGTTTTCATCACCCAGTCGATGCCAGTGTTTCCAAGACATGTGTTCTCCACCCAGTCAATGCCAGTGTTTCCAAGACATGTTTTCATCACCCAGTCAATGCCAGTGTTTCCAAGACATGTTTTCATCACCCCAGTCAATGCCAGTGTTTCCAAGACATGTTTTCATCACCCAGTCAATGCCAGTGTTTCCAAGACATGTGTTCTCCACCCAGTCAATGCCAGTGTTTCCAAGACATGTTTTCATCACCCAGTCGATGCCAGTGTTTCCAAGACATGTTTTCATCACCCAGTCAATGCCAGTGTTTCCAAGACATGTTTTCATCACCCAGTCAATGCCGGTGTTTCCAAGACATGTGTTCTCCACCCAGTCAATGCCAGTGTTTCCAAGACATGTTTTCATCACCCAGTCAATGCCAGTGTTTCCAAGACATGTGTTCTCCACCCAGTCAATGCCAGTGTTTCCAAGACATGTTTTCATCACCCAGTCAATGCCAGTGTTTCCAAGACATGTGTTCTCCACCCAGTCAATGCCAGTGTTTCCAAGACATGTTTTCATCACCCAGTCAATGCCAGTGTTTCCAAGACATGTTTTCATCACCCAGTCAATGCCAGTGTTTCCAAGACATGTTTTCATCACCCAGTCAATGCCAGTGTTTCCAAGACATGTGTTCTCCACCCAGTCAATGCCAGTGTTTCCAAGACATGTTTTCATCACCCAGTCAATGCCAGTGTTTCCAAGACATGTTTTCATCACCCAGTCAATGCCAGTAATTCCAAGACATGTTTTCATCACCCAGTCAATGCCAGTGTTTCCAAGACATGTTTTCATCACCCAGTCAATGCCAGTGTTTCCAAGACATGTTTTCATCACCCAGTCAATGCCAGTGTTTCCAAGACATGTTTTCACCACCCAGTCAATGCCAGTGTTTCCAAGACATGTTTTCATCACCCAGTCAATGCCAGTGTTTCCAAGACATGTTTTCATCACCCAGTCAATGCCAGTGTTTCCAAGACATGTTTTTATCACCCAGTCAATGCCAGTGTTTCCAAGACATGTTTTCATCACCCAGTCAATGCCAGTGTTTCCAAGACATGTTTTCATCACCCAGTCGATGCCAGTGTTTCCAAGACATGTTTTCATCACCCAGTCAATGCCAGTGTTTCCAAGACATGTTTTCATCACCCAGTCAATGCCAGTGTTTCCAAGACATGTTTTCATCACCCAGTCAATGCCAGTGTTTCCAAGACATGTTTTCATCACCCAGTCAATGCCAGTGTTTCCAAGACATGTTTTCATCACCCAGTCAATGCCAGTGTTTCCAAGACATGTTTTCATCACCCAGTCAATGCCAGTGTTTTCCAAGACATGTTTTCATCACCCAGTCAATGCCAGTGTTTCCAAGACATGTTTTCATCACCCAGTCGATGCCAGTGTTTCCAAGACATGTTTTCATCACCCAGTCGATGCCAGTGTTTCCAAGACATGTTTTCATCACCCAGTCAATGCCAGTGTTTCCAAGACATGTTTTCATCACCCAGTCGATGCCAGTGTTTCCAAGACATGTTTTCATCACCCAGTCAATGCCAGTGTTTCCAAGACATGTTTTCATCACCCAGTCAATGCCAGTGTTTCCAAGACATGTTTTCATCACCCAGTCAATGCCAGTGTTTCCAAGACATGTTTTCATCACCCAGTCGATGCCAGTGTTTCCAAGACATGTTTTCATCACCCAGTCGATGCCAGTGTTTCCAAGACATGTTTTCATCACCCAGTCGATGCCAGTGTTTCCAAGACATGTTTTGATCACCCAGTCGATGCCAGTGTTTCCAAGACATGTTTTCATCACCCAGTCAATGCCAGTGTTTCCAAGACATGTTTTCATCACCCAGTCAATGCCAGTGTTTCCAAGACATGTTTTCATCACCCAGTCAATGCCAGTGTTTCCAAGACATGTTTTCATCACCCAGTCAATGCCAGTGTTTCCAAGACATGTTTTCATCACCCAGTCAATGCCAGTGTTTCCAAGACATGTTTTCATCACCCAGTCGATGCCAGTGTTTCCAAGACATGTTTTCATCACCCAGTCGATGCCAGTGTTTCCAAGACATGTTTTCATCACCCAGTCGATGCCAGTGTTTCCAAGACATGTTTTCATCACCCAGTCAATGCCAGTGTTTCCAAGACATGTTTTCATCACCCAGTCAATGCCAGTGTTTCCAAGACATGTTTTCATCACCCAGTCAATGCCAGTGTTTCCAAGACATGTTTTCATCACCCAGTCAATGCCAGTGTTTCCAAGACATGTTTTCATCACCCAGTCAATGGTTATGCCAAATAACAGGGGAGATATAATTCCTTGTTTCACTACAGTTTCAACTTCAAACCAATCACTTAAACCATCATCCGTTCACAATGCATACTTTTAACCTTCATATATATCCCAAATAAAACAATAGTAACTACAACATTGCTCCTACAAGGCCTGTTTTCCAGGTAAGTGAAGGTATGGTTGAGACGAGTTTGCTAACTCACTAAAGATGAGAAAAGGAGCACTGGAAAATATTGTGACGAGGGTGGATGGCCTAAGACAGAGGCATGGAGGAATATTATCAGTGGAATTGATCCAGAACACCAAATACTGAGATCTGTGGTGATGCATGAACCACTACACTAGCTGATGATGATGAACTCACTAAAAAGTATCAGCTGCCAAAGCCAACCAACATTCAACAAGCTGAAAAAAGGGCTTGCTAGATAATTCAGAGCCTCTGTTCTAAGGAGGGATGAAACAAAAGGATGAGGACCATAGCCTGAATTAAAGACATGCTTTTACAGTGGAACCTAAGGACATGAATTTAATCCATTCTATGACTGTGAGCTCGTATTGTGAATAACTCATTTCCTGAACTGATTTTCCCAATAAAATTTGGGTAAATAATGTTAATTCCTTCCAGCCCTCCAAAATATCACCCTATTAGTTTCAAAATGGTGGCAAACCAGCCATGTGTACATCTGGGCTGGCACCTGAGACAACAGATCACATCCTCCAAGACTGTCCCAAATACAACATAAGTGCAAGACAAACTTTACGAGTGGCTGAGATAAACACAGCAGACAGTAAAGTTCATACTAGAGACAACATTGCAGGTTTAGATAATTTATTTCAAGCAAACGAAAGAAGAAGTTTCAAAATGTTGGCAAACCAGCCATGTGTACATCTGCACTGACACCTGAGACAACAGATCACATCCTCCAAGACTGTCCCAAATACAACATAAGTGCAAGACAAACTTTACAAGTGGCTGAGATAAACACAGCAGACAGTAAAGTTCATACTAGAGACAACATTGCAGGTATAGATAATCTATTTCAAGCAAACAAAAGAAGAAGTTTTAAAATGCTGTTTTTTGCTTCACTAATGTGGTTATGGAATGATAAAATTAAGAAACCACATCACAACACTCAGGACACCCCCCATAAGTGCTCCATCCCCATCTTCAGCAGCAAGTGACGAGTTAAAAATTTGATGGTACCAGTAAGAATTATGTGGATAATTTGTGACACTACTTTTTGTTTCTGAAAATTGGGGTTACTTCCGGCCAAACTGATACAGTCTATCATCAAGTGTCTTGTCAACTGGCTCAAGTCCTCCTTCAGCAATGTTAGCGTGACCTAATCCATTTAAACGTTATCGAGATTCTGTTGGGTACCGCTGAGAGTTTCTCCTCTCTCAAGCTCGCACCTTAGATTTCACCTCATATTCTGTGAGGCACACACAAAAAATGGCGAGCCTGACTTTGTATCCTGAAAAACTTGTATCCAGGTTCACTTGTATCCTGCTCTTCTAGTGTATTTTTTTTTTTTCAAAGTAAAAGTAAAAAGTCCTACAAAATTGTCTTTGTATACATCATTCTGTGCCTCCATTTATCTATGTGACTGGCCTTCTCTTTCCATTTAATTTTTCCAAGTGCTTGTAGATCTGCCTGTCTACTATCTCTCCACCATCATCTTGGTCTGCCTTGTGGTCTACTCCCTTTAAACTCTTTTGCTTACTCAGTTTTTCCTCTCCATTATCTGTCACTTTCTATATACTCCAAAGGGGTTCACCCAGCCTCTAAGTAATGGGTACCAGAGTTAACACTCTGGGTTTAATGTAGGAACGTCGCTGTAGCTACAGAGTTGCATGTGGAAGACGACACAGGCGGACAGTTTCTTATCAACTGTCCGGACTGGTGGCAGAGCACTTATGGTTTATAACCGTGTGTAGTGAAGCTGGTTTACATCTCTCAACTTTATCTTTACCATTGTAGTCTATAAGCCCTAATGATGCTAGTAATCAGTGCTGTTTTAAACAGATTATGTATTGCCTTGTTGCATAGAATATTATACTAAAAACATAAGATAATACCAAAAAAAGAAGTTAATTATTATATTTCTTTGGAAGTAAGGAAATCGACAAAATTCTCACCATTGCAGAAGAATCCAAGTTTTCCTTCGATGGTGACTGGATCATTCCAACAGGAAGTGCTCCTTTCTATGTACTCACCATTAGCACCGTACTGAAGTAAGAGAAGACAACTGTATTATGTCTCACAAGTTCTCAATCACTTGATAGTTTGAACAATTTAAAGGTATGAGGATTTACTTTACGAACTGAGTTTTATCACATTTGGCTCAGTCTCTCTCTGTATACTGGGTGGCAGCCTTCTGAGAGTCTTTTTTTCTTCTTTTGTTGTCTCACTGATACCAGGTTGTAGTCTAGTGTTATGGTTCTCTCATCTTACTGATACCAGGTTGTAGCCCAGTGTCATGGTTCTGTCGTCTTACTGATACCAGGTTGTAGCCTAATGTCATGATTCTGTCATCTTACTGATACCAGGTTGTAGCCCAGTGTCATGGTTCTGTCATCTTACTGATACCAGGTTGTAGCCCAGTGTCATGGTTCTGTCATCTCACTGATACCAGGTTGTAGCCCAGTGTCATGGTTCTGTCATCTCACTAATACCAGGTTGTAGCCCAGTGTCATGGTTTTGTCATCTTACTGATACCAGGTTGTAGCCGAGTGTCATGGTTCTGTCATCTTTCTGATACCAGGTTGTAGCCTAGTGTCATGGTTCTGTCATCTTACTGATACCAGGTTGTAGCCCAGTGTCATGATTCTGTCATCTCACTGATACCAGGTTGTTGTAGTCCAGTGTCATGGTTCTGTCATCTCACTGATACCAGGTTGTAGTCCAGTGTCATGGTTCTGTCATCTTACTGATACCAGGTTGTAGCCCAGTGTCATGGTTCTGTCGTCTTACTGATACCAGGTTGTAGCCCAGTGTCATGGTTCTGTCATCTCACTGATACCAGGTTGTAGCCCAGTGTCATGGTTCTGTCATCTCACTGATACCAGGTTGTAGTCCAGTGTCATGGTTCTGTCGTCTCACTGATACCAGGTTGTAGCCCAGTGTCATGGTTCTGTCGTCTCACTGATACCAGGTTGTAGCCCAGTGTCATGGTTCTGTCATCTCACTGATACCAGGTTGTAGCCCAGTGTCATGGTTCTGTCCTCTTACTGATACCAGGTTGTAGCCCAGTGTCATTGTTCTGTCATCTCACTGATACCAGGTTGTAGCCCAGTGTCATGGTTCTGTTGTCTTACTGATACCAGGTTGTAGCCCAGTGTCATGGTTCTGTCGTCTCACTGATACCAGGTTGTAGCCCAGTGTCATGGTTCTGTCGTCTTACTGATACCAGGTTGTAGTCCAGTGTCATGGTTCTGTCGTCTCACTGATACCAGGTTATAGTCCAGTGTCATGGTTCTGTCGTCTTACTGATACCAGTTTGTAGTCCAGTGTCATGGTTCTGTCGTCTCACTGATACCAGGTTATAGTCCAGTGTCATGGTTCTGTCATCTTACTGATACCAGGTAAATTCGAGACCACGCATCTTTCCTGTAGCAACATACAGATGTAAGTCGTAGACTATCTCCCAGTTCTTAAGAAAGAGAATAGGGGCTTTTGAGCTGCAATGCTATAGAAAAACTATATTGGACAAAGAAAAGGAGAAATACTGACATCTTGAAAGATCTAAACATCAAGGAATATTGGCTAATAAACAACATCCTGTCTCGGAAGCTGAAAATTTGTTTGGTCATATCAAGCTCCACGATGGACTTGAAAAAATTATAGCAGAAGGCATGGTACCAGGAAGGAGAGGCAGGGACCGCCCAACATGAAGATGGGCACAGGATATAAGTGACTCCTTAAGTATGAAAGTACATGAGGCAGGAGAGCTGGCCAGAGACCCAACTTCTTTCAGATAGACAGTGATGAGAGCGACTTCTGCAAAGGACCTGCTACATGATGATGATGATGAGTGCCCTATTTATTGTCCATGATTGGCACTGAAAACATAATGTAGGGATCAAGATGCTATTAATCATTTGCTGTTCTGTTGGAAGGGAGATATTTGGGTATCTAAGCAATGGGGCTGTTAGGTGACAGCATTTGCCTTCTATTGTCTCATAAAGCACAAACTCCTATCTCCAGTGACAATTCCTAGTGATCTCCATTAAAAAAAAACTGCATTTATAAACCACACAACACAGACTGATAATGATCTTTTGACCTTGAGAGCATGAGGCAAATGGCTTAAACACTTATTCATAATGGTTGAAGAAAAGAATTATGTTTCAAAAATTTAGTATGACTGGCCAAAGAAAAAAAAAATCAAGTTATTTCTCATTTATTCTGTATTACTGATAGAAGATACAATTATTATTTCTGATAAGTTTTTTTATCTAGCTTATAAATCTCTTGAAGTTACTAGCTTTTTAATATAAAATATTAGAATTACTAACTCATACATATTAAAGTTACTAGGCAATAATAATTAAAATTACTAGCCAATAAATTTTACAGATACCAGCTAAAAAATATTAAACTTACTAATTTATAAATTTTAAAGTTACCGGCTTATAATTATTCAAACTACAAGCTTATAAATATTCAAGCTTAACTCTTTCAATTCCAAACAATGTGTGACGTGTGATTAACACTTCTGTAAATCCCACTCTACAAGTAATATGTTCTAGTCCTTGTCATAGATGGTCACAGCATACTAAGAAATCTGGCTTCCCCAATATTTAGTAATTTTTGAAACCAATACACTCATAGTTTTTCCTATTGGTTTTTATACTTATGGGCATCTCCAATAAAATATTCTCTTACTGAATGAGTAAATGGACTTACCGATCTAAAAAGTGACGTCTGGCTTCCTCTTCTTTGATGTCTCTGTAGAAGTGGTGATTTCTCATTATCAGAGAAGACTAGGTTGTTCCCAAAAACTTCAGCACTTAAGCCAAAGTGGTCTTCATCAAAGATGAGGCCTGTGTCACCACCATCATCATCCTCATCCATCTGAGTCTTGAAATACTGAGAGTCATGAATGATCCGCTCTGCGTACATCAACAAATCCAGTGAAGAACTGGTGTGCAATGTGTTACAGAAATGACTGTCACTGTTTATCGAAGCCACTTCAGAAACTTCACAGGGTGGGTCATGTTGAAGTGACTGCTGAACATTCTGAAAGTCTGCAGAGAGGAAATCAGTACCACAGCTTGAATTTGTACAGACTGCGGTGCTTTTGAATGCATCGCTGTCCATGTCCTCTTGATTTCTGCAGCTGTGAAACGAAAGTGGTGGGAATTCAAATGGAGTTTCATCGCCTGATTGGAGCAAATCACTCTCATGGATTCTGTCACTGGATGCCGGTTTTTCCAAGAAATAACAATCACTGGGAACTGTTATTGGCTTTGAGGCTGTTTCATGTCCACTATTGTCTGGATGTTCAAATGTCTCAATATTCCTGTCATCTTCCAAGTGAACTGTTTGAGCTTTTGGGCTGTTTCTTTGTGAATTTTCTGAAAAAAAAATAAAAGATGAAATTTTTTTAAAGTACACGAATGAGTTTTGGTTATGAAATTAATCATCCTCATCATCACCATCAAGTGTTTAGCAGACCACTTTTTTCCACACCTTGCAATCTCCAAAAATATATAATTATTGTGCTGACACCTTTCCATGCCATGATAAGAGCAAAGGACCCTTTTCCACGCCTTCAGGTGTATTTGGCATATAGGGCTAGTCCTATGTGTTAGAGACCAATCTGCACTCTGCGGGTGATGTGGTCAATATCATGCCGGCTGTCTTTACTTCCCAGGACTTTTCTTGTTACCCGTTTAAAGCTGGGTCGACTTGACAGCCAAGGTCATTTTTTTTAAAAATATTCTGGCTCCGTTAGGACCTGAACCCATGACCTTCGGATCTGCAGGCAAGCATCCAGCCACTACACCATGGTGGCTCCCCCATGCCTTCTTCTTCTTCTTTATGTCCTTTTAACCGCTTCTGATGTAGAGGGAGACATAAGGTATCGCTTCCTGCTTTTCTAATTGCTTTGACCATAGACACATCATGGTGCTATAGAGTTTCTCTGATGTTATTTTCCCATCTTGTTCTTGGTCTACCTCTTGCTCTACATCCCTCTCCTCTTTTGGTATATGCCTTGTATGATATAGCATCAGGAGGCATTGTCTCCAAGTGGGCAAACCATTTGATTTTTTAAATTTAGAATTGGTTCTATGCCGACCTTATCTCGTACGGCTAAACGCTGTAAAGAATCTTCTCTTGTCTTCCCTTGTCCTCTTATTCTCTTTTTTTCATAAACCTTCTCTGCCGTCACAACCTGTTCCAGTCTTTATCTTCTGACTGTGTGGCCAAAACATGATGCCTGCCTTTTTCTAATGTTCATGATGAGATGTTTTCGCAACTTAGCATTTTTTTAAATAAATGAATTACCAACACAGATATTATGAAAATGAATTTGTCAATAGCAGAAACATCAATCAGAAGTCACAAAACATTAAAATAAGATGAAACAGTGCCAATATCATTCTCAATTTTTTTTCAGTTTTTTCACTAGTCTTAACTCTCTGAGTCCCAAGGAGCGCATCATACGTTCATGGCTTCCTAACTTGAAGCCCAATTAATGCATGATGTGCCGATTTTATGACTTTATTTACTACCCCCTAGACCTGTGATGCTAAACCCCCTGGGACTCAAAGAGTTAAAATTCTTTAGCATTTAATTTCATAGTTGCAAACACAAAAGTAAAGAAATAAAAGTCAGTGACTAGAAGAAATGTATTTTTAAAAAAAACGGTCATAAGATAAAACAATCTGCATAGAAACGATGCGGCGTCCGTGGCTAAGGCGTTGCGAGTCCGACTCGTAAGCTAGCATACCGCGATCGAAACCCACTGCAGCCTGCGTGGATTTTTGTCGTGGTATGGGACGTCGCAGGTCGACCCAGCCTAAAATGGGTACCAGGATGGGCTGTCCTGGGAAAGTAAAGACAGCCGGCGTAATGCTGACCACATTACCCACAGAGTGCTGATGGTCTGTAAAATATGGGACGCTCTGCCCATATGCCCGATGCGCCGAAAGGCGTGAAAAGGGAACTTTACTTTACTTTATAGAAACGATACTGAATAACAGATAAAGATAGAAAAAAAATGGTGTGCTCTCTTAGACAGATCGCAAAGAGCTCCTGGCATAATTTCGTTGAGCATCTACGCTTGAACCCTTTACTCCCCAGAGGTCTAACCAAAGACTGGGTTTAAACTATGCTGCATAGATGGATAAACGCCCCATAATAAAGTGCCTCCAAAGAACCCCCCCCCCCCCCCCCCCCAAAACTAACCCCCAAAAAAAACTGATTACCTATATTTAAAATAAAAAACCCCCCCCCCCCCCCCCCCACCCCCCCCCCCACCCCCCCCCCCCAGAAAAAATTTAAAAATTAAAAACAACCAGACAAATGTGCATCATGAGGCAGAAGAAAACTAGAGGTAAGAGAGGTAGAAGTAAATCAAAAGAGAAGGTAGAAAGTTTTACATCTTGACAAGAAAGAACATCTATACACACAAAAAAGGACAGTACTTGTGACCACCAAAGGCACTGTACAAAAATTGAATACCAATGTCCCATGGGCCTTACAATAAGGGTAACTCAACAGAACAGCAGATGAAGCAAAAGTTAAAGAAAATGTATTCTGGCCTGCACAGAGAAGGTCAGAGTATTTATTGTCCACTGTGAATAATTAGTTACACAATGTGAAAACCCCCCCCCCCCCCCCACCCCCCCCCCCCCCCCCCAACCCCCCCCCCCACCCCCCCCCCGCCCCCCCCCCACATCAGCAAAAGAAAGGTATAACACCGCCGCAAGGAACACGACGAACAACTGCAAAAATTAGGTGAGTTAAAAAAGGATGCAATTCTGTTCTATGTTTTATCAATGAAACTGTTAATGAAAAATCAACCCCCCCCCCAACAGACACGTAATTTTCTTAACAACTGGCTGACAAAACCACCCCCCCCCCCCCCCCCCCACGGCAGACATCTATATGATTAAACCCAAAGTACCCCCCCCCCCCCCCCCCCCCCCCCCCCCCCCCCCCCCCCCCAGCAAACCCCCCCCCCCCCATCCTTTTCACATGACTCAACCAAAGAAACACTCAGCAAACCCCAGTGTCAATAAAACAAATAAAAAATTGGGAAGCCCCTGTGTGACTAAACCACAGTAATATTTAGCAAACCTCAAATGATTAAAAAAAAACACACAAATACTTAGCAAACCTCAAATGATTAAACAAAACACACAAATACTTAGCAAACCTCAAATGATTAAACAAAACACACAAATATTTAGCAAACCTCAAGTGATTAAACCTTCTCCATGTGGGTTCTGGGGTGCCACTGGAGGATGTGGCCACTAGACACCCAACCCACCACCCCCCCGCCCCCCCACCCACCCCCCCCCCCCCCCCCCTCCCCCATCTTTCCAGCAAGCGATACAGGCACCAGTAACCCATTAGTCGACTAATCAGAGGTATTTGAAGACTGGGTTTAAACTCAGAGTTCAAAGAAGTACTAACCCCAAAAAAAACCTGATTTACCTGAGGAACCTCATTGTAGTCAGAAGAAACTAAGTAAGCGGGGGGGGGAACAGTCTCTTGACAAGAAATAACATCTATACACAAATAAACACCAGATCTGTACCAAATGGCCTACATAAGGTAATGTGTAAGCATTAAAAAAGTTCAAGTATAGAAGGTCAGAGTATTTTATTGTCCCTAAGAAGAAACCAGCAAAAGAAAGGTGACCAAACCAAACAAAAAATTAGACAAAAAGGATGCAATTTCTGTCTATGTTTTTCAATGAAAAATGAAATCAAAGAACAGTAATCTTCTTACAACTGGCTGACAAAACAACTGCGACCATCTATATGATTACACAAATGTAATATTTAGCAAATTGACTCAAACCTCTGTCCAATGGGAAGCTAAATCAAACCTTCAAATGTAAAACTTTGCAAACCTCTGTCAATGGCAAACCTAAATCCTTCTCCAGAGTGAAATGGGGTGAGACCAACCACCACCACCCCCCCCTTCCCCCTCCCCATACAGGCGCTTTAAATCAAGGTTATTTTGAAGTCAGAACCTGAGGGACTGTACAAATAACCAGGATCTTAAAATGAATGTGTAAATCTGACGTTACAAACCTCTGTATGGTTAAATCAAAGTAGGACTTTACAAACCTCTGTATGGCTAAATCAGAGTAGCGCTTTACAAACCTCTGTATGGTTAAATCAAAGCAGGACTTTGCAAACCTCTGTATGGTTAAATCAAAGTAGGACGTTACAAACCTCTGTATGGTTAAATCAAAGTAGGACTTTACAAACCTCTGTATGGTTAAATCAAAGAAGGACTTTACAAACCTCTGTATGGTTAAATCAAAGTAGGACTTTGCAAACCTCTGTATTGTTAAATCAAAGTAGAACTTTGCAAACCTCTGTATGGTTAAATCAAAGTAGGACTTCGCAAACCTCTGTATGGTTAAATTAAAGTTGGATTTTGCAAACCTCTGTATAAACCAAAGCAGCACTTTACAAACCTCTAAATGACTAAACCGAATAACATTTTGCAAACCTCTGTATGACTAAAGGGAGTCACCATGGTGTAGTGGTTAGACGCTCGCCTGCGGATCAGAAGTTTGTGGGTTTGGGTTTTGGCTGAGCTAGACTTTTTTTCAAATATGACCTTGGCTCCAAGGTCGACCCAGCCTTGAGTAGGTATTAGGAAAGTCCTGGGAAGTAAAGGCAGTCAGCATGACGTTGACCACATCATGAACAAGTGTGCTGACTGATCTATAAAATATAAGACTAACCCAATATGCCCAATGAACCTGAAGGCATGGAAGAAGGTCCTTTACTTTACTATATGACTAAAAAGTGACATTTAGCAAACTTTTGTATCTAAGCTTAACAATATCCTTCTTCTTCTTCTTCGCGTTCATCAGCTGTAAACTGGCGGAAAGTTCTGGTTGCTCATCCACTTTTGGACACTGTAGTCCTGTTCCAGAACCTGAGTGTTGCGTGTGCATCTGTTAGACAAATCTGACTCATTTGTATGCAGACTGCTGGTTCCTTGCCTCTCAGGCAGATGCACTCCAACTTCGAATGAAGCTCCCAATTAGTCGACTCTTACGACATGCTTTTGGGTAGGCAGTGGGTCTATTCTTCTCTTCCCTATAATAGGGCCCCTGAACCCACACAGGGAATAACAATATTAACCCTTTGGAGACAGAGCTTTTTTTGGGAGTTTCAGCGCAAAACAAATTATAGAAAATAAATTGTGCAATTAACATATACAAAACTATATATACATATATATATATATATATATAGATATATATATATATATATATATATATATATATATATATATATATATATATATATATATATATATATATATATATAATATATTATATATATATATATATAGAGGGAGGAAAATAAATGAACTAACAGAATATGTATGAATCAAACTGAAATCTCAAATTTTATTCAAATTAACTATTATGATTTGCATTATTTATGCAGGCATTTTTTTTTAAACCTTGGGATCAATAACGACTAACCTGAACAATTTGGGTGCATTTTTTTATGGATGAAGCCTGAATAAATAAGTCCTAAGACTTGTGTTTTGGAGAAATGGAGGCTGTTCAGACACTTCTGACACATGGTTCTACTAATTTTCGTGTCTTCTAATATGTTTTGGCTGCTATGACGCAACAAGCCGTTGTTGGGCACAGGTAGGTCCACACACACAAAAATCGCTGTAAAATTACTGAACACATCCAACTTTCTCGAAATCCGTCATTAAACAGCCCATATGTGCAAGAAATGCGAGAAGCAAGGTGACTGGCTGGTACAAAAACCTGAAAGCCAATCTCAAGGCTTGTATTACACGGGACAACTGATTGGCCAGTTCATACTTTCGGCTATTGTGCGTTGGGCCGATATTTCGGCAGCATCGTCTCCAGAGGGTTAAACAAATATTTTGACAGTGGTTTCTAATTAGGCAAAAGTATGATCACTAACCACTGTTTTCTCCATCTTCTACAGCAGTACTGTCTGAAACAGGAACCTGTTCATTCCCGACAGCAAACGTCTGCTGCATGTCTTGCATATAAATCTGTCTTGGCTCCGTATAGAGGAGCAGAACAATGACAATCAGCAGGCCCCATACAACAACCATGAATGCCTGAGAAATAATCATAGAGAAAATATAAGTATATAAAACAGTGTGAACAGATAAAAGGTTATGAGAAACAATTATATAGCAAATATGAATGCTTGAGTGTGAACAGATATAAGTGTTATGAGAAACAATTATATAGCAAATATGAATGCTTGAGTGTGAACAGATTTAAGTGTTATGAACAGTGTGAACAGATATAAGGTTATGAGAAACAATTATATAGCAAATATGAATGCTTGAGTGTGAACAGATATAAGGTTATGAGAAACAACTATATAGCAAATATGAATGCTTGAGTGTGAACAGATATAAGGTTATGAGAAACAATTATATAGCAAATATGAATGCTTGAGTGTGAACAGATATAAGGTTATGAGAAACAATTATATAGCAAATATGAATGCTTGAGTGTGAACAGATATAAGTGTTATGAACAGTGTGAACAGATTTAAGGTTATGAGAAACAATTATATAGCAAATATGAATGCTTGAGGAAAAATCACAGACATAAATATATAAAACAGTATGAACATGTATAAGGTTATGAGAAACAATTATGTAGCAAATATGAATGCCTGGGGAAAAATCACAGACAAAATATAACTATATGAAGAGCTTTAAACATGTATATAGTTAGAAGAAACAATTATATAGCAAATTTTAATGCCTGGGGGGGGGGGGGGGGGGGGGGGGGGGGGGGGGGGGGTGGGGGGGGGGGGGGGGGGGGGGTCACAGAAAAAATATAAATATATAAAATAGTTGGGACAAGTATAACAAAAAGAGAAAAAAATCATACAGCAAATATGAATGCCTCAAAACTGTTGTCCCCTCTCCGTCTTTCTAGGCAACAGGAAGGCCTGGGAATTATAGGATTACCAGAAAGTTGGAATAAGACCATGTCTCGATTATACTGACAGACAAAGAATGAAATGGTTCAGTCATCTAGTGAGACTGCAGCCATGCCGAACTGCATATGAGACCTTTTACAGCAGAACATCTGGGAGGAAAGCGAGAGGAAGAACAAGAAAGATATGGATAAACGGTGATGCAGAAACAGGCAAAAAGATGAACATATCCATCATACAAGCCACCCGAGAAGAGCGAGACAAATACAGAAAACCAAGGCACTGGTCTACAACCTGGTATCAGTGAGATGACAAAAGCATGGCACTGGTCTACAACCTGGTATCAGTGAGATGACAAAAGCATGGCACTGGGCTACAACCTGGTATCAGTGAGATGACAAAAGCATGGCACTGGGCTACAACCTGGTATCAGTGAGGCGACAAAAGCATGACACTGGGCTACAACCTGGTATCAGTGAGGCGACAAAAGCACGACACTGGGCTACAACTTGGTATCAGTGAGACCACAAAACCACGGCACTGGGCTACAACCTGGTATCAGTAAGACGACAAAAGAAGAAGAAGAAGCAGAATTCCAAGAGCCATTAAGGCCAAGGGTGAAGGTCCTCTCTTCCATAGCACAAAGTGCTAGGCCAGTGGTTCTCAACCTTCCTAATGCTGCGACCTTTTAATACAGTTCCTCATGCTGTGGTGACCCCTAACCAAACAATTATTTTCATTGCTTCTTCAAAACCTCAATGATTTTGTGTTTTCTGATGGTCTTAGGCAACCCCTGTGAAAGGGTCATTCGACCAAAAAATGGGTCGCGACCCACAGGTTGTGAACCGTTGTGCTAAGCAGTGCTGTCGAGACAATGTGTTACCCATACAGCATAAACCCTCTCTTCACCTGCTACGTTAACACCAGAAATCTGAAACATAGCAGGCAGCAGAAGCTGTAGGATCAGAATAGCAAAAGCTGTATCCACCTGTTAAAGACTTCCTCCTAGACCAGCTGCCAACCTAAGCCAAAGGGCCTTGTCTGCCCTGTCACATCATTACATTTTCAGGCTGCATTTCGCTGTCCTAGGATAAGACCAGTATCCTCTCTAATATGCTCCTCTTCCCAATGCCGTTGCAACAAGTGGGATGTCAGGCTTGAGATATGCCATCCAATATTCTATGTTAACAAACAACAGTTAATTCAGGCTATTTTTTTTAATGGTAGCTCTTATCTAACCAAGGCGTGATAGGGATGTCTCAAAATAGTCATAGAGATAATCACTTCTGATCCAACATGGCAAATAGGCAGGGCAAATGTTTTAAGCCTTTGCAAGTTATCTGCTCCTGGCTATAGTTAGCTGTTGCATTTTCCCACATTTTTGGATTAAAAGTATAAAGTTCCATCACCTGGCTCTGAGGTGAGTGCATGGTGTGACACTCTGAGTCACAGATTTTTTGCATGGAATACTTTTTTATCTGTGTGCAATATGGTTTGTGGTACGGACTGCAGATTCAGAAAATGTTTGAGTGGCCTGTTACCACACAGCTGGTGGTGACTTTAGCAATACTGTATTGGCAACTGCTGATTGTTTTTTGTAACTGCGGTTTCCATCGATGATGAACTGCAATTCTAGTAGCAGATTGTTTGCGTTGGCACTTATGACATGCTTCATGCATTCAATATGTCTCTATGCTACTGGCTTTGCCGAGGCTGCAGCCTGTTTTAATTTGTTTTCACATCGGAATCCTGGGTGGTTTTTGCTGTGCCAGGAATGGCGCAGTTATGGAGTGACCCAATTGCTGTGAAGAAGGAACTGCGATTAACTGATTAAATCAATGATTCCAAAACTGTAGGCCGCGGCGCCCCAGGGAGCTGTGACCTCTTCACAGGGGCGCTGCGAAATATTCAAAGATACAGTTTTATTTGTTTTCATCTCTTACATACGAATAGTCATACTTTTACTTAGGCTAGGGTGCTGTGAAAACATTTTGATTGAAAAAAGACTAATAAAGATAATCACAGGTGTGTTAACACATAAGTAGAAGTGAAATGATATTATAGATACAATAATGTGACGTTTACTAAATGAACTTAGCAAATCTCTGTGAATCAGCGTTGGACATGACATACAGTGAGAAAACCAGTTAATAGTATAACTAGAATGCCTTTCTTTGGAACTCACACGGTAAAGAAATAAAGAGCAACAAAATTAAACACGTGGAGAAGAGAATTTTATAAATTAATACAGGGAGGGTATAGGAAAAATTGCAAGAGACAGCAGTACATAGGAGGGCTTGGCATGGACTGGTGGAGTCCCATGTTTCATTTGGAGATAAAAGGAGGAGGAGGAGAAGGAGGAAGAAGAAGAAGAAAGAAGAAAGGATGAGGAGAAGACTAATACTTTCAAATAACAATAGAAAATACTAACCCCTGGTGCAGAGTATTTGTTGACTTCGAATGGCCCAATTTTGAAATTTGCTAATCGTAAAAATGCATTCAAACCCGGCCCTGGGGACAAAATGCATCAGAAAATATCGTAGCAATCCTTAGTTACTAGTATGTAATTGATTATTATCATTATCTTTATCTTGTCCATTTATACTATACCACCTATGGCTCGCAGTCTATTCCTCTCCCTTTCTATCTTGTGCAATTCTTTTGATTCTGTATATGGAATTCAGTCCGGATCCTCTGCCCCTTCTCACTGATAACCATCAAAGGATATCTCTTGGATGCCCTTACTTACTCAATTCATTTTTTTCCCAATTCAGTGCCTGTTTTGTGATTCTTTATCCAGTTTGTCTGAGAATGTGTGATGAAATGTAACTACTATTTAAATCAAACATTATGATCTAGAAATCATTACTGAATTATGTATTTCATATAAAATAGTTATTTTACACAAAAATTAATCAACATTTACTATCATCTTTGTCGTAAATATATACTGAGGCATGCAATAATCAATTGATACAATTCATATTTCAGATATGCAGCATACTTTTATTTTACTCAAGTGATGTAACCGCAAAGTTCAAGAGTGCTTTAAAAATTACATCTACTATCTGTCTATTAAATCCTCTTGGAGCTTCACTAGCAACCTAGATAAAGTAACGATCCCTTTTCATGCCTTAGGCGCCTCGGGTATATTGGAAGAGAGTCCCATATTTTTACAGATCAATCGGCACTGGATGGGTATTGTGGTCAACATTATGCCGGCCATCTTTACTTCCCCAGGACAGCCATCCTGGTACCCATTTTAGGCTGATAGGAATTTGTTTCATTTTTCTGCCAGGACACTCAGGGGTAACAGGGAATGAATGAGCGGACTGGCTTGCTGGCAGGGCTATGGTAGGCACAGGAAAAAGCAAATGGACCGAGCCAACATTCCCAATGCTCTCAAGGAGACAAAGTGGTCAAGTGGTCAGGCATTTGCTTTGAAGGTTAAAGGCTTAATTTGCTAACGTTCTCATTCAGTTCATGAGGCAATTTTTACAGACATCCTTAGGGATCCTTGCTGGAGCTACAGAGTCTGTGCTTTGTGTGACACTCTTGGCAGGTAGGTTCTGTAGAGAGAGACTGAGCCATATGGCATATACCCAGTCTAATTAGGTTGATATTTTAAAATTCAAACTTATTTTACAATGTTAACAAAAATAGCAGAATTCAGAACTATATGTTTACTGCCATGATGTCAGATACAGGTGTTACATGTTGATAACTTTACCCAAAAAATGTTAATAACTGTCTGTATTTACCACTTGGGCGAGACAGGCAGGCATGTCTTTAACTCTACCAGACCTCTGTACTGCTTTTCTGGTAATTTCCTAATATTCCGCTAAACCCCAGTACCTAATTTTTGGTACTTTGCGTGCTTTGTGAAAAAATGCGTCACAAACTAACAATGATCAACCAATCATTATCAAACCTTGTAGTTAGTCATTACAAATGGCTTCCCCCATGTGTTTGGATTTACTTTGTGTGGTTTGATGTGAAACAATTCTGACAATTCTCAATTGAATGAGCGGCTGATGAACCAAGCACTTCGACAGGAAGGTGAAGCAGGTCTAGGCTTTTCACAGCCCAACAGGTGATAGATACTTTGGTTGATTCAGACTCTGAGAAGTCCGAATTTCATTCATCAAGAATACTTTTCCAGTTCAAGTGATTCAGACAGTGCGAACTCGAGTGATGAGGAGAATCTTGAACCTTTTAGACCTAGAACTAGATCGATAGTAAGAGAAGGGGGCATGTCCCTCCAACAGCAACATCTAGTGCTCACTTTGTGAAACAAGGCTCATCCTGCTGGGTGGATTGGCACACAAAGGTGGAATATTAGCGCTAGATGAAAGGTAAACCTATTTTCTACAATGTCTCCAAGTTTCCTCTTATTCTGACCACTTGTTTGCATGTAACTAAAATTTTTGTATATCATGTTGATTTTTGTGTGTTAATGCCCAGGAGCTCAGGTATAGGGGACAGTTAGGTTCAGGGCCTCAGGTCTGGTAGGGTTAAGAGTGAGAATTTAGGGCCGCACGGCTAGTGCTGTCACCATAGACCATGCAGGTAAGGATATTATTTCTGCCCCCGACAAAAAAAAAAAAAAATCTGTCACTTTACCAAAGAAAGATTCAGCATACTTAACCATTTGACCAGCTGCTCCTCTCTGACCACCCTGGGAAATAACTTCTTCCATTTGATTACATTGTACACTGTTTACTTTTCCTCGCCAAAGTGTATGGTGAAGCATCATCATCAATCATTAAGCTGGGTATATGGATTAGGCTGGTTTAATCGGGAAGCCAAGTTAAAAAAATTTAACAAATCCATTTAGGAGCAGATTCAAACCCAAGACCAACAGGCAAGTGTTTCGCCAACCAGCTACTGCAAATCCTAGAATGAAATATAAAATTTGTTTTCTTCTTCTTACAGTTCACCGGCTGTAAACTCTGGCAGAAAGTTCTGGTTGTTTGTCCACTTCTGAACTTTGTTTCTGCCCCAGAACGAGTTTTGCATTTACATCAATTTCACAAATCTGGCTTTCCAACTGCAGACTGTTGGTTCCTTGCCCTTCAGGTAGTTGCACTCAGACTTCGAGGGAAACATCTCTAATTAGTCGCTTGTATGACATCCTTGTTGGGGGCGGGGGTGCAGTGGGTCTATTCCCCCCCCCCCCAAATTGGAGCCCAAAGCCCACACAGGATTTTATTCTATTTAAAATAGGATCACAAAATACTGTACCAATTAGTAAAGCAATCTGGCGCATTGATACAAGGTATGAAATAATGGCAGTACGATCCTTTTCAGGTGTGTATCGGGACACTTCAGCAATTGCAACTGCCTCACTTGCTGCCCCCATTCCTTGTTGAAAAATTAGACAAATATTTAAGATTAATTTGATCTGATCATGTATGCAGAATTAAAAGGAAATTTAACTAGTATAAAACCAAAATATTTAACTCTAATGTTGAATGAGTTCTGCTGTGTGCAGCAGAAACATGGACAATTACTGAAATATTTACTTTACTAATAAACTACAAACATTCATGAACCGGTGCCTGAGCAGGAAAAAAAGGAGTTAAAATGATGAAAACATCAATGTGGAGATTTGCAAGAGAATTAAACAAATTGCAGTGAAGAGGTGAAGAAAAGATGCAGGCACTGAATAGAACACACGTTGAGAAAACATGAACACAATAGAACTAGAAGGGCTTCACACTTGAACCTATTATGGCACCCTTCCATCTTTCCAGACAATAGTGTTATACTGTGCTATGAGTAGGCATGGGATTCGTAGTCCATGGCAATGGCAAGTGTGACTTGCAAGACCCACCCACGTTAAGAAGTCTTCCACAATTATAGCATAAGATTTCAGGACCGTTGTTGTCAACATTTGTGTTTAGTGTGTTTTTTCTCAGACGTTCAGCTGTCATCCTTTCTGCAATCATTTTTCCCCTCCATTTTCATTCCTTTCCTGATGTGTCTCCTCCACACAACACAGTCCTTGTAATTTTGTTCCGAGCCCACCTAAATACCTGTATCATTCATTTCCCACTTGCACACATCTGTATATTGTAGCAAAGGTCAGCCTCCCCATTTACCCACCTCTAAATCACCATAGAGGATGAACTTAGTGACTCTGCCATTTCCCCATGCTCCAGCCATTGGAACCCACAGAGGTATCAAAAATTAAAGCCGGCCAAAAAAGACATGGAGAAAGAAACTAGAGAGTGAAGTTAAAAAGACGGCGAGGACAGGGTTGAGCTGCATGCAATAGGTAAAGGATAAGACAAACTGGCATGCAGTGGTCGAGGGCTTATGCTCCATTAGGGAAAATAGGGCAGGGAAAGCAGGTAATCCAAATCTGGCTTACCTAACTCTCATTCCTTCCCCACTCCTTTCCAAAATCAACAGACTGTAGATACTCAAATTCTGACCTAAAAGCTTTCACCCTTTTTTTTAAAAACCATACCGACAACAGACTCCTCCCCTTCTTCTTTGTGTTCACCAGCTGTAAACTCCAGCTGAAAGTTCTGGTTGTTCATCCACTTTTGGACTGCAGTCCTGTCCCAGAACCTGAGTGTTACATGTGCATCCGTTTTACAGATCTGACTCATTTGTATGCAGACTGCTGGTTCCTTGCCTCTCAGGCAGATGCACTCCAACTTCGAAGGAAGCTTCCAATTAGTCGACTCTTACGACATGCTTTTGGGTAGGCGGTGGGTCTATTCTTCTCTTCCCTATAATAGGGCCCCAAAACCCATACAGAAAAGACTTCTCACCAACTGACAAAATTAAGTCAATTTCTTAACATTTTTATCATCTTGTTATTCTTATCAACTTCATGTGCTTTGCTGATAAATGTAAAGATGGGTGAGGTGTAGGGGATCATGGTCAAATCTCACACAATCATCAGAAATGATAGATCAGGTCTGTGTCCTTGTCCAGCTCATGTCATGTGGCTAAGCCATCCTTAGATCTATAGATCTTTGTCTTACCTTTGCTCTTTTCCCATCAAGTTTGCCAGTGCTCACTATGTTTGAAAGTTTATCTTATTTAATGGCATCTTTAATGTCTGTATTTACCACTTTTTTTAGGGTGGTATAGGACATGGGTGTTCACTTCATAACATGCCCAACAAATCTTGATCATCTACATTAAATTTTGTTAAATAGATTATCTAGTTTAAACTGTTTCTTGAAGACTGCTTTATGCATTTTTCTGTTCAACCAGGTGTTATTTGTTTGTTGAAAACATGTTTTATTTAGATGTTACAATCTTTAAAAAAAAAAAAACTAATGAAAATAAGATTTCAAAAATAAGAAGTGGACGAACAACCAGAACTTTCTGCCAGAGTTTACAGCTGGTGAGTGCAAAGGGCTCAGTAGAGGACAAGAGGAGACGAGGCAGACCAAGAAAGACCTGGATACAGAACTTGACTGACTGGACAGGCCTTGAGCATGTAACCATGAAGTCCATCGCAACTGACCATCAAAGATGGAGGGATCTGATCAGACAGTCAACAGCAACTGGTTATCCAACGACACTCATAATTATGGGATGGTGATGAAGATAAGGATGATGAAGACAAAGAAGAAAAAGAAATAACAAAAAAGCTGCTCGGATCAGTTTATGGCTCATAGTTGTGTAAAATGTTTACAGTGTGTTCCGTTTTGTTCTTACCTGAAACAAACCTACTGGCCAGACACAACCACTGGGAGACTTCAATGAAGTAAAGAAAACTTCCCGCCAGCTCAAAGGCAGCACACACTATAAAGATCTGTTTGCTGCAGCCAATACGATCCGATAACCTGGTGAAATCAAAACATCTAATTTATTATACCTGCCGTCTGACACAAAAACTTATCACAAACATCAGGGAGTGGTACTTATCATTTCGGATCAAATTATACAAAGAAAAGAAACGTGGAACATGCACAAACTGGAAGGTAAAAGTAAAGGTGAGATCGACTTGATTGCACCAGGTTTTATCCCATCTGGCTCAGTCTCTCTCAGCAGAACAGCTAGCTGCCTGCTGAGAGCGTCGCACAGAGCATGAGCTCTGTAACTCTGGCGACAATCCCCAGGGATCTTTGTAAAAAACTGCACTCGTGAACTGAACGGTAATGCCATGAAATGAACCCACGACCTTCAGAGCACGAGGAAAATGGCTTGACCACTTTGCCATGGAGACCCCCCATGTACAAACTGGAAAGATTTATTGGAAGAGAGATAAAGGGCGACAATGAGAGAAGATTCTTGACAACATTCTTCTTCTGCGTTCATCCTTTAAAGGGCAGTTTTCACATTGTGTTGTGGATTGCAGTTAGGCTGTCATATTTGCATTTTTGGGCCCAACACATAGGATTTCAGCAAATCTTTAATTAACCACCTTTAATCTTCTTCTTTGTTCACTGGCTGTAAGCTTGGCAAGGCACTTAATGATGATGCTATCTGAGAGGACTGACTAGAATCTCCCTTGTGTTACTGAGGGTACATATGAAAATAATAGTAAACAATGTAACCCACCATGCAGGTCCAAAGAGGCAACCAAGGAGTGTTGGTATAAGACTTTAACTGCAAAATCCAAGAAATCATCTACATCTTGACTACACCCTACTAAAATTAAAGGCACCATGTGGTTAGTGAACTTCTATACAGGAGCTTAATA
This sequence comes from Candidula unifasciata, assembly GCA_905116865.2. Classification (NCBI taxonomy): domain Eukaryota; kingdom Metazoa; phylum Mollusca; class Gastropoda; order Stylommatophora; family Geomitridae; genus Candidula; species Candidula unifasciata. Next base: position 891,507 of record CAJHNH020002779.1, read on the forward strand.
CCCACTGGTGGCAGAATTGTTCCCAACCAGTGCAACTCTGGGATTAATGTAGCCCTTTGAGCATTCAAGATTTATATGGGAAATTGAAAAATTATTATCTCCAAGTGGGTTCCAGGGCTATCTTAACGAAATAAAAATAAAAAATAAAATAAACAATTAGGGTAAATATAACCATGCCTATCATTACTACACACTATGTAGTGGCAACAGCATCAAAGATGTCATATACGCATGGTAACTGGTGCCCAAAGGCATCATGCCATCAAAAAATTTGACAAATGCCTAGGTCTCTGCATTTATGGGGGCCAACAGGGTTAATATCCCAACTCAGGTGGGTTTTTTTAAACTGTTCTGGACTACCAGGTAAGCCCAGTCTAAATGAGGTACCAGGGATATGTTTTGGAAGTAAAGGCAATGGGTGGGACACTGACCCCTTTACCAGCAGGTCCCAATTGGTATATTAAAAAAACTACAGGGCTAGCATCATATGTCTAACACACCTCATGACTTTAATTTACAAAAATCACTTATGTGGATAACTTTTACTTTACAAAATCCACATAAGTGGATAATTTTTACTTTACAAAATTCAAATAAGTTGATAACTCAAATTTACAAAATTCAGATAAATGAATAACCTTTACTTTACAAAATTTACATAAGTGGATAACTATACAACAGAACAAAGCAGGACACACTGGCCTATCCTGACAGTGGGAAATTACTGTCGAAGGCAGGGGTAAAATCATTTAGGTGGATGTGGAAGATAAGGGATAATGATCACATTATCCAAGTCTTTAACTGCCCTTTTTATACCACTTTTGAGGACAGTGTAGAGCACAGAGGTCATGTTTAGCCTGAGAATTTCAAAGCTGTACGGCTGGTACATTTTGCAGGTTAGGATTTTATTCTTACCACTGATAGAAAAAAATTTCCATCAAAGATATGAACCCTAGTTTTGAAGTAAGTGCTAAACATTCTAACCACTCAACCAGGTAAATTAACAGCAGTCATCACAAATTCTAAGAACTGAGATCTGTGGTGACACAAATGCAATCTGACAAGGAACAATATTATGACGATGACAATGATGGTGATAACAATGACGTTGACAGCAAATGATGAAGATAGCAATGATAATGATAACAATGATGATCATGATAACAATGATGATGAAACAAATGATGATAATAACAATGATGATAATAAAAATGACGATGACAGCAATAATGAGGATAACAATAATTATAATTATAACAATGATGGTAACAATGATGATGGCAAGACTAATGATAACAATGATAATGACAACAATTATGATGATGATTATGATGATAATGATGAGAACAACAATGATGAGTATGATAACAATGATGATGATAACAATAATGATGGTGATGAATGTATATACAACAAAATCCTCAAACTAACCTGCCAATAAGTGGAGCTGAAAACATGGCTGCCAAACTGTAAGCTGAGAGAACGAGACCCAGCATGTAGTCTGGTGCTTTGTAGACAGTGCTCAGATAAAGCCACAGTGTTGGAAGGATGACCGCTGAAAAACAAAACAAAAAGATCAGTGAAGTATACTTGCTATACAAGTCTTTTTCATATTCACCGGCTGTAAACTCCTGCGGAAAGTTCTGGTTATTCGTCAACTTCTGGACTCTAGTCCTGTTCCAGGAACTGGGTGCTGCGTGCATTCGTTTCACAGGTCTGACTCATTTACATGCAGACTGTTGGTTACTTGCCTCTCAGGCAGATGTACTCTGAATTCGAAGGAAGCTCCCAATTAGCCCACTCCTACGACATGCTTCTGGGCAGGCAATGGGTCTCTTGTTTTTCCCTACAGTGGGGACCCAGAGCCAACAAGGGGAGCTATACAAGTAATTTGTTCAATGTATACAAAGAGGAAGCACATGGGGTTGGAGAACTGGCTAGAGGAAGAGAGAGACTCAAGCCCGTCATGACAAAAGTGATGTTCTGTGATGAACATGACACTGTGTAAAAAAAACTGCTATTTAATGATGATACAAAGAAGAGAGAGACTCAAGCCCGTCATGACAAAAGTGATGTTCTGTGATGAACATGACACTGTAAAAAAAACTGCTATTTAATGATGATACAAAGATGTACAGGCACACATAAAATATCTCTCTCTCTCCAAAGAATTCTCCTTGCTTGTTTGACATATTATTTCCCTAGCCTTCTTCTTCTTCTTTTAGTCGTGGCAAGTTTTTACTTCTGGCAATAGTTAGCCGTTGCATTTGCCCCCATACGTAGACTAAAAGATATAGTTCTGTCGGCCAGCTACTGAGGTTAATGCATGGCGTGACACTATGAGCTATGGATTTAATTTTGAATGCTTTTCGACTGTGCTCAGCGGGGTTTGTGTTGTGAACAGCAGAGAAAATAGTAATTGGCCTGTTACCACAGAAAGGGTGGTGCCTTATGTGTGTGCAACTACTGATCTGTTGTACCTGCTACTTCCACTGATGAAGAGCTGCATTTTTACTGTTGGACTGTTTGTGTTGGCACTTCTGACAGATGCCAGATACATTTAATGTGTGTATATGCAACTGGATTTGCTGAGTCTACAGTCTGTGTAAACTTTTTTCACAAGGGACAGTGATGGACATTCTAGTGGTTTTCTTTGGCACAAGAAAAAAGCAGCTATGGGGTGACCTGTTTGCTGTGATGCTGGAAATCCAATTACCTGATTCTTCTTCTTCTTGAAACAAAAGGAAGAGAAGATGAAATACAAGAAAAACACTGAGCCAAAATCTGACTGACTAGACAGGCTTCAAAAATAAAAACAGCATACAGTGCATATGACCTGGGTCGACTTAGCAGCCTAGCTCATGTTTGAAAAAATCTAGCTCCGTGTGGACTTGAACCCATGGAGTTTGAATCTGCAGGCGGGTGTCTAGCTTCACCAGCAGCAGTCTGATTATATATCTATTCTGACTTTCCAGTATCAGTGAGCCAAAGCAGATGTGGTAAACTCTTAGGAAGAAACTTAACGCGCATTCATGAATATTCTAAATTTTTTTATGTAGAGTGAACACTGCAGAAGAAAATGTAGATCATTACAATCTGGCAAGTATGGTGCAGTGAGAAATGACCTGATGGTTCTGTCAACACTTGGTGACCCAAGGACACACAGTGTCCAGGGATAACAGACAGTATGCAATCAACCTTACAGGATTACATATGCATTTCAAAGCACTTCTTGTACTACTCACCATATTCAACACCTCCAAATATAAATATGCAAGCAAACACGAGGTACATCAAACGCTTCCTAACTTTCAGACTAGCCATCTGTTTGCCTGTGGTAGACTTCACTGGAGGACAGGGTTTGAATTCATCCTTCTAGCTGTCAATGCCATAAACACTTATTCATTATTCTCTTGCCACCTAACTTTTGCTAACTGATCTGCAGCACCTAGAAAACAAAAAAACCATGAAGAAAGAAAGACAAACAGAATTAATTATATAGAGTATTATTTAAAATGGTGGACACACTTTAATTCATGTATAATAATTAGTTGTGTATCCGTTACAGGACGTTGCAGATTCAACCCCAGCACTTTCTGGCTGTTCTGGTTTTCCTAGGCAAATTTATGTCTAGTAGTTTGCCACTGCTTTCTGGGTGGTCGGCTCTCAGGACCACTGTCAAAACCAGCGCAAGACAAACCGTCTGCAGCAGGGATCGAACCAGGCACCCCAGCATTACGAAGCGCATTCGCAACGCCTAACTTTGTTGAATATACATTACAGCTTTTATATATATATATATATATATATATATATATATATATATATATATATATATATATATATATATATATATATATATATATATATATATATATATATATATATATATATATATATATATATATATATATATAACAAGAGAGAGGGGAAGGTATAAAGTCCACAGAGTTACAAAATAGGTTTTGCAAATTAGTAACAGTCTACAAGCACTTCTAATGTGTTATTTAACCAAAGACAAAAAAACAAATGTTAAAAAAAAATTTAAATAATGAATAAGAAGCACTGACTGCATTTGTGTGGTTAATGTTTCCATTTACGGTTCAGCTTAGCTATTATAATAAGCAATATTTAATATGTAGCCTAAAATAACAGATAACTGAAATGTAAATTTAAATGTTATTTAGAATTTGGAAAGAAAAAAGATAATAAATAAAGTATTAAAACAAGCCAGAATATTTATGTGTTGAATAATGACTAAATCTGAAATGAAATTAACAAATGTAACACAATTTACGGACACTGTTATTATATGTGTAAAGGTGTCAGAGAGGTGTGGCAAAGTAGCGTTAAGGACCCTTTTCCACCCCTCCAGGCGTATGGGGCATGTGGGGCCAGACCTAAATTATATAGACCAATCGGCACTTGATGGGTGATAGGTCAGCATTATGCCAGCTACCTTTACTTCCCAGTTCTGGATCTGGTACCCATTTAAAGCTGGGTCAAGCTGAGAGCCATGATCATTTCTAAAAAAAAAAAAAAAAGTCTGGCTCTATTAGAACCTGACCCACGACCTTCTAAGCCGCAGGCAAGCTTCTAGCCACTACACCAGAGCGGCTCCCGAGTATGATGTGGTACTATTATTATTATTATTATATAGCAACAGTTTTAGTGTTATTTTTGTCCCACTTGTTTTCATTTATAGCATTACTATAATAATTATATGACTATAAATAAAAAAAAATATATTATTGAAATTAGGGACATAAATTATATTACACAAGGGGAAGTCAATAAGTAAGTCACAAATTGTTATGGGTTGGCAGGAAAATGTAGTTGGTGGTTTCTTAAGGTGTCATTAAGTGACAGCAGCATCAAACTTCATGTCCCCCTGCATTAGGTGGTACTAAGTGTTGCATGCACATTCGCAACACAGAAACAAAATGGCAACTGTACTTATGGAGTGTACCCTGAAAGAACAAGTGGCTGTTAAGCTGTTTGTTTGTTTTTGGGTGGGTGGGGTGGGGGGAGGCGCCTGCAAATGACATTCATAAGGAAATGCTTCCTGTTTATGCTGACAAATGTTTATCCTGTAAAACGATCCATTGAGAGCTAGCCTTGGCAGGGGATATTTCGTGAATGATGCAGAAGTTGAATGTGAAGTAAAAATGTGGTTTAGAAAACAGAGCACGCAGTTCTATGCAGCAGGTTCGGGTGGACTGATAAAATGATGGGACAAGTGCATCAATGTTGGTGGAAATTATGTTGAAACATAAAGGCGCAGTGTATGTGTAAAAAAAATTAATGGTTTTCAAGTTTTTATCAACGATAGTGTTGTTTTATTAAACAACCATTTATGACTTACTTACTGACTTAACCTCATAAAAAGACTGATGCTTGTACCATCAGCACTGGAACTCTTCACTGGCTGCTGAAGATTAGGACAATGCTTTTATGGGAATACCTCAAGGGCTGTGATATTGGTTCTTATCTCGAATGAACAAATTAACCCGACTTCAGAACGATTTCTTCAATTTTTAAAGTTTGGGGAAAAAACGTACCCACTGTGGAAGGGACGAGGAAAATCCAACATTACCAACTTGATGGAAAATCCAACATTACCAACTTGACGGTTCTTGACCAGGGCTGCCAATGATGGGTTTTTACCAATAGATCTGGGTTTTTCTTTGACCCTTGGGTTTACAATATATATCCTTATATAAAGGTGGGTACATGTTTCCTTTCGTAACTCTTACATTTGTACTTGTTTTCAATCTTAGGTTTTTTGTTTATTGTTCTTTGCTTTTGTATTGCTGGTTTTTTTTTTGGCCAGCTTAGTTTGGGATTTTATTAAAATCACATTGGCAGCCCTGTTTAACAGGTTAATAATAATAATATAAGCTAAGCAGATGCTCTGGCAGGCAGTGTGACTAACAACAATGCATCCCTCTATGGAGAGAAGAGACATCATCAAAGGAGAGACTAAGCGCTGTGAGGCTTTCAGTTTCGTGGAAAATCATTTTTCACTGAATAGACTAAAGAAGGCTGCACACCCTGGGTGTAGCAACTCGGGCCGCGAGACAGGAAAGTCGTGCAGGAGCCACCAGTCGTACATCAACCAGAAAAGAGTTGGAGTTGCTAGCCTAAAGACACTTGGAGACATCCTCAGATGGAGAACGAAGCACTTATCCGATGTTCGATGATGTAAATAAAGAAGATGATCATGATCATCAAAAATGAACAGTGAACAATCATTCAAATTCAATTCATCTTCATTAAATTAAAATTTCATGATTTAAATTATAATACTAGGGATACTAGTGAAGTTTTATATTATGGGTTTTTACTTATGAAACCATGACAGCTAGATAGCTATGGTTAATAGGCTCTCCTTTGAACTTCTACTCGATATTATGGCGGCCAAGCAAATAGCCTAACAAGGCCTCAGTTGTGTGTAAAATGCAGACTTTCTGCCAAGGAACAAATTGCAGCAAAACTAGGATCGGCTCTTAATAACAAAACAAACGCTCTAACAGGGTCTCAGCAATCTGTTAATTGCGGACCTGTTTCTGTGACTATGCCGCACTGCCAACGGTATCCCGGAAGTATGCAATTGACATGTGACTGAGGCCCTGTTAGGGTACACAGACAATGTCTCATAGTACCGTATTTATAGTGTAAGAGAAGGAAAGTGCTCTAAACAAAGAGGTAGTAGAATTTTTTTGTGAAATGTTGTCCTTGTGAAATTAACACCTGCTGAATTCTTCTTTTCCACTAACTATAACAAAATCAAACAAACACTTATCATCAAATTCAGAATGTACACTCATTTCTCTTTTAAAAAATATATACTGTTTTAGGGATAAGAAGTATATTACAATCTCTACAGCCTTTCTTGTACACCTACCCCTCTGCCATTTTTGTAAAGGGAAATTATTGTGGGCCAAGTCTGTCAAAATTCATGGGCCTGAAAGAGTTAGGGTATATCTTCGGCCTGGATAATTTGGGACTGTTATTTAAAAGATAGCCTTTTATTAAATAATTGGAGTTTCGGCTATCCTTCAAATAACGGGCACATATTATGGCGGCCAAAAACAAGGCCTCAGTCACGTGCAGGAGATGCGGAAGCTGCTGCTCGTGAGTCCCAGCCATCTAGTTTATCCCCAATCCACGCCGCATGAGCGTCGTGGGGGATACTCTCGGCGGTGGCGGTAGTCGCCAGAAAACTGCAAATAAGGTTGCCAGAAATGAGCAATTAACACGTGACTGAGGCCCTGTTAGGGTGTTTGGCGCTTCTTTGAATCGTTCCCCAAAATGGCGGCTTTAATATGATGGCGTTCAAAAGGGAGCTAAATTGGCCAATTTCTGGCCATAAAATATCCTAAAATATCCCAATGCGGGTCAGTTCTATAAAAAATATATGTGCCGGCTGCGGATAACGAAACAAATGGCTCTGACAGGGTCTCGGTGATACGGCGTTAATTGCCGACCTGCGTCTGCGAGTGTGCCTCACCGCCGAGAGTATCCCCCGCGCCGCTACATGGGGGCTAAACTAGATGGCTGGGACTCACGAGCGGCATCTCCTGCAACTTCCTCCAATTACTGTACTCGTGAGGGCTCTCCTTGCAGATCCGGACGAGGGTTGGATGCGGGCTGGACGACTTAGTTCAGTTTAGTGGGAGTTCTCTCCCTTGGCCGCACTCGAAACAGTGAGCGGAAAAGTCATGAAACAAATGACATACTTACCTATCATCATACGGTTGCGTGTAAGGTTGCGTTTAGGGTTGCGTAGTCATCATACGGTTGCTTGTAGAGTTGCGTAGTCATCATACGGTTGCCTGAAGGGTTGCGTAGTCCATCATGCTGTTGCGTGTAGGGCTGCGTATGGTTTGGGTTAGGGGGGTTGGTTAGGGGTACGGTTAGGGTTAGCGTTAGGGATAGGGTTGAGGGGAAGGGTTAGGGTTAGGGGTAGGGTTAGGGGTTAGGTTTAGCGTTAGGTGTAGCGTTAGATGTGACAATTTTGACGACGCAGGAATTCACAATAATCGCGCACTGTCACATACACACCCAAAAAGTCGACGGACTGTGGATGCTACTGACACGGTCAGGTCGCCACCGGTTGGGCACCAGCTGCGCGCTATTGTGGTCATATTTGACAGACTTCCAGTGGCGCCACTCCCACAAGCATCAAATTGTCGGCCAGTATTTGGAACTCCTACGTCAAAATTGTCACATCTAACCCTACCCCTAACCCTAACCCTAACCCCGAATCCACACCGTACGCAGCCCTACACGCAAACGTATGATGATAGGTATAACCCTACACGCAGCCGTATGATGACTAGGCAACCCTTCGCGCAACCGTATGATGACTACGCAACCCTAACAGCAACCGTACGCACAACCGTATGATGATAGGTAAGTATGTACGCTCGAAATTGTTGTCAACGGTCTGTATTTATCGTCTGCTACTACTACCGTGTGCAAATGTTGATATTGATTGTCAAGCATTCCTAGATTTGCCGCGATTTGTTCCATGTCAGATAATCCGTATTTTAGATATACGCGAACACCGTCGTTCGGATATTTTTGGAAATTTTGTGGCCAGAATGTGGCATGCCGCCATTTTGGGGAAAAAATCAAAGAAGCGCCGGGTGTTTTTGCGGCCGCTATAATTAAATATGTGCCCGTTATTTCGGAGGATATAGCCTGAGTTTCTATTAAGTTCATTAAGAAACAAATCAGGAAAGATCACCGTTCTTCAAGTACATCTGATGTGCTATATAGCCACTGAATATAAGGACGAGATACAGAAGAGAAACATCCAAGAGACATACATAACATCTGGGTGTCATCGATGTTTCGCCACAGCGGGTAGGAACACTGAATGTAAACAATTATTTATTTTTGACCAGAGGCGGAAGTAATTTTAAAAGCATATATTTTGTTTTTATGGCATAGAAGAGCTAGAACATCATCATGTGTGGACAGATAAGCGCAGGGTGTCATTTTTTTTCGATATCTCACACGACCACCAGAATCACGGATCAGATCAGGGAGGTCCCAGAAACCCTATTTTACCGTTAGGTTATATTAGGGCTCCCGGAAACAGCCAAGGTAGGGCATCAAAATAATGAAAAATTCGTCCCACTTAGAGCTGGAGAGTAAATTATATATATAATATTTTATAATAGCCTACTTATTTAACTTCAGAATGATAATTCATTCAATAAAACATTTTACAAATTAATGAAACTACAATTTAATTTGTATATACATCTACTCGATTAAAAGTATGAACACAGAGGGCTTCCCGAGGTTTCACAAAAGGGAAATTCTCGTTTAGCTGTTTGGACTATGAATCGCTAAAGTCGAACGTGCCCCGGTAAAACTCTTTCTCCCCTTTTGTGCTGGTTTCAGAGTCCTCTCTTTTGTAACCAAAAAAAAAAAAAAAACGGCCTTGCAGTACAAACCTCTTAGACTTTTTTGCTGAGTTGAGAGAAATTTAATAATTTAAAGCCCTCATGGACGCCTTCGGGCTTTATTCTGATGTTTCTGCTCTTTCATTATAAGGCACACACAATTTTTTTTTTTTTTTTGATTATTTTTTTTCTGTACAACTGTAATTTATGTTTTCTTATCTGTATTTTATTTGGGGGGGTGGGGGGGGGGGGGGGGGGGGGGTTTTCTTTTGATTCATTTTTTTTTTTTTCAATACAAACATGTGTGTGCAGTATATAGTTTGCATGAATTGCACTGTAAGTATTTGTACGTCTGTTTACACATTTTGCCTTTCGTAAGTATTGCCTATGTTTTTGCAAATCCACACATGTTCAACATTAAATAATCATACATACAGACATACATACATACATACATACATACATACATACACACACAGACAGACAGGCATACAGGTATACATACAGACATAAATACAGACATCAAAGTTATAATCATAGGAAAGCAAACACTTAATTATGGGTATCTTTTAAAATTTTAGGCTTTGTCTTTTTCTCTTCTTTCTTTTCTCTAATGGCAAATGTATTTGTACAGTGTGGTGTTTGCCTGCCCTGCATTGTAAGTATTTATGTACGTGTTATTACAGATTCTTTTTTTCTTCTTCTGCGTTCGACATCATTCATGCTACACATTGAGTCCCGTCTGGGTCAAAAATAGGATTGTGCGTTTAAGGTCGCCACCAGTCTCCCATAGCTTCTCTCGCAATGTGGATCCCCTGGGCCAAATCCACAGTCTTTGCTGGGAGAGGTAAGGGCAGTACTGCAGTATGTGCTCAGGGGTCTGTCTTTCTGCTCCACAATCACAGGCAGCAGATTCTTTTATGCCTATCCTGTACAGGTGTGCTCGAAGACCACAGTGTCCAGTCCGAAGTCTAAAAATTGATGTTTGTTCTTTCCTGTTGAGTTTTTTTATGCTGTCACTCTCTGGTCTGTAATCTCTATTCTGCTTTCTCCACTCCCGCTTGAAAGACTGCTTTAGTGCTGTTTTGGTTTCCTTGTAGCTGTGTGGTGGATGAGGTTGTGGAAGATTACTCCCAGCTTTTGCCAACTCATCTGCTCTCTCATTTCCTTGAATACCACAGTGGGCTGGTATCAACTGCGAGACCAGTTCTGCTTCCTTGGAGAGTAAGCCAATGTTAGTCCTTAGATCTGCAATTAGTTTGTCTTGTTTTTTGCTTGATAGTGCTTGGAGAACAGACAATAAGTCACCAAGTATAACAATTTTGTGCCCTCTGTGTTCTTGAGTGATGAGATGTTGGACTGCAGAAAGGAGGGCAGTTGCCTCAGCTTTGAAGTTAGTGCAGATGTCACCTGCTGGTAGAGAGAGAGAGAGAGTTTCTGCTCTACTGCTAGGGGGTTTAATGTATATTCCACAACCCCCCCCCCCCCCCCCCCCCCCCCCCACTCCCTTTCTGACTGCATCTATAGCAGAGCCGTCGGTGAAAACCTGAGTTCAAGTGGTGTTTGGATACTTCTCATCAAGCATAGCAAGAGCCATGGTTCTCTGTTGTGTCTCCGTCTGGGCATCTTTTGAAGTGATCCCTGGTACCTTTAGAACTACATTTGCCTTCTCTGGCTTGCTTGTCCATGGTTCTGGTCTAAGTTTTTCGCACAGAGCTACATCTCTTTCAAGCAGATCTTGGTGCTGTCTGTACAGTTCTCTAGCAATGTGGTTGGTGCTCTGACGCCTTAGTCTGTTTTTTGTTCTCTCTTGAAATTTAAAATGCAGTGGGTGACTTTGAAGTCTTTTTAATTTCTCATACTGTAAAAGAGTTTTGTATTGTCTTCTGAGTTCGAGTGGTTCAGTATCTGCTATCCTCTCTATCTATCTGATGGGGGTGGATTTCATGGCTCCGAGAACAATCCTTAATCCCATATTCTGAACCTTGTCCAGTTTTCCCACTGTTGTCTTGGCTGCTGCAGCCCATGCAGTGGAGGCATATTCCATGACTGGCCTGACTGCTCCAGTATATACTTGTTTTAGGATTCTGTAGTTAGCTCCCCATGTAGTACCCGCTAATTTTTTCATCAATGCAAGCTTCTTGAATGCTTTCCTCTGTACTGCTTCTACGTGTGACTTCCAAGTTAGTCGCGAATCAAGTGTAACGCCAAGAAAGGTAGGAGTGTCAGTCTATGGAATGAGCTGGTTTTTTATCCGAATTTCGATTTTTTTCTTTTTTGGGGAGAGAGAGAAAAGTGATGCTGTGCTTTTTGAACTATTTAGCTTTAGACCCCACTTTTCGGTCCAGGCTTCTACATTTTCCACAGTTTTCTGTAACAGATATGAGGCTGTGGTAGTGTATTCGGAGGCTGTCCAAACTGCAAAGTCATCAGCATGTAGGGTATTATAAATGTGCTGGTGGCAGGTTGCTGTGATATCATTTATGTAAACCAGGAACAAAGTTGGTGCTATCGCAATGCCCTGGGGAACTCCTTCTCTTAGTTTTGCCAGTTTGCCGACGTGTCCATCAATTCTGAATCTGGCTCTGCGTTGGAAAAGAAAGTCTTTGATCCACTTGTACATGTTGTGCACAACTCCTGCCTGTAGCAGTTTTAGTTGTAGGCCCTCTTTCCAAACTGTATCGAAAGCACGAGAGAGGTCAAAGAAGACAGCAAGAACTTTTTTTTCCCTGGAAGGCATTCTCTATTTCCTGTGCCAGATATGTCAACTGGTCCTGTGTGCTGTCTGTATCCTGTCTGTGTGGTGGTGATTAACGAGTTTGTCTCCAAGAACCATATTAGTCTTTTATTTACTAATTTCTCCATCAATTTTCCTACACAACTAAGAAGGCTGATGGGTCTGTAGCTTTTTGGGTCTCTTCTGTCTCCACCCTTTTTAAGGATAGGCTGGATGAGAGCTTCCTTCCAGGCTGACGGTACCACACCTTTTTGCCAGCTCTGGTTGTAAATGCAGAGAAGAAACTTCTTGGCAGCAGGTCCAAGATGAGAGAGAAACTCGTTTGTAATGCCGTCAGCCCCTGGGGCTTTCTTCATTTTCAACTCTCCAATTCCAACTTCCAGCTCTTGCATGGTAAACTTTTTTAACATGCAGGTCTCGGTTGCTTTTGTGCTAGAGTCTGCTAGAAGAGTCTTGGTCTGGTTTCGTACTTCTTTTATTCTTTGTATGGGAATATGAACCTCAGTTTCCTTCTGGTGTGTTTCAGCTAGCACATCTGCTGCTGCCTTGCCAGTAACAGCTCCATCGTCTGTTAGGAGTACAACTCTGGCTTTTTCTGTCTTGTCTCCATTCAGGCTTTTTGTGAGATTCCACAGACGTGAAGTATCCTTCTCGAGGTTAAATGACGCTGTCTTTTTGTGCCAGCTTTCCCTCATCTGATTATTTCTCTCTTTGATGAAAGCTGCTTTTGCTCTGTTATGAAGTATTATATTTTTATTTGTCGGATCCTTCTCCATATTTTCTCTCCTGGTACTAAGGGTATTACAGATGGTGCCGTTTGTTAGTGTGTTGTATAGTCATACAGAAAAAAAATATCTCTTTGAGAAATATATCTGTTTTGTACCTCTCAAAACATCATCATAAAACGTGTCATTTGTTCGTTAGAGGCAAAATGGATTACGGAAGCGTAGTATACGAATCAGCATCAGAGAGCAGCAAATGCAAACTTGATAAGATTCACTGCCAAGCTCTGACTTCCATCATGGGCGCTGGCAAAGGGACATCGAGAGAGGCCATGGAGGTAGCACTAGGCATCACACCGCTTAACCTCAGAAGGAAGCAACTAACTTATAGCTATTGGATGAAAGCGGCCAACGATGCCAGACACCCAGCTTCAGACGCTTTTTCATCAGAACATTACCCACCTAGGTGACAGACCGGTCAGAGATATACAGAGACCAGCAGCCTGGGACGCTGCACTAGAAATTAACGATGATGAGGACTAAGCTAGGACTCTAGAGGAAAGCGTTAGGTTTGTCCCTCAAATCCCTCCATGGAGACTAGAGCTGCCCAGGACAGACATGAGTCTGGAGAAAATTATTAACAAGAATACTGAAACATTTGAAGCCAAAACAATAACAGAAGAATACAAAGACCAGATCCGATCAGACAATCTGGTTGCATACACTGACGGATCTAAGAATGAAGCAGGAGAAGTAGGAGCAGGAGTAATAATCCCACAGTGGAATATGCAAAGAGAATATAAAATAACAATCATATAAAATAACAATAACAGAAGAACTAGTCGGCATAATGAAGGCACTAGAGATGGTAATAAATAAACCTCCAACTAAATTTACCATACTGACAGACTCATTGTCCTCAGTGCAGACGTTAAAAACACATAAAACTAGCAGTAGACCAGATATTAAAGAAACGATCTTAAATCTAACAACCCAACTCAAGAATAAATAATGCCAAGTCACCATTGCATGGGTACTAGCACACAGAGGTGTAATATGCAATGAAAAAGCTGACCAAGCAGCCAAAAAGGGAGCTAAATGTGATGTTTTAGAAGATGTAGGGCTCGGAAAAACTGAAAGGACTAGCATAATCAAACGACATATAATTAAAATGTGGAAACTTCAATGTCAAGGAAGCACAAAAGGCAGAGATGCCTACAATATCCTTAAAGAGCCCAGCCTTAGCACACAAGTACGGGACAAATTGAAACTCCCAGCTAACAAACTACTATGGAGAGCTAGGATATGGTGGCATCCAGAGAAATTTACATCTCCTCTATGTCTGGAATGCTTTCAAGATAATACAATAGAACATTATATAATAAACTGCACTAAATACGAATTGGAGAGGAAACCTATTGAGGATTATTTTCTAAAACGCAAACAAAAGATTACTGCAAACAAATGTTTAAGGGTGGATAGCAATAAAGATATCCAAAAACTTATTAAACAGTACCTAATAAAAACAAACCAAATCTAAAAAGACCAGGTTAAGGATCAACTCCGTACAGCAGAAGGAACTGATCAGATGGTGACTCCGGACACCCTAGCGTAAGGGAGGTAGTGTTAAGTATGATGAGTGCATAGATGTGAACATGGATGCATACACAAGGATGAGTGCGTGTAGTATGAGTGCATTTATGTATAGGATGGATACATAAGACAAGATGTATGTAGGCGGATGGTAAGTGATCATGTATGGACAGGACAGTGGGAATACAGCTGTGCGAAATGTACAGATGAACGATTACATGGATTTAGAAATGTATTACTGTGTGCATGTATGTGTGGGTATGAGTGTGCATGTGTGTATATATATATATGGGAGCGTGTATATTTATATATTTGTGTGTGTATGAATGACAGTGCACTCAAAGAACCCATAAATTGTGTTGCTGCACGGCTGTTTATTAATGATAACAAATGGAATGAAGGGTGTACGCAGCAAGAACGTCATCAACACACACCATCCACCAGAACATGATAAGACAGTACCGGACAGGTCACATACCAGTAACGGGACATAACCTAAAAAGTGACACGACCAGACGATATTACAGACATAGCGACACAAAAACACAAAGACATGGAAGAGAGAATGTCAGTACGTGTGGATGTGCTCGTTATTTATGAATGTAAGTACAGGCATTGATAGACGCATATAAAAGAGTTTGCGTGTGTACGTAATGTCAATTAGGTATACATACACGGATAAGCATGAAAGGACGTGCAAACATGTGTTGTCTGCGTGTATGAATATTCAAGTGCAAATACGCATACACATAGCTGTGTGCATCCATGCACTCCGGGGATTCATACCCAAAACCATTCCATGCCACAGCTTGCATACAACACGCACATAACCGATAGGACTCACAACAAGATATGACTGACAGCAAATAGGGAAAACAAGTGACTCGATAATGACAGGACTAGAACGCATAACCACCAATACCACCCCATCACCAGGATGATAGCAAATGTTGGTAACGTGATACACATAGTCCCGGCAAAAGGCCACGCTAGAATGCAGCAAGACGGCAACGACGATAAATGACTGAATGGCCTCCCGCCCCTTTCCCCTCACCCTTCCCTAACTCTTTCGGATGCACTATGAGTTTAACCCCCCAACCCATTCCCACAGAGAGCACTTGAGTTCGTTACCCAACATGCCACAGCAATTCTCATCGCCGAACATTAGGAACTCAAAGCATGAGCTGGATGCTCCGGTTATATGGTATTTACGTACACCGGAGCTTAGCTGTCAACACAACCCGATCACATAACAAATGACGACTGGACCCGCTTAAGGCTCCACATAAACTCTCACACACATATCCATTACATGACTAACCCGTTCATATTACAGGAAGACAACTATAAGACCACTATGGTCACACGCGGAAATTTTCACATTTCGGAACTATTCAAATTCAAAAACTTTTCAGTACTTTTTGGCAAAATAAAATACCCAAAATTTTAAAACAATAAATGATGGTCCAAAGGACGTTGTGTATGGAAGCTCGCTCTCCTACGAGATACGCCTAGCCAGATCACCGGGAGACAAAACAAACAGGAAACACTAAGAAAGAAGAAGGAAGACATGCACCAGTGACAACAGGACGAGCGGTTTGATTCGGATGAAAGCATCAAGCCCAGAAATGGCACAAACACTAAAATTCAGTCACGAAAGTGACGCAAATAACCCAGACCACAAATATAGGCGGAGACTGCTAGCAGCCTCGGCTAGCTAGCAGCAGTCAGAACGTGGTCGAGCTTTTGACTGACTGACTGACTTTTTACCCCACTAGGACATCACACAAGCGATAAACACCTGATGACACGAAGTGCCACCATGTGGATGAGGATCGCCGTGGAGAGGTACCAGAAACCGCGTTCAGACAATTGGCCATATTTATGGCCTGCCTATATTGCGGCCCCTGGCAAAAGCCAGGGTTGGGCTTCAAATAACAAAAAATTTCGTCCTAAAAATGACGAAACACCTATTGCTAGGTGATAACATATGCAAGGTCGAGCTTTTCTTTCTCAAAAGGACTTTGACTTGGACTCGTCTTCGATTTGATTGGTCGGATATGATTTGCTCTTACTGTTGTTTCGTCTGCTAGATTGTGGTTTTGACTTCTTCCAGTTACAAGTTATGTAGTTCAATACATTGAAAAATATAACACCAATTAAGATTATAACCTAAGAGGGGGGGGGGGGGGGGGGGAAGTCATATAATAGACTTTTGCATTCTGCAGTAATAAACAAAGCAAAACAAAAAAACAGTTTTTTTTCCTTTTTGAAAGCAAAACATTAGAGAGAAATTTGCAATGTTCAAATTCTATATTTCAAACAATTTAAGATAACAAAATTAACTTAATACAATGTGTACTTTTTTAATTTAGTATTTTAGTGATGATGTATTGAAAGTGATGTAACATTTGAGTGTTGGTAAAATGTGTGTGTTTGTGTACTGCTCTGCACCTGTATTGCCATATTAACATTCTATATTCGGCTAATATTGTTAACATTTTTTCATGGTTGCTTTTCGTTGTGTTTGGTATTATATTCAGAAATATTGCTGAATACATGTCTACAGCTTGTTTAGTGTGTGATACTAATACATTTTTCAGTAAGCGGAAAGTGTCTTTTATTGTATGACGTGTAAAATAGATGCTTTTCTGTTTCATGTATGTTTTGTCTACATAGTTGACATGGTGCTTGAACTGCTATTTTATGTCTCGTAGGAGTCATATTAAATAAAAGTCTGTAAGTAATTTATTTTGCTGTTGGTGTTATGTATGGTATATGTAAGTTTCTGAAGGGTTCTGTCAGGTCTTTAATATTTCGCCCGAAGCTTCTTTTGATTCTTGTTCTTAATGATGGTGCAAGTTGAATAACTAAATGTTTTTAAATGTCTTTTGTTGTACTTTGCAGCATATTTTCATTACTTTTTATGTGTTAGATACATTTCTTGTAAAATTTTGGTAAGGTTCCAAAATGGTGTGGGTTGGTATTGTCTATTTTTTAAATGTGGCTTAATCTGATTGCTGTATAGTATTCTGCTAGGGGGTATTTATGTGGGTATGTGATCGTTTGTCCTAAATATTTTATTCGGAGTGATTTTATTTTCGTTCTAATATCCTGTAGATTTATTCCCTATTTGTTCTTTTGGTTGGAATAACGTGTTATCTTTAATGCATGAGATTGAAGATCTGAAAAGAAAGCCTCTGATGGGTTTATTCATTTTCCTTAGTATTTGTGGCGGTGGATCTAAAGCTGTGGCTAAGTAGAGAATTTTTGGTATGATAAAGATATTTATTATTCTACTTCTTGTGAAAATAGTGGAGGTTACAAATTTGTATTTCTGTATCTTTTGTAAGATTTTTTCGGATAGTTCTTTCCAATTATAATTTTTGGTATCGTTTGGATGGTTGCTAAAAATGATACCGTAAATCTTCATTGTTTTTGTTACTGTTAGGCCTGGGGGGAAATCAGTTCTTTTTTTATACTTGCCGAGTCCCATTTTTTGTGATTTGTTAATATTTATTTTCGCCCCACTTCCCTGTCCAAATTCAGTAAATGTATTTAATATATTTTTTATACTCGTATTATTTGTTGGGGAAAATGCGGTGTCATCAGCATATGCGATGACTTTGCATATTCCCATTCTGGGTATGAAAGTGCCTTCAATCTCTGCGTCTTGTCTTATCTTCTCCAACAAGGGCTCTAGAGCCAAGACATACAACAGCGGTGACAAAGAGCAACCCTGTCGTATCGATCTTGTAAGTTGGAAAGATGACGACAATGCTTGATTTACAAGGACTTTACTTTCAGGCTTTTGATATAAAATTTGTACCCATTTTTTGAAGTTAGGGCCAATGTTACTTTCTGATAATACTTTTAATAAATATGAGTGTGAGATCCTATCAAGATGAGTATAATTTATTCTATACATTAGAGTCCTATGTAGTCACTTAATAGTTAGAGCCTATTTGTGTATGTGTACTGTGTTGTCCTTTATGTGCTGATGAAGGCTAATCGCCGCAACGTCCTTTGTTTGTTTATTGTGATCGATTTTGTAAAGCTAACATAAACTAATTGTTGTTTCTTACCAACTTTTTCTCTTCCCTATAATTTTTTTACTCCTTATAAAAACTTATCCTTAACATTGCACTGCAGATTTTGATGTATTAATTTTGCCATAAATTGCTGAATTTTTCTAGTCAATATTTTCGTTAGAATTTTATAATCAATGTTAAGCAATGGTATAGGTCTATAGTTACTTAACATTGTCTTGTTTATGTTTCCCTTGGCAGTTAGTGTTTTATACGACATATTACAACTGTTAGGAAGCTGCTGCCTGTTAAAAGCTTCATTGTATATTCTTAATAAACTGGGGCCTAAAATGGGTAAGAATTTTTTATAAAATTCAACAGAAATCCCGTCGGGGCCTGGTGTTTTATCAGCTTTCATTGCATTCACTGCCTGGGTAATATCTTCTAGGGTGATTTGTGCATCGAGTGTTTCTTTCTCTTCTTCTGACAGAGTCTTTGTGTATTTTAAGAATTTATCCTGCATTTTTGTGTCAGTTTGTTCTGCTGTAAATAATTTTTTATAATATTCCTCAAAAGCATTTGTTATTTGTTTCTGCTCAGTTTGTGTGTTTCCATGTATGTCTACTATTTCGCGTATTTGTCTACTTTTTTGTACATTTTGTTCTAATTTTATATCTTGATGACTTGGTATTTGAGTTGTGGCGTGTACATCGTGGTTCTTAAAAGAGCGCCTTTATACTTATATTCTTGTATTTCATCTAATTTAGTTTCTGTATTGCCTCACTGGGATAAGACAGTGCATTCAAACTATCACAATGATAAATTCGCATAGACAACTGCGTGAGCATAACACTTCTTCATATTTTGCTATCATAAGGCACATAATATGTGCCCAGAAAAAAATTTAGTTAACAATTACAATGTCATTTTACACTGTCTAGCAAATTCAAAAGTTTTAATGTTAAAAAACCTCAAGACAAAAATATTCCTCAGAATTTTATCAAGTTTAAAACTTTCATGTTCAATCAAAACAATACATTAACTACATAAAACTAATTAGCTCAGAAATGAAAAATATTGTGTAAATATTTCATAATATATAATATTTGCGACTGTATTGTCTAAAAACTAAAAAAAAAAAAAAAACAGCTTATTATATTGTAATAAAACTTAAGTGTTGCTTATTTCCCTTTAAAAAAATCCCTCGCGTTAATTTCTGTCAGTTCATTTTATTTATAAAATTGTTTCAACTGTTTAGGACGCTGTGGTACAATATGACAGCAAGGGGAACTGGGGCATGGTAGGTAGGCCATTTGAGGCCCACTTCCCGATATTATGGCGGCCTAACAAATATCCTTACGGAGCTCAGTCCTATAAAAAATATGCGAACTTCCGGCGACGAACGAATCGCGGTCAAACTAGGATCGGCTCTGTATAACGAAACAAATGCTCTAACAGGGTCTCAGCGATATGTTAATTGCGAACCTGTTTTTGTGACCATGCCTCACCACCGAGCGTATCCGGGTGGAGGCTAAACTTGATGGCTGGGACTTACGAGCAGCAGCTACCGTATCTCCTGCAACTTCCTCCAATTAATTTGCTCGTGAGTCCCAGGCACCTAGTTTAGCCCCCTATTCGCGCCGCTCGTAGCGTATATTCACACATACTGATTTGGGGTGTCTTTCGATGTCGGAGTGCATCTGCGTCAGAGGCAAGGAACCATCAGTATGTACACAAATAAGCTAGATATGTAAAATGGATGTACACACAAAAGTCAATTTTTGGAACACGAGGGGGGCCTCTTCAATTACCCCTTCCAAAGTTTTTGGGTGATTGCACCCAACCTCAGCCCCCCCCCCCCTATTGTTAATTCATGGCGGCGCGCCTGCTCTATAATATGGATGCCCGGAATTGTGGTTGGGGATCATAAAATAAATGATTGAGGCTGATGACACTGTCTTGGTGGTGGCAAATAATGGAAGAATTAATAAATGGAAGACAAGTAATATGAAAGAAAGGAATAGTGCCTAAATGTTTATGCTAGCAGGAAGAAAGAGAAACTAAAACATGGAAGCTAGGAGGCTAAGGAAAATTGTGACTAGGACAAAATGTAAGTTTCCCGCTGAATAGCAAAAACAGGAAAATTAAAGAAAGGACAAGAGGTCCCGGAATATTTCGCCAGAACCCAGACAAGGAATATCTGTATGGTGAGTCAAATGACACTTACCTAACTGCATGGCTACTTTCACCTAGACGAACCACGTTTACGGACTACGGATCTTAAATTTAATAAAGCAAAATGAATTATTATCATCACATTAAACTTCTGTTTATTTTACTCAACTGAACACAAAATTAATGCATACTTCACAAATAATACATTAACAACAACCAACGTGCTCGACCATAATCTAAAGTGCTAATCATCTCCAGCTAACAAGAAAATATGATAAGGAACGCATACGCTTAGAAAAAGTACCTCAGCAATGACAAAACCCAAAACATATCAACATGTATTTTAAGCTTCATTATGCCATCAGAATAGTAAATCACTTTTAGCGACATGCAATCGGACAATATCCGAAAGAGGATACACACTGATGTATCTACCCACACTACAGACAAATTCAGATTCAACTATGGAAACATACCACCGCCGTGAAATCAGCCAGGCAACCGGTCATCCCCCACAATCGCCCGTACCAACGCTTTTTAGCTCAATGTGCAGAGCCACAACAACTGGGTGGGTCACCTGCCTCAAAGCGACCGCAGTTTGACTTCACATAAGCGATAAACACCTGGTGACACGAAGTGCCAACATGCGGATGAGGATCACTCCTGGAGAGGTCCCAGAAACCCCTTTCAGAAGTTATGGCCACAATTGTGACCCAGCTATATTCAGGGCCCCCACAAAACCCAGGGTGGGGCTTCAAATAAGGAAAAATTGCACCCCACAAGGGTACGGCTTAGATAATACCAACCGGTTCTGTGTGCGTTAGCCTTTTTATACACAGCAGCCAGTTTCTTCGCATGTGCAAGTCGAGCTGCTGAACAGCGGTCTTTGGCGTTATGCCACATGTATAATAAAAGTCAATGGCGTTAGTTTAGAGACAAATACATTCGTTTTTAGTATCTAGGCAAACCGATAAAATCAGGCGGAAGACACATCACAGCTAAAGATTGGAAAAGGGCAGGCAAAAACTAGATTGTGAAAAATGGCTTTTTGCAATAAATTCCTGTCCTGGGAGGTTCATGCCACTGGAAGCTAGTTTCACATGGCTGAGGATCTTGGACAATTAATAAACAATTCTAATAATTGTATAAGGCGCTCTAGATGGGGTTTAGCGTATGAATACTTACAATTCACCCGACAGCCAACAAAGAGTAACATGGATATTTTGAAAGAAAACTTGTCAAAAAAATCACAAGGAGACAGCCATTCTTTTTTTTTTCTCTCCACATTATAAGAAGAAGAAATGTGGACAGGCTGTGACAACTGGAAAGGTTTATGGAAAGATAAAGGAAGACAAAGCGAGACTATTCCTGACAGCCCTTTGCTATGGCACGTAAGGGACTCGACACAGGAAGATAAACATGCTGTTGAGGATAGCAAGTTGTGGAGAAGCATGATCTCCCATGCCAGTCGGTAAAGCATTTGATGATGATACTGTTCATGAGAGCTTGTTTGCATGGGAGCCGCAAAAGAGCAGTGGCTAAACGCTGGCCTTTCGGGCTTAAGGTATCGGATTTGAATGTGCGTATAGTCGGACTTTTAAAAATTGACATTGGTTTCTAGGTATGGTAAATATGTCCAGTTTTCACCGGGTCTATCCCTTTTGTTTGGTCTCGTCGGTCGTCATTTGTCCCGTAAAAAAACATTCTAGGAATAAGAATGAGAATAGAACACAAACTTATATTGGTAGGTCTTATTAGATTAAACAGTCTTAAATACTTTTAATACCTTAAATTTAATTATGGCTAATAGGGAAAATATGAAGATTTGATATTATGAATAAGTGTTGTTTATGGGAGTGACCATAAGAGATAAGATCAGGAGAAAAAGTCGACACAGAACCAATTCTAAATTACATACAAAGACAGCAAGTGAAATGGTTTGCCCACTTAGAGAGAATGCCTTGTGACACCATACCATCCAAAGCATACATGGAAAGAGAAGAAGGACGTAGAGCAAGAGGTAGACTAAGAACAATATGGAAGGATAACATCAGAGAAGCTCTACAACAGCACGATGTGCCTATGGTCGAGGCAGCCAGAAGAGCCAGAAACAGTACCTTATATCTCCCTCGACACCCACAGCGGTAAAAGAGGAAGTGAAGAAGGAGAAGTTTTCGGCGTCTGTATCTTAGACGTTGTGAGTTCGATCTCAGCTAATGACGACTTGTCTTGCGTTGGTTTCGACAGTGTACCGAGAGCTGACCGTTTAGTAAGCAATGGAAAACTACTGAACGTAAAATTTGCCTAGACAAACCACAACAGCCAAAAATGCTGGGGTTGGTTCTACAAAGTCATGTAAGTGATAAGCAACTAACTTTGAACTATATAGGATGAAACAGAAAGGATTATAACTGGCGTTTCTGAGAGGGTCAGGTCCCTATAGGGAACTGAATTCCTGTGCATTAGGAAAGCTTGGAATCTGTATAGCGCTGCTCCTAATGGGAACCTGAACTCTGTGCTCCGTGAAGATTGAGGTATGAGTGTAGGCTGATTTGCTTGAGATATCTCGTTTTAGCTCAAAATATTAGTGAGATGCCCTGTTCCAACTCAAGATTTTATGGTCACCTTATTTCCAAACTAGTACAGATTGCTGACTTGAAAAGTAAAGGCTGCCGGCATACAAGGGTTACAAGAAGGATGATGCATACTACAAATTTGGCCGAAGAGAACCAGTAGTAATCTTTAGACTCCGCACAGGACATAATAGACTGAAACAATACTTGTTTAACAAACCAAAGATAGGAGACACTGATGATTGTAACCGTGGAAAGGGTAAAATTACGGCTAAACACTTGATGCAAGAGTGTCCAACATATGCATAACAGAAAATTATTCTGGCTAACACCAGCTCTTTTGAGGATAAACTGTGTGGAGATGTCAACAACCTCAAGTTAACTGCCTATTTCTTCAAATATATATCCATATTGACGTATGAAGGTATAAGAAGAATAAAACTGTCCGGGATTCTCGGAGCTGATAGTCCCTAGAGATGCAGAGCTCGTAAGCCACGACGCTCGAATAAAATGAAACAGAGCCATCTGTCCGTATACTGCCACAGTGGATGCCCCTTGGCATCTATGTGGGATATGTATAAAACTATAGTAAATGAAGAAGTCTACTGCAGTAAAAGTATAACATGCAAAGGAAGCAAAGTAGTCATTTTGTGGTGTAGGTAATTGAAATCCCAGGTCTGCAGGTTGTCTACTGTTTGCCTATTGCCTACATGTTAGATGTAGTAGAAGTAATTTAAACAACAAATCCCTGAGAAACCATCGAGGTTATAACTGGAATACACAAAGTTGATATTTTATTTCAATAATGGATGTTTATGCCTACTCATTATGTTTGGTTATTGAGAATCCAATAGCTTATGTATTAATTGTATGAGATTGTAGGAGTATAGATTGCCAAGTTCAATATTGTTTATTTCTGCTCAATGTGCAAGGATATTGATTCTCAAGAATTAAACCAGACAAAATATCTTGGGTCTACAAATAAGACTACTACCAACATTTGCAAATTTTTTTCACTCACTAATACAATGACACCAGCGATTAAAAAAAAAACTTAAAAAAAAAAAAAACTTATCTGAGATTCGAACCTGTTTCCTCTGTGGATGCAGTCACTAGCAAACGAAACAGCACAACCAGTGTTGCCACTTTGGATCTTTTATATCCAAATTTAGATCTTTTTCATTGCATTTAGATACTGTTTTTGACATTTAGATCGTAAATATTTTTCTAGAATCTTTTCATATGTAGTTAGATATTTTATAGATTTTTTTCTTCTTTCATTGTCAATTTAATAATTAATGTGTAAAATATTTACTACAATATTTTTGTTTTGGTCTGGCACGTACATTGTGACAACTGCCATTATTTGAACTTTGAACTCTTACTGAGGTCAAGGCACACATATCTGGCAGCCCCGGTACTGATCAATAAAAACGCGAGTAAATCATACTAACTTTGTTTCAACCGTATCCTCACTGTGCTGATTTTTTTTTTTTTTTTCATGTGATTTAAAAAAAAAATAATTGCTCACCTTCATATGTGGCTTTCACTTTCAAAATACCTTTCAACATGCCAAAAGTAAAGTATGAGCAAAAAATTTGGAAACAGTGGTTGCATGATGACAAAATTAAAAAATTTGGATATGACCAAAGCTTGTTGTAAGTACTGCAAGTGTGAAATTGAAGCGAAAATACAAAACTCAAAAGAGTCATGCAGAGACTATAAAAGCATAAAACTGCAGTTTCATTTAAAGATATTACACCGCTGACATCTGTTTTCATAACTATACTGATAAATGAATCATCAAAAGTTGAAGTATCAGTCGCAATGTTTTTAATTTGTCACTGCGCAATTTCAAACTGTGACCATTTGATCGATTTGTAAAAAAATCTTGGACTAGTTCGATTTGAAAAGTGTGATGTAGAAAGTATAGTTTAGGAACTGAAGGATCTTTTAATCAGCAAACAGTTAGGCTTGAAGAATCTGGCTGTAATTGGTGCGGATAATGCCTCAGTGATGGTTGGTATAAACAATGGCGTTTATGCCAAGTTAAAGGAAGCTAACCCATCGTTAATACTTGTAAAATGTATGCGTCATTCATTGCAGCTAGCATTATCACATGCTTCATCTAAATATTTACCAAGGAATTTGGAATACCTTATTGCTAAAACACTTTACTGGTTTTCCAAATCATTTGTCAGACAACAGCAATACAATACATTATATACAGCCTTGCATGATGGTTCCACACCACTGAAAATTCTGTCAGATAACTAGATGGTTATCAATTTAACCAGCTGTTGAAAGAATTATGACGCAATGGCTGAAGTTGAAGACACACTTTGAATTAACAAGACAAAGTGAAAAGTGCTACACAGCTGAAATACTATATGGAATGTACAGTAATGAAACAAACAAAACAGAAACTAAAGCGTTTTGGAGTGAAGTGAGACAATTTAAAGATGCCTCATCAAACAGTCCATTCTGTAAGCTCTTTAAAGTGTCATGTCTGCCATGATACTACCACTCAAATGCTGACGTAGAAAGAGTTTTCAGTGCTAGGAATTATATCAAATCTAACCTAAAAAACAGGATGAAATTTGACCTCTCAATTGTAATCGTGCCATTAAAATTCGGCCTGATGAGACTAGAGAAATAAGCCTACTGTTCCACTTATAAAGAAATTTGAACAGCTAAAGCATACCAGGGTCATTTTTGACCTGAAGCTTCAACTTCATTATCCAAGCTAAGTTTATCCTGTGGATCTTGTTAGGTAGACATAAGTGAAGGTGAGGACATGATTATGTAGGGTAAGTCATAACAAAAGCTATGTAATTTTTGACTTTTTCAATTTGGATGTTTTTTCTAGATCTTTTCCACGGAGATTTAGATCTTTTTAGATATTTTTTGACACCGTTTTGGATATTTTTTTTCAAAGAAAAGTGGCAACACTGAGCACAACAGCAGCGCAGAACGCATCCGGCGGGTCTTAAAATAATGGCGAACTGTAATAAATTAAGCACATACGGTACCTTGTGCTAATTAACGCTTTCTTATATTTACAAGCTGCGCGAAAGCATACATTGCTTACAGTTTGATAACAGTAAACAACAAGTTCTAAGAATGTGACAGAAGCTGCAGGATCCTAATGTACTTTTTGAATGTGCTCAGTTCAGCTGAAACCTGCGGGTAGACTACCTATTTTCGACACATATTTATTCATCAATTTCTATTATGTCACAGTTTAATGTTTGGCTTAGCTTACTCTAGTTAATCTAGTCAGGGCATGCGATAGCGGTTAGGGAGTATTCCTGTTTTAACACATTCTTTTTTGAAACTGCAATGGACAGCCCTTTAAAAATTGTACATCAGTTTTGTATTCTAGGGCAAACATAAATAATCTGCCAAATATCAGAATGAGAATTGTGAGATTATCTTCTTCTTCTTTCGTTCGCCTGAAATAAGTTTCTATATCAGCAGTTTTGTCTCTTGTATAAATTTCACTGTCGTTGTTAGTTCATTCAGTGGTCCATAGAGTTTACGTTCCACTGTTGTTCTTTCTGGCCAAAAGGTTTTCCTTAATGTGTCAAAATCGGTGCAGTCCTGGAGTACATGCTCTGCGGTCTGGGGCACATTTCTTTCCACAGGTGCACATGGCTGATACACCTATCTTGAATTTTGTGTACATGTGGTTACGTAATCGTGTGAGATTATGATTGTATTGTTTGTCTAGGTACTTTAGTCAAATTTTTAAAATGCCCTCAACACCAATAAAACCAGCACAGTTAGATAGCTGTAAACAATCTCTTTCCAATCACCAATGGTTCCTCAGTTAGCCATGTATGTCATTTCTGAGCTGAGATATGTAGGTTTTTGTGGAGATGAGATGTAAAAAACAGCTGCTAAAACTTGTGTCTGAGAAACAAGAAGTTTTCTCTGCGCAACCATACTGCGCAACTTTCGTTTTGGCTTTGTTTTCATTGGACAAGATGGCAGACAATTTTTTCTCAGACACAGCCACATAATAGCGATTGCATGAAAAATGTCACTGTAAAACAAAACAGCCACAGATAAGAAAGACATTTTATACACAAATGTAAAATTTAACGGAGAATTCAATTGGCAATGTTTAAGGCCTTAAAGCCAACCGTGAATACTTAGCGTTATTTTCAATCAAACCGATGTAACAGAAAAACTGAGGACGTCCGGCTGTCATAGACATGCGCTGTTAATCGGGTTCGTTCCCGCCGTTTTCGGCCATTCATAGCTGGTGAAAATCACACCAATCGCAAAATTTCATGAGAGATTAGGACCCATCCCGAAACCCCAGCCGACATTTCCCAAACAAGTTTCAAACGGTTTCCATGGTAATGGAAATTGCCAAAAAGACCGCAAATTGTTGAAACTGTAGTCGCTAGTTTGTCATTGTTTTTTTCAAATCCAGAATGTGAAAACATTTAAGCTCATTATTAATTTGTTTTCTTCTTTAATTCGCCACGTCAGAATTATACTATTTTACCTTTGAAAATGAGATTACCGATTGTAGCTATCAGTTCAGTATCATTAAGGATTATTGTTGTCATGAAAGAAATGCATAATAAATAAAAACAAAAATACGCTCTGTAAAGCAGTTTTTATTTTTAAACTGAAGGTCCTAGGTTTGAATCTAAATTGGGGTAGAATTTTATAAATAACCTCAGGCTGCCAGGCCGACCCAGCATAAAATAGTTACCAGAAAATATTCAGGCAGCAAGTGTCAGTCAGTCTATAGAAAATACAAGTTTAGCATCCTGTGTCCACTGCAGCAGTGACATAAAAAGGTTCTTATAAAACAACTGTTCTTAACCTTTTTCAGGTGGCACCCACTTGAATATATGACAGGACCACCATGCCCCCCCCCCCCCCAACCCTTTAAAAAAATGTGATTAAAAAATAGGAAGACAAAATGAAACCCTGAAGCACCATTGACAAGAACTGTAAGTAAAGTAAAGATCCCTTTTTCCACGCCTTTAGGCTTATTGGGAATAGAGGGCTAGACCTATATTTTTAAAGACCTATCGGCACTTGGTGGATGATGTGGTCATCATCACACCAGCCACCTTTACTTCCCAAAACCGCACCTGTACCAACTCAAGGCTGGGTCGACCCAGGAGTCAAGGTCATATTTGAAAAAAGTCTGGCTCCGTGAGGACTCAAACTCACAACCTTCCGATCCGCAGGTAGGCATCTATTGGCCAACGCTAAAGCGACTCCCGACAAGAACTGTGCTATACAATTATTAGATTTGTAACCGTAGGTTTACAGACTGCCCATGAAAACAAACATGTCCTTGGCTTTTTGTTTTATAAAGTTTTAAAGGAACTAGTGATGTTTTTGAGCCCTAAATAAACTCTGGTTGGCCTTTCATTCATGTTGGCGACTTTTCACACGCACTAACCTATGTTACAGGGGCGTCACCTTGTGTTGTCTTCTATGCTCTGAGCTTTCTATATTACGCATCGTGTGAGCGGCCAGCTACACATTGGGTTTTACTCCTTTTTGTGAGCAGCCGGCGACATTGCTTATATTATAGCCTTCTCATGCTTCAAGTACGACATGAATTTTCTTCGGCTGTCAGCGTTGACGAGCGATAAGGAGAGCAGCATTGCTTTTTTGCATTTTAGGGCCACCTGAAAAGTATTAACAATTTTGAAACCACAGGACACAGGCTGTGCTGTCTCATGGAACTGAGGCTGTGGAGTTAGGGGGTTGAGATTTGGGCCAGTTCTAGATATACTGGGGTTGTTGAAAGTGGTCACATCATATAATATAGAACATGCAACATTGCCGGTGAGAGTAACATAGACTAGCACCTGCGAAAAGTGACCAAACATAAATGCAAGGCCAACCAGCATTTGTTTTTGGTGGAAAACGTTACTAGTAGCGTTTTAAAACATATTTTATTCATAGTTAAGCTGAAACATAAACGTTAGGTTAGTATAACAGTTTATTACAAAAACAAATGTAATTTTAAAATTGCTTAATGCCTCCCATGTTGAGAATTGCTGTTATAAAATAAGTAATTATTTTTTTAAAGTTACTAACTATTTTATATCTGTTGTATTAAGGGTTTTGAGACTTGGTCATGGATCCCTTCTCCGTGTCCGAACATGGAATGTCAGGATCAGGAGCACACACTGGCTCAGGATCCAGTCCCAGCCCAGACCTTTTGCATGATGAGCATCTTCAACAGCTGCACCAGTCTATACAGCAGCAGCAACAGCAGTTGCACCAACAGTTGACTTCAGGGAACAGCACCATCAATGATCTTATCGGAATGCTGCCACAAACTGCTGCACTCAGCGCCTTAGTTTCAAAGTCATCATCATCGTCAGTGGCTGATCTTTCACTAAGTCATGATGCATCTCATGGCATGTCACCACTTCACCCAAGTTTGTCAGGTACATTTCATCATGTAGCTGGTTCTTTGCAGAATGTTACTCTCATCACGGTCTGCCTGAAAGAAAATTGATCTCTAGCCAGTTCTCCCGCCTCGTGCACTTTCATATTCAAGGAGTCACTTATATCCTGTACCCATCTTCCTATTGGTTGGCCCCTGCCCCTACTTTCTGGTACCGTGCTTCTGCTATTGTTTTTTCCAGTCCGCCGTGGCGCTTGATATGACCAAAATATTTCAGCTTCCGAGACAATATACTGTTTATTAGCTAATCTTCCTTGATGTTCAGGTCTTTTTAAATGTCAGTATTTCTTTTCTTCTTTGTCCATGTTATTCTGAGAATCTTTCTACAGCTTTCAACTCAATAGCTTCTATTTTCTTCCTTCAGGACTGGGAGATAGTCCACGATTCACATCCATGTGTTGTTACAGTTAAGATGTATGCTGTCAAAATTTTAATTTTGATCCCCTTGCTGGTGCTCAACCACAGACTTTTAATGCTGTTTAATCTTTGCATTGCTGTGGCCATCCTCTTTTTTATTTCTTTCGAACAGTCTCCACTTCTATTTATTATAGAGCCTAGATATTCAAAATAGTTGACAGTTAAAAGAAGTAAAGATCCCTTTTCTCGCCTTAGGCGCATCGGGTATATGCGAAGAGCGTCCCATATTTTTACAGACCAATCGGCACTGGATGGGTAATGTGGTCAGCATTACGCCGGCCGTCTTTACTTTCCCAGGACAGCCATCCTAGTACCCCTTTTAAGCTGGGTCGACCTGCAACGGGCCATACCATGATAAAAATCCACGCAGCCAGCAGTGCGTTTCGATCGCGGTACGTTGGATTACGAGTCGGACTCGCAATGCCTAAGCCATGGGCGCCGCCAGGTACAGTGACTTCCACATAAAAAAAAAAAGAAAAAACAGTTTTTCCTGTCTTGGAAACTGAAATACTTAGACTAAATATAACTCTGAACTGTTTAGAACAATACTACCTGTTGTACCAGGGCCCCATCCTTTTGATGTCAGAGTGCATCTGCCTGAGAGACAAGGTACCAAAAGTCTGCATAGAAATAAAGCAGGTCTGTGAAACTGATGTGCATGCAACACTCAGGTTCTGGAACAAGACTATAGTCCGGAGGTGGAGGAACACCCAGAGCTTTCCAATGGAGTTTACAGCAGGTGAACGTGAAAGTATTGCAAGGATGTTTCCTGGAATTTGAGGCAGGGCTGGAGCAGCAGCATAAAGGTTTAAAAAAGAACTATTTAAAAAAAAAAAAAAACTGAAAGAACCCTTCCTTCTCGATTGGTACATTGCACATCTGGTGCCAAATCCATATTTGTGTAGACTGATATGGTCAGTCACATCAACCACCTTTACTTCCCAGAATATTTTCTTGTACTCATTTTAAGTTGGGATGACCTGAAATCCTAGGTTTATAATTGTTTTTTTTAAACTTCTGCTTGAAATTAATTTAAACTCAAGATCATTAATCAGTGCTTAGCCATTCTTCTGTCTCAAGAATGTCCTAGTACAAATTAGGACAGAGCCATGCTGAAGAAATATTTCCTTTTAGTGCTCACCAGCTGTAAACTATGGCAGAAAGTTCTGACTGTTCATCCACTCCTGGACTTTGGTCTTGCTCTAGAACCTGAAGTATGCATGCACATTTGTTTAAAAGATCTGGCTTTTTTTGTATGCAGACTGTTGGTTCCTCGCCTCTCAGGCAGATGCACTGTGAAGGAAAATGCCCCAAATTAGCCACCTCTTACAATGTGCTTACAACTCCCTACGCAAAACCCACACACACAGACACATACACAATGGGACCCTGGAATCCACACAGGAATGAAGAAATGACGACTGACTGACTTTCTACCCCACCAGGACATCACACAAGCAATAAACACCCAATGACACAATGTGCCATCATGTGGATGAGGATCACTGTGGAGAGGTCCCAGAAACCACGTTCAGCCATTAGGCCATATTTATGGCCTGGCTATATTGCAACACCCGTCAAAAGCCAGGGTGAGGCTTTAAATAACGCAAAATGTCATCCTAAAAAGGACGGTGAATATAACTATATGAATGAAGAAATGTAATGAATACAGAGCAAAAGGAAGACCATGCAAATAAAAAGTAAAGTGACAGAATTAAGAACAACCTTAAAGAAATGAGGATCACAGTTCACAGCGCATTAGAATGAGCACACAGAGGATCTTTGCATCATTGAACTCTTTGCTGAAGTCGCTGAACCAGAAAACTACAGCTACACGCATTTCCTACTTGTAATAGCAGTGACTGAAAATGAGTGATAGATGTGATGTTGAACCTGTTGGAACTTGTCATGCAGGGGCAGTACCAGTTCCTCCCCCTTGAAGGAGCCCAAACAAAGTTGGAAACCAAGATCTCAGGGACAGTTAAAGTCATGCATTGCATCACAGACTTCATAGAGGCCTATGGCCTTCTTATCTGAAAACTAATAGCAGGGAAAACAACAAAGAAGAAGAAGACTTTACTAAGGTAACAGTAGGAGGAGAAGAAGTAACATTCCTGTTTTTGGCTGTTCATAATTTTTTAAACATGGAATCAAATGATCTTATATGCAACTCCATGTTTGGCATTCTATTCAGGCTATAGATCTGACAGTCACAGTCATTTGTCCACACCAGCTTCTCCGATCTATTCAAGGCATGCAGCATCTACGGCCGGACCATCTCATCCATCCCTTTCTCATCAAAATTCCTCACAGGTATTGCTTTAGTTTTACAGATTTAAACAACGGATCAACATCGTGGCACAAGGGTAGTAACCCATAAGTGCTCCGTTCTAGTCTGAGTCCAAAGGATCTCAGCGCAGTGCACGAACTCTGTAGCACCGGCGAGGATCCTGAAATATTTTTTTGTAGATTTTCAACTCCAAATTTTGCCTGGACTGTTTTCGATTTCCAACTGCTATGGGAAATTTTTTTTTAATTCGCTAAAATACACACAAGCATCTGATCGTACTACCCAGGATAGGGGGAAATTACCATAAAAAATTCCAGCCTTCACGAAGGCCTGAACTCCGGACCTCCAGCACTTGAGTATGAGAACAAACAGTTACAATCCCCATGTGGGTGCT
Organism: Candidula unifasciata; assembly: GCA_905116865.2. Lineage (NCBI taxonomy): Eukaryota > Metazoa > Mollusca > Gastropoda > Stylommatophora > Geomitridae > Candidula > Candidula unifasciata. The sequence goes on from CAJHNH020002779.1 coordinate 924,318, forward strand.
GGGACCCCATTATGGGGGGAAAACAAGAATAGACCCAATGCCTGCCCAAAAGCATGTAAGAGTAGACTAATTAGGAACAATACTCCTTGTGAGGTTTCCAGGACCCCATCCTTTTAAAATCAGAGTACATCTGCCTGAGAGGCAAGGAACCAACATTCTGCATGCAAAGGAGTCAGATCTGTAAAATTGGTGTGCACGCAACACTCAGTTTCTGGAACAGGAAATTTCCACCAGAGTTTCCAGCCGGCGAATGTGAAAAAGAAGACGAAACATTTACAAATCCTGAAAACCCTTGTTTAAGCGTATTTATATTGGGGCACCATAAAAGTAGTGCAGTGTGGGTGGGTTGACATGGCCCCACTTCAGTGGTCCCACCTCATACACTTCAAGATGTGGGTTTCTTGGATCTGTACTGGCATTGTGGTTGGTCTGCTTGCTTGTCAAGACAGTAATAAAAAAAAGGTACTTGTCAAGACAGTAGCAAAAAAAAAGGTACTTGTAAAGACTAATAAAAAAAGGGTAAAGGACCCTTTTTGTTTTTTTTTGACACCAGTGGTGCAACTGGATTTGATGCTAGACATATTTCTGTAGACCAGTTGGAACTCTGTAGATATTTGGTCCATCTCATTTGAGGTTTGAACAACAGACCAGCATCATGGCACACCGGCAGTAACCCATTAGTGCTCCGTTCTTCTTCTAACTCAAGTCTAAGTCTGAAGAATCTCTTGCAGTGCACGAACTCTGTAGCACCGGCAAGGATCCTGAAATACTTTGGATAGATTTTTAACTCCAAATTTTGCCCGGGCAGCGCCTTTAGGCTACTCTTTTCGATTCCCAACTGCCAAGGGATTTTTTTTACATGCTCAACAATGCACACAGGCGTCCGATCTCACTACCCAGAGACCAGGGGGAATTACTATAAATCCAAGTCCACGTGAAAAAAAATCCCAGCCCTTACCGACCTAAGTCCCACGACTGCATGCAGCCTATCTACCACCCCCTGAAATATTGGACTGTCCAGTGACCTGTAGATTTCCCCTGTTTGGAGTAGGATATTAAGAAAGCACCAGAATTTATTTGCACTGGAGCCCTCAGGATCAATTGAATAAAGGCAGACCAAAACAACAACAAAATTATGGAGAGTGAAGTTAAAAAGATAGGAAATATGCGGTGACCTGCATGCAAAAGCGAAAGATAGGATGACTTGGCTGGTGTTTGTTTAGAGGCAGTGCACCATTTGAGAATAAACGGCAAAAGACGAAGATAAAGAAGTTCCCGCTGTGTTTCACTGCGAACCTAAAAATATGGTTATTGCAGTCATGATGAAAAGAAAAGTGTACAGTTTTTATGTCTGCTTGAAACAGCCTCATGATTCAAGACACAGTGACTCAGGGATTTCTTCCATTGCCTATACTAGACAAGGAGACAGCTATATTTGTTCCTTGTGTGGGAAGGTAAGTTGTATCTGCTTCCTAGTTTTTATATATTTTTTTGTTTGTCTCAATCATCATCATCATGTGGCCTGTTGATAAGCGTATGGTGGTAATGTGTTGCCGTCTCACATGATCATTAGAATTACAGATCAGCTCATTGCTCTTCTTTGGCACTATTGTACCCATGTCATCTTTTATGTTTTTCAGTAAATCCTTGCCAGTTGAGGTTTCTTAGGTTCCCTTGAAGCTTATTTGTCAGTCTACATATTTATCAGATCTATGTTGTTTCACAGCATCTCCAGAAGAGGACAGTCTTGCCATGTCCTCCCGTAGAGTGCAGGAAGCCCCAGGGCTGTCGCTTGCTTAGGGGTGGACCTGTCTGAAACGTGGGACCTGTTCCTAATTTCACCTGGTTGTTATCCAACATGGTGGTACCATAGTTGACATAATTGTGCATGGCCATTGCGTTAACTACATATGTTGATTCCTTCCCACACAGAAAATGGGTGACATATTCTGTTTCTGGCTACAGTTTTTTTTCAAATTTGCTTTTAAGACAATTATTTTTAATCAATTTTTTGGATGGTGTCCCCACTTTTAACATTTTACATCACAGCTCAGATCCCCCCACCCCCCAAGGATTAAGAGCCCTTGACTCACATCCATAAGTTGCCACGTGTATGATCTTCTTCTTCCTGGCGTGGAGTATCATGTGTCAGAGTTGACTGAAAGTACAGAAACAGAAAGTTGTGGACGGACATGACTACCAATGGCTACTATAATTAGAAATCACTAAAGTTATAAATATTAGTTTTGAATATTTTGGCTTAAATTGTGGTCACCTATCTCTAACAGTGACAGGTTGAATTTCAAACCATGATGGTTCAACACCCGGTATCAAAACAAACATATCCTGAAAATTTCAGCTAAATCGGTTCAGTAGTTTCCGAGTCTATAGGGGGCAAACAAACACACATTGATTTTTATATATATAGATAATAGTTTCAAGATATAAGTTATTAACTGTACAAGCTCAGTCATGGAACAGATTAAATTCCTATCTTGAGGTTCTGCTCTACTTATCCACACTGCAAACATGATGGGGGGAAAAGCAAGACCAAAGATCTTAAGTTCATTTTATGAGGTTGCCCGTGTGGGTTCCAGGGCCTTATAGGGAAAATAAGAACAGACCCACTGCCTCCCCAAAAGCATGTCGTAAGAGTCGACTAATTGAAGTCAGAGTGCATCTGCCTGAGAGGCAAGGAACCAACAGTCTGTATACAAATGAGTCAGATCTGTAAAATGAATGCACACGCAACACTCAGGTTCTGGAACAGGACTGCAGTCCAGAAGTGGACGAACAACCAGAACTTTCCGCCGGAGTTTACAGCCGGTGAACGTGAAGAAGAAGAAAAAGATTTTATGAGGTAAAATTGTAATCTTTGTGATATAGCAATAAGATAGAGGTTTTCAGTTTTTCTAATGTTTATGTCACTTGCCAGGTGGTCGTATCTAAGGCAGCCATTACAAGACATATCCAGTTAACCCATGAGAAAAAGAAGCCATTTGAATGTAATATTTGCCACAGGCGATTTGGCTACAAAAATATTTTATTGGAGCATCAGGTCAGTTGTGTCTTGTTTTGTTTCTTCTTAGCATTCTTCTTTTTGTTAAAGTCAATGCTGTGTGGCGTTGGTAGTCAAGTCTATCCACAACCTTCTGCCCCGTATTTCAGTCAACTCTTGACACAGATGTTCCTGATCCTCCATGCCATGGTGTCAGACTGTTCAACATCTTTTCTCTCGGTTTCCCTTGGCCTCTCCTCCCCTCCAACTTTACTACTGTCACGATGTACTTCAGTTTTCTCCTCATCATATGACCAAAGAATATAGATTGTCTCTTTAAGATGTGGGCAATCAGTTCTCTTAATGAGTCAGTTTCTTTTAAGACATCCTTATTACTCTTTTTATTTGTCCTAGGTATTCTCATCATTCGTCTATAAAACCACATCTCCCCAGCTTCAAAATAATGTTTTCACTAATCTACCAACTGTCCAAGATTCACTTCCGTATATCAGGATAGGATTTATATAGCTTTTAAGAATTCTTGCGTGTGATTTTTGAGGCACATCCACCCGCTTCCCCCTCTCCCCCTCCCCATGTGGTTTCCAGTGCCATGACCTTCTGATTATATCGTTTCCAGGTTTATCACAGAGTGTATCCTGTCAGTGGCAGACCATGCTCTTTGTTGTCTTGGCTGGCAGGAATCTCCAACAGGCGACATACACAGCACTGCTGCTTTGATTCAGCAGCTTCTGCAGAGTGCTTTGTTCCAAACATAATGGTGTTACCTTTCCTTTGGAGTAAACAAGCCAGGCTGAGAGAGGGATCATGATTGTCTCTACAATACTGCCCAGACTTTGGCTGTGGAGAGGAGAAACTTCATTCACATTCCTGCTCTTAGCCCAGTATAACACTGGAAAGGCCCAAAGCCGCTATCAGTAACAGTATCCTGTCGAATATCAGAATATTTTCTCCATTTCTTGTTTACTGGAATTTGTTAAGTTCTCTCCTTTAGCTTCTCGTTAGTCTTCTTCTTTGTGTTCACCAGCTGGTAACTCCTGCAGAAAGTTCTGGTAGTTCATCCACTTCTGGACTTCAGTCTTGTTCTAGAGTTTTGCATGCACATCCTTTTTACAGATCCGACCTATTTGTATGCAGACTGGGGGGGTTCCTCGTCTCTCAAGCACATACACTCCAACTTTAAAGGACACACCCCTAATTTGTCCACTTTTATGACATGCTGTTAAGAGAGCAATGGGTCTTAACTCCCCCCATTGGGCCCTGGAACCTACATGGTGAGAGAATAATTTTTTTATACGGTGCTGTTCATGGTATCTGGGACGTTGACCTTTTTTTTTAATAGCTTCTTGGACTCTTCTGGATCACAGGGGTGTGTGTCTGTTCCGTCCGGGACATCTCACAGAACGGTGCAATGAACAGCGACACGCTGCAACATCGCATATTGTCATGTCCCCGAAATAATCTACAATTAGGTCATACCCCTATGCCCCAGAGCAGTCCAGTGATTTATGAATGAAACAGCGCGCAGTGCGTGACCTAATTTAAACGTCACTCTTATCGTGAGCAGCACCTTTTACACCATTTAACTTCTGTTTTACAGAACATTCACTTTGGAATCAAGCCGTATGCCTGTACGATGTGTGACAAACGCTTTGCAGCTCGCTCCAACCTCTTTCAGCACCGACTGCTTCACATGAAACCATTTTGCTGCTATATTTGTAACAAACGTTTCGACAGGGACGAGCAGCTTCAGAGGCACCTGAAACTTCACCCTACAACAAATATTTTGTCCTGCAGGTGAGCACTTGTTTGTGCATGCATGGAAGTGTGTCTGTAGACAAGTTCCAGAAGGACACATCTGCTACCTAATATGAATAATAATAACAATAATGTCATCATCATAAGTGGGTACCAGGTGCAGTCCCGGGAAGTAAAGGCGGCCGGCGTGATGCAGACCACATCACCCATCTTGTGCCGTTTGGTCTATAAAATATGGGTCTAGCCCTATATGCCCTATACGCCTAAAGGCGTGGAAAAGGGACCTTTACTTACTTACATCCAACAACAAATATGCTATCATGCAGGTGATGCGTTGTGTGTACATTTATTTGCAGTTATGTGTATAGACTAATTCCAGAAGGTCACATGCTGCCATCAGAGAAGCAATTTGACCTGTGCCAACCCTCTCCCCAAAGCAAAAAGCCGGCACCATTAAAATAAACGGAATACCCCTGAGAGATGATAAAGAGCCCACATACCTAGGAGTCGCATTTGATGACAGGTTGACATGGAGAAAACATATCAACAAGGCAGCAACCAAAGCCAGGAGGAAGACAGCAAAACTAAGAAAAGTAAGTAGAACTACATGGGGAGCCGATGGGAAAATACTAAATAAATTATACAAGCAGAGCATACTTCCACACTTGGAATATGGGTCAACTGCATGGTGTTCAGCATCTAGTACCACATTAAAGGAGTTAGACAAAGTGCAAAATCAAGCGCTCAGAGTCATCACAGAAGGGATGAAATCAACCCTCATATTAGAAATGGAGAAAGCTGGAAAAACACAGGCACTGAGAGAACGCAGAGATACAAAGTTGCAAATACAAGCTGAAAAGTTCCTCAGTATGCCAGATCACCCGATGGAAAATAGATTTAAGAACCTAGCCTTGGGACGGTTAAAAAGAAGCAGCTTTATACACCAAGCAAAAAGAATATGTAGACATAACTCCTGACCTTCCAGAAATTGGTTGCCCACTTAAAAGTATTCCGGAACAAACCCCATGGAGAGAAAAATGTAAACTAACGGTACAAATCCAGACAAATGTGAAAGGGATATTTGACAAGAAAGAGCAAGATAGTGTACAACGCAGAATGGCCACCCTCAGTTATATTGATGAAGAATACCCACAAGAACAATGGGTCCGCAGAAAGTGCAGTTAGAAATGGTGGTGCTGGAGTGTACATCGAATTCCCAGATGGTACTAGGGATAAGTCCAGCGTACCAACCGGGAAGTACTGCCATAACTACGATGCAGAAACCCAGGCTGTCAAGATAGCTACAGAGAAACTGCTAAATACCAACCTTGGCTCACAGTATGTGGTAATGCTGACAGATGCTAAATCAGTACTTGAAGCACTCCAGTCTAGGAAACTACCAGAATTGCAAACACTGCTGACACAACTCAGCGTTCAGCGAAGAGTTGTAATGCAGTGGATACCGTCTCATTGTGGAGTGCCTGGAAATGAGAAAGCTGATCAACTGGCAGGGGAAGGTGCGACAAAAGAGCAGCCGGATGTACCAGTCACATACCACCAGAAGAAAAGAATCATTAAATCGATCAGGAAACCACCAGCCCCAGCACAAGACGACTATTTTATTATAGACAGACCAGAACAAGTCATTATCCTCCGCCTCAGAACAGGGCACAACCGATTACGTAACCACATGTACACAAAATTCAAGATAGGTGTATCAGCTATGTGCACCTGTGGAAATGTGCCCCAGACAGCAGAGCATGTACTCCAGGACTGCACCGATTTTGACACATTAAGGCAAACCTTTTGGCCAGAAAGAACAACAGTGGAACGTAAACTCTATGGACCACTGAATGAACAAACAACGACAGTCTAATTTATACAAGAGAAAAATATGCTGATATAGACAACTTATTTCAGGTGAACGAAAGAAGAAGAAGAAGACCTGTGCCAACCTCAGTGAAGAGCTGTGTGGTACATGGGGAGATATGGACTGCACAACCAGAGAAGACAAAGCTGTGTGGTACACCGGGAGATATGGACTGCACGATCAGAGAAGACAAAGCTGTGTGGTACACCGGGAGATATGGACTGCACAACCAGTGAAGACAAAGCTGTGTGGTACATGGGGAGATATGGACTGCACAACCAGAGAAGACAAAGCTGTGTGGCACATGGAGAGATATGGACTGCACAACCAGAGAAGACAAAGCTGTGTGGTACACCGGGAGATATGGACTGCACGATCAGAGAAGACAAAGCTGTGTGGTACACCGGGAGATATGGACTGCACAACCAGTGAAGACAAAGCTGTGTGGTACATGGGGAGATATGGACTGCACAACCAGAGAAGACAAAGCTGTGTGGCACATGGAGAGATATGGACTGCACAACCAGAGAAGACAAAGCTGTGTGGTACACCGGGAGATATGGACTGCACGATCAGAGAAGACAAAGCTGTGTGGCACATGGGGAGATATGGACTGCACAATCAGAGAAGCAATTTGGCCTGTGCCAACCTCAGTGAAGAGCTGTGTGGTACACCAGGAGATATAAACTGCACGACAGTTTTCATCAAGGCTGCTGGCCTCCTGGTACAAATTTTGTGACAGAAGGATCAAAGAAGAATACCAGAGTTGAGTCAAGAATTGACATCACAGAACTCTGGGCATTCCCATGCATGCTCCATCCTCATCTTCAGCAGCCAGCGCAGAGTTTCGATACTGATGGTACCGGTCACAATCTGGTTAAAAGTCCGTCTTGCCTTTCCTCTGAGTGTAGTGAGCCGGCCAGACCCTCTGGTTACACCCAGGTGCCTCATTCTCTCCAGACCATAATATTCTTCTTTCTCTACTGATTCTGTTGCTTGTTCCCAAATGGCCTTGACCACATCTGCCCTGTCATGTATCAGTTCACCACCCAGTGGTGCGGATCCAGGCAATCTGTCTGCCTGTTCATTATCCACCACGCCGGCATAGCCTGGAGAAAAGATCCAAAGAATGCTCACCACCCGTGACCTTTTCAAGATGAAAACCAAACACCAGCTACCTAATGGAAGCAATAACAACATCTGAAATGGAATAGGTGGGACAGGGCATGTTATTCATACTGTAAGAATTAGCAGCATGAACAGTACAAACTCTGATTTAGGCAAGGTGTGTATGCCCTTGCTTTGTAGTGGTGTAAGGTCATAGAAGTGGATGGCGATAGTATAGAAAAGTGGCATGTGGTTAGGGCGTAATGATTTATTTTGACAATGACCATCATACATTTTGCTCACACAGTTTGCGAGAAATAAAATATGGAGCATTACTTTCTGAATGCCCCTCACCTAGGATCACTAATCTGTGTGAACGTGAAAAAGGAAGATAATGTAAATGATTAAGTAATTTCTATGTTGAGTTCTCTTGATTCTGTGTTCTCCGTTCATCTCATGGAGATTGAGAAGTTGAAAACAAATGCGGTGACTGTTTCTCTTTATTTACCTGTTACTGTTTTGTTGATTCTGTGCTCCCAGTCAGTGCCCCTTTACTGCCACCAATGTCGAGGCTCTGAACCAGCACCTTCAGGAGAGCCACAAGCTGCTGACCTATGACACACGTCGGCACTCTTCAAGTTTTGACAGTGATAGCGGAGACCCACCTTCTCAGGTAAGGAGGACTTTTTGTTGTTCATTTCTGAGATCATCTTATCTTTGCACATTGGACATGACCATAAGTATTTGATGTATAACATTTAACAGCTTTTTTGTGGATTTTTGTTGTTGACATTCTAAAGAACTCAAGGATCTTGCAGTTCTAAAAAAATTGATGTACTACATCATCATCATCATCAGTTGGCAGGCCCTTAACAGATTATCGCGGCACACCTGAAACGAAACCCCCTCTCAATGCTATATTTAGTTAATGTATTACATCTTGGCCTCCTAAAAAACTATGTAGGCGCATAAATGGGTTTAGGAAGGTTAGTTGCGTATCCTTTACAGGACGTTGCAGAACCAACCCCAACAACCCCTGGCTGTTGTGTGGTTTTTCTAGGCAAATTTACGTCCAGTAGTTTGCCATTGCTTTCTGGACGGTCGGCTTTCTTGTTACCACTGTTGAAACCAATGCAAGGCGCATAGCCCACAGCTGCGATCGAACCCTAAATGGGTTTAACTATGCTTTTTGAGAAAATGTCACTGCAGAAATGGCCAAATATCGGCATTTACATGGCTGTCTCTCCACTGGAAGTGACTAGATTTAGCCTTTTCATGGCAAAGTGTTTTTTAAAAAAATGTCCCAACCAATGAGTTACCAGTATGTTATTCAACTTCAACAGGAATAGAATCACAAGAACTGTTGGAACATCACCCATCATCAAATTTATTGGGAAAAAAAAAGAATAAAATGGTTTTGCTGTCTAATGAGAATGAAGCCAACGATGCCAGCAGCAAGAGCGTACGACCTGAAAATCAAAACATCAAGAGACAGGGGAAGACCGAGAAGAAAATGGACTGAAGGAGTCGCTGACACCTTGAGACTGCAAAACATCTGGGCATATCAAGCGATTGAGTGCGCCCTGAATCGGCTGCCGATCGTCTGATCAACTGCGACGCCTAGCGGCATAAGCAGATATTGGTAAAAAAAAAAAAAAAAAAGACAGGAATAGACCCACTACCCCCAACTAGCGTGCCGTACAAGTCGACCGATTAGGGGTTTACTTTGAAATTGGATAGGTGAGGAACCAAGAGTTTTCTTACAAAAGTAATACTGCCTTTAACTCATTTGGTACCAAGTAACTCATCATGAGTTATTGGTAGCCTTATACCATACATGCCTTTCTGAACTCTTTGTATAATTAACGATGGTTAGAAGATGTCGAGGCCGACCTCTAGTAAGATATAAAGATCTGTGCAAACGGGACGTGATTGTTACAGGTTTTGAGGTGAACTTGGAACAAGATCCCATGGGCCGTGTTGTGTGTGTGTGTGTTTGTGGGGGGGGGCACATCAGGAAGGGAATGAGAATGAAGGAAGAAGTGACTGCAGAAAGGATTCGAGCTGAGCGTCTGAGAAGAAACACGCTAACACAAATGTTGTCAAGGTGGTCCTGAAATTCTAGCTATAATTTTCTTAATGCGGGCAGGTCTTGCTACTGACACTCGCCATTGCCATGGACTGTGAGTCCCATGCCTCTTCATAGCACAGTATAAAACTGTTGTTTGGGAAGACAGAAAGGTGCTAGTTAAGCAACTCTTTGTATCAAGTCGCTGTTGATTCTTTAACTCCATATGTCCAATGGATTGTTAATTGAAATCCAGCAACAACGGCTTGACATTGAATAAGTTGAAGTAATCTTTTGTTTTGGTCATTTTGATTAATTCACATTTAATGCAGAATCTCTCAGATTGGTTTTATTTACGCTAGAGCTAAGGTAACTTTTGTTTCATTCATTTTAATTTATGCACAATTTAGGACAAGAATCTCTCTGATTGGTTTTATATCATCACCAGGCTATCATGTCATTGCCTAGTCCAACATTGACCTCCCCGGACAAGTCCCCAGGACACCATCTGTCTCTCAACATGGACTCAGATGCCATGCGCAGAATTGATTCAATCTGCTCTCAGTTAGCATCAAGGGGTCAAGGTCTTCAGGGAAGTGACGGGTTTCAGGTCAAACAGGAGCCTCTCTCGCCGGGGGGCGTTAAATATCGTCGGCAGTCATCTAATTTTCCCCCAGCTTCTCCATCTTCACGAGACCACCATTTTAATCACGGTTCTCCTACCTCAACCATCGGCAACTCGTCTTTAGTCAGTGCACCCTCACGTGGATCAAATCAGCGGCTTCCACCATTTTCAGCCACACTGGGACGCTCTTATTCTAACCCATCTGAGGCAGAACAAGGCAGTCCACTTTCGGTCATCGCAGGTCATAAAGACTTATCGCAGATTTCATACACAGATTCTCATGTGAGTAAATTTCACACTGGAATGAATGCTGCCAGATTTCAGCAGCCCAATCGCAGGACAAACTCAGTGGGTTCCATGAGTCCTCTGGGCACTATCAGGCAAGGTGGCTGCACCTCAGAGCATGTTCGATCCATCGCTGACTCAACCAGCAACCTTTCAGAGTTCTTCTCAACACTTCAAGGCTTAGTTCACAGGTCACAAGAGATTCCAGAGTTGCATGTGAAAATCTCAAGACCAAAGGTAAGTGAATTTTATAATCATAAACCTGTGCCGTGCAAATAAGTTGTGATGTCATCCCACGTGATCGTCAGAATCACAGGTCCAGTCTGTGCTTTTGTCCCACCCCATACATTGGGCCAAGCCATCCAGTTATTTATATCTATTTTTTCATCTTCATAGCGACAAGAAAGAAAGAACTACAGGAATAGATAGATACAGTAGTTGTAGAAAGTGATAAAATGGGCCTGAGTTTGAATAATGGGAAGACAGAAGGAATGGTAATTTCCAAGAAAAGAATAATGCCTAAATGTGTAATAAGAGCCAAAGGCGTTATTTTAGGACAAGTACAAAAATTTAAGCATCTGGGCACATGGATAACATCTGATGGAAGATGTATCACAGAGATAAAGAACAGAATGGGGCAAGCCAAAACTGCATTTTATCAAATGAAGAAATGTTGTGCAATAAATCCATATCATTGGAGGTTAGGAAAAGAATTTTCGCAAGCTATATAGAGCCACTTTTTAACATACGGCTGTGAATTCTGGATAATTAATTAACAAGCCAAACAATATCTTGAAGCCTTGGAGATGTGGTTTTACAGAAGAATCCTTAGAATCCCTTGGACAGCTCAGAAGAGAAACTCAGATGTTTTGAAACAGGCGTGTGCTAGATGAAACAGGCGTGTGCTAGATGAAACAGGCGTGTGCTAGATGAAACAGGCGTGTGCTAGATGAAACAGGCGTGTGCTAGATGAAACAGGCGTGTGCTAGATGAAACAGGCGTGTGCTAGATGAAACAGGCGTGTGCTAGATGAAAACAGGCGTGTGCTAGATGAAACATGCGTGTGCTAGATGAAACAGGCGTGTGCTAGATGAAACAGGCGTGTGCTAGATGAAACAGGCGTGTGCTAGATGAAACAGGCGTGTGCTAGATGAAACAGGCGTGTGCTAGATGAAACAGGCGGCGTGTGCTAGATGAAACAGGCGTGTGCTAGATGAAACAGGCGTGTGCTAGATGAAACATGCGTGTGCTAGATGAAACAGGCGTGTGCTAGATGAAACAGGCGTGTGCTAGATGAAACAGGCGTGTGCTAGATGAAACAGGCGTGTGCTAGATGAAACAGGCGTGTGCTAGATGAAACAGGCGTGTGCTAGATGAAACAGGCGTGTGCTAGATGAAACAGGCGTGTGCTAGATGAAACAGGCGTGTGCTAGATGAAACAGGCGTGTGCTAGATGAAACAGGCGTGTGCTAGAAGACAACTCACTACAAACATCAGAAAGACCAAGACAGGGATGGATGGAGGGAGTGAAAGAGGGACGACAGAAATGCGTTATGACATTAACACGAGCTAAGCAACTAGTAAAAGACAGGAAACTACATCTAACTCCACTCTGCGATACTTTACGGCAAAAGCAGAATGACAAAAGAAGAAGATTCCCCGTGTGGGTTCCGGGGCCCTATTATGGGGGGAAAAAAAGAAAGACCCACTGCCTAAACAAAAGCATGTCGTAAGAGTCGACTAATTGGGAGCCTCCTTTGAAGTCAGAGTGCATCTGCCTGAGAGGCAAGGAACCAGCAGTCTGCATACAAATGAGTCAGATCTGTATAATGGATGCACACACAACACTCAGGCTCTGGAACAAGAATGCAGTCCAAAAGTGGATGAACAACCAGAACTTTCTGCCAGAGTTTACAGCTGGTGAACATCAAGAAGGAAAAGAAGAAAATAACCATTTCTCTTGGTGAGCCATTTTCCTTCAAGACTTTTTAGATGACACTAATCAATAACCAAAATGTACCAGAAATGAAAATAGCTGATTAACTTTGGTCAGCTGAAAATGAAAAGGACATTAAAAAAAATGTTGATTGGCTCTAGTTTTCAAGATAAATGCTGCTAGTTTGTTTAATTACGATCAGTTAAAAAATATTATGTGCCGTGTGGCCAGCTGCATATTTCTTTCCAGTGACCAATAAAAATATAACTAGAAGTTGATGATGCAATCCTACCTATGATTACATCACTTTAAATATCTGATCTCTGATAAAATTGTCCCATTAGTGTGGGCATTTGTCTTTATCAAAAGTATCATAGTTAGAAATGTTGAGGGATCTGTTCCTTTGTCCCCTAGAACCAACACAGGAAGAATATTATTTCTTAACTAACCTTAGCTTCCTGTTAGCATTATGTATATAAATAACAACAACAACAAAACTTTAAAAAAAAAAAAAGATGTGCATTTGACACATAAGGCGTTCACAAGTGGTGTTGGTCTGTTGCTTTTCTGTGTTTGGTATCCTATGTCATTTTACATTTTTTTCTTTTCTTTTCTACTGTCCTGGGAAGGCATGGTATCTGGAAGGAGGGGCAGAGGCTTACCAACATGAAGATGGGCACAGGATATATGTGACTACTTGAGTATGAAAGTACATGAGGTGGGAGAGCAGGTGAAAGACCGAGTTTCTTTTAAGCAGATCGTGATGAGAGCGATGTTCTGCAAAAGACCTGCTACATGATGATGACTGTCCTTCTGTGGGTCTCCCAAGGTCGTCTGCGTTGCCTTTTTTCGTTTGCCTTCTTCTGGCAAGCTGTCCTTGCCAGAGTGTCACGAGGCATTCTGCAGATATATCCAGGCCATCTATATCTTCTTCCTTTGAACACATTTAGAAGCTATGAAATAGTGGTCCTCAACCTGTATAATGTGGACACCCTTTAATACAGTTCTCCCAACCAAATTATTTTCGTTGCTACTTTATAACAACAGTGAATATGTGTTTTCCTATGGTCTTTGACGACCTCTGTGAGAGGGTCGATTCGACCTACAAAAGTTGACGTGAATGGCTTGCTTTGTTGTCCTTGCAGGTGACTAAGGATGTTGGTACCCAGTACAACAGCACCAGCCTGCAGGGTGAGCTGCCTTCTCTTGAGGATCTGCTCATCTACTACGAATCTCAGGGTCGGCTGTACCGCTGCCAGCACTGCAGAATCAGCTTTGAGGAGCGGGGCTTGTACTTCTTGCATAAATCGTTGCACGGAGAGCTCAGTCCCTGGCAGTGCAGCATCTGTTTGAAGATCTGTGCGGACAGAAATGACTTCCACTTACACTTTGTAAACCAGCAGCATCGTCCTGAACAGCTGATGTTCTGAATCTTAGTTCTTATAATTTTTGAGGCTACACTACTCTCACCATGCAAACATCATTGGCCACTAGGTTATGTGCATAGCATCCCCCCCTTCCCCCACACATACATATACACGGTGCTTTTGTTAGTATTAAAGAGGTTAATAATGTTTTATTATTAAATACTCTAATTACCAACACACAAAAAACTCACAATATATTTCTTGGTATAACTCCGAAAATTGTATACTGTTCTTGCTGTATTCGATCCTGGAGTTGCTATATTAACTCATTCTATCTAAGTTTGTTTTATTCTTCTTCCTCTTCGCATTCATCGACTAATCTCTGGCGCAAAGCTCTGGGATTTTGTCCACTTCCAGACTTAAGTCTTGTTTCAGAACCTGAGTACTGCATGCTCATCCATTTCACACATCTGGCTTATTTGTATGCAGACTTGGTTCTCAGGCTGATGTACTCCGACTTTGAAGAATGCCCTCAATTAGTCGACCAGTACGACATGCTTGTTGGGGGAGGCAGTGGATCTATTCTTGTTGTTCCCACAGTGGGGTCCCAGAACCCAAACAGGGGTTCTCAATTCTTCTTCTTCTTTGCATTCACCAGCTGTAAACTCTGGTGGAGAGTTCTGGTTGCTCATCCACTTCTGGTCTGCAGTCCTGTTCCAGAACATGAGTGTCGAGTGTGCAGCCGTTTGACAGATCTGACAAATTTGTTTGCAGACTGTTGGTTCCTTGCCTCTCAGGCAGATGCACTCTGACTTCGAAGGAAGCTCCCAGTTAGTCTACTCTTATGACATGTTTTTGGGTAGGCAGTGGGTCTATTCTTGTTTTTCCTAAAATAGGGCCCCGGAACCCACACAGGGTCTCAGTTGTTTGTTTCAGTTCTGTTCCTTAGTGTCTCAGTTTTTAATTCTTCAAGTTTCTTTTCTTGTTTTTTTGTTGTTGTTTCTTTTTAATATTTCCTATGGAATGTTTTCAGGTATTACTTTTTAGAATGAAATAAACCCTGTGTGGGTTCCGTGACCCTATTATAAAGAAAACAAGAGTAGACCCACTGCCTACCCAAAAAGCATGTTGTAAGAGTCAACTAATTGGGAGCTTCCTTTGAAGTCAGAGTGCATCTGCCTGAGAGTCAAGGAACCAGCAGTCTGATCTGTAAAACGGATGCACACACAACACTCAGGTTCTGGAACAGGACTGCAGTCCAGAAGTGGATGAACAACCAAAACTTTCTGCCAGAGTTTACAGCTGGTGAACACGAAGAAGAAGAAGAATGAAATAAGAAAAGCATTAAATGTATGGGACAGAAAGTTAATATTTTGAGAGCTGATAAGACAGTTCCCAGCATCCACTCGCACTGAACCACAGTGCCAGTGGATGCTGGGAACTGTCTTATACCCTTGGGATAGAATTTTTCACATTCTTAACCTTTGGGTAATTTCATTCATTTTCACGCTGCGAGTGCTGACCTCCCACTAAGTGATGATTGGTTGATCATCACCTTTGTGTTCTCCCCCTCCTCTTTCCCCCATCCCTTTTTCCCAGTTCATTGGGGCTGCGGAAGTGGAAGTGGGAATGATCATACAGAAATATAAATGTTGCCTCACATTGGCTAACTGCTTTCTGGTAAAGCAGACAGATGATTTTTTTTAATGGCTTCTGAGTTTAAACAAAATTCATATTTATTCATGTTTTTAACATGAATAAATATTAATTTTGTTCAAACTCAGAAGCCATTATAAAAACCAGCTGTTTTTTAGTTTTCAATTGAAAGGAAACATTTCACTGGAGTGGCTGGAGAAAAGAATAAGACAAAAATAAATAACCACATTGCTATTATGACATTAAATCCCTCACCCATGGGGCAGTATTGTTTCTTTTTTTTTGAATTCACTTGTAAATTTCTTTTTAGAGTTATCTGTCACTGACAGCCATGTTTTGTTCCTTGATTTGCAAACTGAACACTGATGACTGTGCAAGTTTAAATCTTCATGATGCAGTACTTTGTTTTTTCCCCAGTGTGCAGCATCATTATTTGGCCAGTGCATTTATTGAGTTACCTCTTCAGTTTTTGCTTGATTTGGGTGGTTTGACTAAACTGCTAAAGATATTATATATAGTTGTTTTGTTTATGTCTGCAATTTTATTTACAATCTAGCATTTTTCCTGCGTATAGCAATACTTGTTTGTCTTCCATGAACAAATTGAATCAGTTTTATATTTTTTGTGTTAAGTATATATTTATTTTACTGAGGGTGGGACCAGCCTCGGGATAATTTTCTGGGAATTGTTTAGAAGAAAATGGTGCAAAGAATTTAACTAGACACTTGACCTTAGTAGGACAAGGTCAGAAATATAGTAGACCTGATGTTTCACAATTGAGCTGCAGCAGCTGGCATGGTGTCTGCTTGTACCTTTGACTGTTACACATGTTTTTGATGTAGAATTTCTCTGTGCTGTTATGTTTTCTCGTGTGCCGGTTTTGCAAGGTCCCTCTGGGTAGACATTTTGGAAGACATTTTTAAAATGTATTTTTACTGCAGCTCGTGGACAGTATGCTGAGGCAATACAGACTATGCTATATGAGAATTCCTTTTGGAAAGAATGAGAATATAACAGAGGTAGAGGTGCTATGATTGGAAACCACCAAAGTAATGGCTTCATCTTGTTTATCCTAAGCAGTTAGCTCTTCTACTTGCTTTACTAAGCTTTTCAGGATGGAAAATAAAAGGCAAACTAAATTACCATGCATTTAAGAGATATTTTAGAAAGCTTAGCATGAGGCTGACTACCTCAGCTAATTAAAAAATTGAGTAGCAAAATCCAGCCAGTCATGAAGAAGTCTTCAAGGACTTTGTTTGTTAGTTGAGGGCCTGACTTTGTTAGTTGAGGGCCTATCCTTATGGGAGATGCATTGGTGACCAAGCCGCTAATCGGTCCGCCGATGGGTGAATTGGTCTTGAACTTACAAGATAGAAACCATACGTATATACCCTGTGTGGCTCGATGGAAAGGTAATTGAATCTATACTTTTACCTTCTTCTTTAGAAGATTATAGATAATAAAATTGTGTGTACTTAATTCTACACTTCAAATATATATGAATAAATATACTTAATGATGGGATATTTATAGAATTACTTAATGAATAAATACCTCTGTTATTTTTATATCATGTGAATTTCTTAATTTTGCATTAAAGTATATATAATTTTTGCAGCTCTTGAAGAACTGCAACCTTCTGTCACCGATGAGAGATTGCTTTTACACACAGCATCCCATTTGCTGCATTAAGTGCATATGTTACGATTACTTCTTCACTTTTGCATGTGTTTTGTCTGAAGCATTTACTGCTTCAGTTACAGGCCCAGCTGTTAGTACCTTAAAATAACAATTCCTTTGGCTTCTTCTTCTTGTTCTGAGTTTGGTATAAACCATACTAAATGTTCAGTCTCATGTGAGTCACAAACAGTGCTATGCGTCTAAGGTTGCTGCCGCTGATCCCTGACAGCTTTTCTTGCAATGGGACTCAGCCGGGCCGAATGTCCAACTTCTTTTGAGAGTAGTTAGGGAGGTCTGTTCTTTATTAATATCTTACCCCAGATTATGTCACAGGACAGTCCAACATTTTGGAAGATGGTAAGACTATGTTTCCCGGCTTTCTGATGCTGTTAACGACCCCAAAACAAATAAAACTGGCCCTAACCCCAACCCACCTACGTCTCACGAGAGAGTGCAGCCTAGGTCCCACGAATGCCCGCTGCCTAGGTCCCACGACTGCATGCAGCCTATCTACCACCCACTGATATATTAGACTGTCCCTTGACCTGTGGATTTTCCCTGTTTGGGGTAGGATATTGGAGTTAGCGGTCCTGAATGCGCTGCATTCATAAAAATTCTACCTTTGGCAGAAAAAGTTATTAACTATGACAACAGGAAGTAGACTTTATTCCTAAATTGTTTGACATCTTCATACAAAAATCTTCAGATGTTACCGCCTTCACTAAATGAACCTCAGAAACCATGAAACACCTGAGCAGAAACCTGCACAAAAGTTGTGGATGATTGAGGGCCTCTGACCACCATTATGTTAGTGATCCATATTGAAATATGCATGTACACAAACAATTACTGATAAGGAAGAACAACAAAGAGTATTTTGTTTGATACTTTTATTATTGCTAGAGGACTGGTTAGGAATGCTGGGCTGTCACTCTGGCAACCCAGGTTCAAAGACTTGGTAAGGTGGCGGATTTTGTCTGACACTGGAAAAAAAGGAAAATCTTCTTTTTCACGTTCACCGGCTGTAAACTCTGGTGAACGGTTATGGGTGTTCGTCTACCTCCAGACTTGAGTCTTTTTCCAGAAGCTGAGTGTTTTGTGCACATCCATTTCACAGATCTAGATTTTTTGTGTGCAGTCTCTTAGTTCCTTGCCTCTCATGCAGATGTAATCTGACTTCAAAGGATGTCCCCAATTAGTTGAGCCAACAACATGCTTGTGGTGGAGGCAGGGAGTCCATTCTTATTTCCCCACAATGGGACCCTGGAATCCACATAGGGTTTCCAAAAAAAAAATCCTAACCTGCACAGTTGTTGGCAACTGCACTAGCCAAGCAGTCTTAAACCCCCCGGTCAAAACTCCCCTCCCCATCTCCTACACCACAGACTTTAAAGACAGCCTGTATTATTGCTTAAATCTGTATATATTTATTACTGTGTATTAAACAAGTTTAGAGCTGCCATGTTGTAGCAGCTAGATGCCCGCCTGCGGATCCAAAGGTTGTGGGTTCAGCTCCCGGCAGAGCTGGACTTTTTCAAAAAATGGTCTTGGCCCCCAGGTTGACCCAGCCCTAAATGGGAAGTAAAGACAGCTGGCGTGCTGTTGACCACAGTACCTACCTAGTGCCGTGTGCCGTTTGATCTATAAAATAGAGGTCTAGCCCAAAAAGCTCTTTACACATGAAAGCATGGAAAATGGTTCCTTTATTTAACCTTTACACAAATCACCCCAAATATGTAATTTTTTTTTCAAAATGATTCAATGACACTCTGAGATATAATTGACTTGTTAATAGTGTGCAAAAATGTGTCTCATAATAATGCTGCAAAGAATGGAGGCTAGTGTGGCTGAATGATGTGTTTTGGCATCTGCGTTTGGGTTCCTGTTAGCAGATCTGTTCACCCGAGAAGGGTGGGGTATTTTTACAATCAGTATTGGTGTCTTATTGGGTTCAGTGGTGAGATTTGGATACCTAGACTTCTCAGATAATGGTGAAAAAAAGGAAATCATAATCGTGGGCTATGTTAGTAAAATATCTCACATCCGTTGGTTATAGGAGAAGGCCTTCAGACAATTGTTAGAGAATAAATCAGAGCCTCAGCATATACAAATAAAAGTAACAAAAGTAAAGGACCCTTTTCCCCACCTTCAGGCATATAGGGCTAGACCTATATTTTATATACAATTCAGCACTGAGTGGGTGATGTGGTCAGCATCATGCGGGTCACCTTTGCTTCCCTGTACAGCACCTGGTACCCACTCAAAGCTGGGTCGACCTGGGAGTCAAGCCCCTTTTCTTTTTTTAAAAATTGTCCGGCTTTGTCAGAACCCAAACCCATGACTTTCCACTAGATAACAATAAAAACTCCTGGTAATTTCAGCCTTATCAGAAACAGCCAAATATCCAATTCATGATCTCAGGATAAGCATGCAACCTTACACATCTTGTTTTCTTTTGTAAAATTCTATATCATGTTGTTGACATTGTGCCAGTCTCCTAGGCAGTAAATCCTTGTTTCAAAAAATTGCCTGTGAATGTTTAAATCTCTGAAAATTGGAAAGTAGTACTAAATTTGGCGTATTTGAAGTAGGAGTTCACATGCTGCATTTGGCATACTGTTAAGTGTGAATTTTACAAGCTCTGCCGTAGTCGGGGGGGAATTGGTGTACCACAGGCCACTCTGTCGCAGAAAAAAAAATGTATTTTACTCATTTTTTTTTTCTTCTCTCCTTAGTACATGCTGTTCTTTGTATATATTTATGCCCACATTTTATGTGTCGCATCATTCTCATGGTCACATAATCACTTGTTAACAAACCTGACAATTTTGGAAAGAAATACATTCTCAGGGACGTAATCGTTTATATTGCCAGGTTTTTATGTACTGCTATTTTGCCATAATTACTTTGTTACTATGAAGTGTATCCTAATTTTATGGGTAATTTGTAATTTTATACTGTAGCTTTTATTATTATTGTTTGAGTGGTTTTCACATTTTTGGTCAGTGCTTATAGAAAAAAATTATTATGTACTTTTATAAAAGTACATAATAAATAATATTGTATGTTGATAATGCAGTCGTCATTGAAGATATTTTGTTTCGTGTTGATGTTTTTCTTGACAAACAAAAAAGCATGTGTATACTTTTATATTGAATGTATTTTTTGTGCATGGTTTGTGTAGAGATATAAGCAGCATCGTAGAAGTAACTTTGTTTCTGCATGATAGTAGTAAACTATATGGAAACTATATTTACATATAGTTTAAAGTATTTTAATGTTATACTGATGTTCATTTTATATGAGTGTTTTGTTGTTAGTTGGGTTGTCAAATGTAGTTCCACCTTCATGACAAACGGGTCACCTGCTCTGTTGCTGCACCAGTGGAAAACCACAAAATGTGCCTGTCACTGTCCCATGTAAAAAGTCAAGTCAGTCAGCAGTGCTGGCAAAATCCAACAACTCACACATGCGTTCAATGCATAAGGCAGCCATTATAGGTGTGGATGTCAGTACTTTAAATTGAGATAGTTCTAAATTGTCTGAAATACTTATGTTTATATGTTTTTATTTTTTTAATGTAATTTCAACGGAATATTTTAACCCTGTAACCCTTGGAAAACAGTTTTTTTTTTTTTTTTTTTTTCAGGTATTAAAAAAATTGTTTTTGATGACATGAAGACTTTGGTACTGGTACCACTTTTGAACAGCTTTGGAAGTGTTCTGGTTGTTTATCAGCTTCTGGACTCTTGTCTTGTTACAGAACTAGAGTTTTGTGTGCTGATCCGTTTTACAGATCTGGCTTATTTGTATGCTGTTGGTTCTCCACCTCACCTCTCAGACAGATGTACTCTGACTTCAAAGGAAACACCCCTAACTAGTACCTTTTATGGCATGATTTATTGGGAAATAGTATCAAATAATCTCAATATCATCATGTGGCAGGTCCTTTGTAGAACGTCGCTCTCATCACAGTCTGCCTGAAAGAAACTCAGTCTCTCGCCAGTTCTCCCGCCTCATGTACTTTCACACTCAAGGAGTCATTTATATCCTGTGCCCATCTTCGTGTTGGTCGGCCCCTGCCCCTCCTTCCTGGTACCATGCCTTCTGCTATAGTTTTTTCCAATCCGTTGTGGCGCTTGATATGTCCAAAATATTTCAGCGTCCGAGAAAGGATGCTGTTTATTAGTCAATCTTCCTTGATGTTAAGATATTTTAAGAGGCTTCCATGATGATTTTCTTGGGATAGTAATGTGGTAGTTTCCCGTTATCAAATAATCTACTGACTGTTTATTGAAGATTTGATTTGGTTTTACAGATGCCCGTTAAAGTTAGACAATTGACCATACCTGACCTCATCTGCTACTCATTTTAGCTTGTTGACCAGTCTTTTGGCCACTTCTCATGTACTTAACTTTGTCTCTGTTCAGAAACAAGAATCTGTATATTTATGTATCTATTATGCACTAGAAAGTTTATATTTTTGTATCTGTTATTTCATTAAAATGTGTATTTTTTTCTGTTTCTGTTATATAAACAGTTTTACAGGAACACAGTTACAACAAATCAAAGATGTTAAAAGGTGACAAAACTTTATTATGACACAACAGATACGACAAAATAAATCGAAACAGAAAAGTTAAGATGGCAGTCATTTTTTTTTTTAAACTAAGGGGGAACAGTTTTTAAACGAAAGTAATTTTTTTTTTCAAACAAAGGGAATATTTTCTTTTTAAACGAAGGTAATTTTTTTTAATGAGGTAATATTTCATATTTTTTTCGAAGGTAATATGTTTGGGTTTTTTTTAGAACAAAGTTCGCGGGAATAAGGAAGGGGGTGCTATGAAGACTTTCTTCTCACCGTTCTCAGGGTTTGGTGATTGCATTCTTGTAAAGTAAACTTATCCCTTATGTTTCCCACCTGTTTACAATCCCCCCCAGATTAATTGCAGTTGAAGACATGACTTTTATTATGTACCAGTCCGACAGTGTTACCACAAATGTAACTGTACCGTGAGGCAGCTTTAATGAGCATACTTTGGATCTTTTCTCCAGGCTATGCTGGCGTAGTGGGTAATAAACAGGCAGACAGATTGGCTGGATCTGCACCACTGGGTGATGAATTTACATGAGAAGGCAGATGTGGTCAAGGCCCTTTGGGAACAAGCAACAGAATCAGTAGAGAAACAAGATTATTATGGCCTGGAGAGAATAAGGCACATGGGTGTAACCAGAGGGTCTGGCCGGCTCACTACACTCAGAGGAAAGGCAAGACGGACATATAACCAGATTGTGACCGGTACCATCAGTATTGGAACTCTGTGCTGGCTGCTGAAGATAGGGACGGAGTGCGTATGGGAATACCCCAAGTGCTGTGATGTCAAGAATTGACATCCAGCTCGACTCAACTCAACTGGAAGCAGCTTTACATGGAAACCTGGAATTTGTGATTGCTGTTCACAGAACGGAATCACAGCATCTTCATTACCAGAACCAGACCTTCATTTCTGAATTTGTTATCATATTTTGACCTCTCCAAAATCAGATGGCTCCCTGGTCGACCCAGCCTTGAGTGGATACTAGGTAAAGTCCTGGGAAGTAAAGGCGGCTAGTGTGCTGCTGACCGCATCACCCACTAAGTGCAGATTGGTCTATAAAATATAGGTCTAGCCACACATGCCCCATACGCCTAAAGGCGGGGAAAAGGGTCCCTTTTTTTATATACAAAAAAAAGATAACTGTAAATAATGAGGACACAGACAATATGTTGCACAATTTATTACCTGGCATAAGTAAAGTAAAGGTCCCTTTTCCACGCCTTTAAGCATGTAGGGCTAGACCTATATTTGTATAGACCAATCAGCACAAGATGGGTGATGTGGTTAGCATCACGCCGGCTGCCTTTACTTCCAGGGACTGCACCTGGTACCCACTCAAAGCTGAGTTGACCTGGGAGTCAAGGTCATTTTTGAAAAAAGTCCGGCTCCGCCAGGAAGCGAACCCACGATTACCTGGCATATTGTGTTGTATATTGTAAAGGGGATGCTTGTGAATTGTGAATCGACATTGCAGCACGCAGGACATTCCCATATGTGCTGCATCCCCATCTTCGGCAGCAAGTGCAGAGTTCCAATTTTAATGCTACCAGTAACAGACTGATTGTATATACATCTCGCTTTCCTCTTGAGTGTTGAGCATTGGCCAAATCTCCTGTTCCCTCTTTGCAGTATTGTTTTCCACAGACGGTGATGATGTATTTGTGCCTCCACACTGTTCACTTGAACTAAGCAAGCTCCAGAGGTGAGGAAAAGACGCTGTCGTTGGATAGGACACACATTGAGAAAGCCAGAGAACAGCATAACTAGAATGTTTTTGCTTTGGAACTCACAGGGGCATAGGAATAAAGGAAGGCCAAAAAACACACGGAGAAGAGAGCTGGAGAATGAAGTTAGAAAGATGGGGAGGACATTGGGAGAGCTCTATGTAATAGCGAAAGATAGAATGACTTGGCGTGACTTGGTTGAGGGCCTATGCTCCACTGGGGCATAGAAAGGCAGAAGAAGAAGACACTGTTCACTTGCTGCTTCCAACATCTAGCTTGTCAAAGTAAATACTTTACAATTTACACCAAAGTATGTTGAAACACCAAAATATGATTTCTTTAAACTGAAATACATAAATCTCATAGTTTATTGTTTCACTGTACATTTTACCATGGAAGTCTTAATCTAATGATATGTTCTTTCTTTGTATTTATCATTGTGATATTCCCAGTTCACAGAGCAGTCCTATGTTATGCAAACAGAATGAACAAGTGGTTAGTCTAAGACTCTCTTAATAAAACATACAGTGAATCATTAGACTATGTGATTTGTATATTTCGTAAGACCAGTTTTTTGTTTGTTCATTAATGTAAAATTTGTACTATAAACCTAATGAGATACAGTAAAATATGCCAGACAATAACTTATCGAAGATGTTTTTGTTCTATATATTTACAGATAATAGAAGGCTCCACCTCTTTGATAAATAAATATATAAAAACTGATCGGCAATCATAGAAAGAAGTAGACAGATAAGAGGACATACTAGACAACATAAAAATCGAAAGCTGTAGTTACCAATGCTGGGGGTCGAACCTGTCACCTCTAATATGCATTGCCAGCCTCTGCATTGAAGCTCCTTCATCACTTGCAGGTGACAGGTTTGATTCCTGGCATGATAACCGTAGGTTTCGATTTTTATGTTTTCAGGTGTGTTCTCTTAGCTTTCTACTTATTTCTTTGAGTTTCGATAAGTTCTTATATATATTTTTTTTTATCTGCAGCCTCAGGGGTTCCCTATCTGTTGAATTCTGCTCTTTAATGCATACCAAGAGCAACATTTGCCATCTTTACACATCTACTATAATGCATCATATTTTTTTTTAAATTCAATTTCTGATATCATTAGCAGCTGCGTTGCCGTAATCCATGACATCAATAGAATATTGCAATTGCTGTCACACATTTTAACTATAGCTGAAGTTTCTGTCATGTTTTTGTTTTGTTTTTTTGTTAACAATGTGTTGTTGCTGAAATATTGTAGTAATATCATGAATACTGTAAATTGCAGCGTGCAAGTCATTCTCAAGATTTTTCGCTGAAAATTCACAGTTAAGCCTATAAGCACTGCATTGCATTTTTGGCTCGCTATAGGTTTGTAAATATTTGTAGGCTTGAAAACTTGGCTTGTGTGCCGCAATATACAGTAATTTACTATTAAGATTTGCGTGTTTAAAATACATTTAAAAAACATTAATATTTGAAATGTTAAACATTGAATGATACCTTATGTGAAATCAAAGTTTGGTTTCAGTATATTCTTTTCCACCTAAGAAAGGTATAATTTCTATATTTTCAACCTTTTCCATAGACTACCTCAAACAATGCAGCTTTATATCTGGTTGAACTATTCCAATAGTTTCTAAACATTTGACAATTTTTAAAGATATATTTTTTGATATTAGTTTTGATTCTTTTTTTTTTTTAAAGTTTCTGTTTGTCTTTGCTTGTATTACTGATATATGCACCTTTCAGATATGTTAAAAAGCTGGATTATTTCGCATTTGCATGCATATCGAATCTATGACTGTATCTGCACAGACTGATTTCTGTTGAGAGGGAGTAATTTTAAAGTGTTTTTATTGTTGTTATCAGGGGATTGCTCTTGTGTGTTATTGTAAGTGAACTCATTGTGTATTCAAAGTCTGGCCAGTTATAGAAATCCTTCTGTTGTTTTGTATTGTTCTTCAAGGAGCATGCAGTGTCTTCTAAAGTCATTACAAGTGTCAGAAGTCTTTTTAGAATGTTTATATGTGTTGTGTTGATTTGTGACAAAGTGTGGAGAGTGAGCTATCAAGGCATCTGTTGGTCTTATGTAAATGTATGCAGAGATAGAGAGGCGTTTTTATAATGGTTTTTCAAGTTAAAATCAAGAGAGAGGGAGAAAGTTTTTATAATGGTTTTTCAAGGTAAAATAGAGAGAGAGGGAGAGAGTTTTTATTATGGTTTTTCAAGTTAAAGGGGGGGGGGGGGGTAATAATGATTTTTAAAGTTAAAATAGAGGGGGGGGGGGGAGTTTTTATAATGGTTTTTTTTTCAAGTTAAAATAGAGAGGATGAGAGAGAGAATGAGTTTTTATAATGGTTTTTCAAGTTAAAATAAAAAGAATGAGAAGGATTTTTTATAATGGTTTTTCAAATTAAAAGAGGAAATTACATTACTAATTATCGTATGTAGTTTAAATCTATATCTTTGCCCGGCTCTCTATCGTAGATGGCTAAACCAAATTGCGCGGTGACCGGGTGACGAACTCCTTGTGGTCTGGGTTCACTCCCGGGGGTAGGCAGAAAAGCAACATTTTCTCCCAGATTTACGGTATTTACAATGGAATAAAGGCCGAAAGGTTGCGATATCCATAATACCAAGCCTAAGGGTTAACAACTTATGGCTTCTGGATACTAAAACAAACAAACAAATAAATCTATATCTTTCAATATAGTATTCAGATGAATTAATATGCTTTTTGTATTTTATATCATAGTTCTCTTTTGTCCAAATAACATTATATGGATATTGAGTAAACAGGCACACAGTGACAACCACAGGAGAGTAACCCCCATTTACTTGCGCATAATTATGGCCGGTTAACAGTCTTTCTCATTTGGTGGTCCACAGATCTCTGGGCCTACCCAGCTTTAGAGTTCAATTCTTTATTGTTCTTCTTCTTCTTCTTCGATCCTTCTGTCAGAAAACTTATATCAGGAGGCCAGTAGCCTTTATGAAAGCTATCGTGCAATCCATATCCTCTCATGTACCATACAGCTTTGTCTTCATTGTGGTTGGAACAGGCCAGATTGCGACTCTGTTGTCAGCATACAGTTGACAGTGTTGGAGCACATGCTCAGCATTTTCTGATGCCACGATTGTGATTCTGTTATTGATAAATAAGTTTTTCTGCCATGGCTCCCATAAGTTTTAGTAATTATGCTGAAGAACTTATTCATCATCATGTAGAAGGTAAATAAATTACAGACATTCATTAACTGGTGCCTGCGCAGAATAGAGGGAATAAAATGGTATGATAGAATAACTAATGTAGAACTTTGGGAGAGAACTAAACAGGCTACAGTGGATCAGGAAGTGAGGAAAAGACGCTGGCGTTGGATAGGGCACATACTGAGAAAACAGGAGAACAGCATAACTAGAATGTCTTTGCATTGGAACCCACAGGGGCATAGGAATAAAGGAAGGCCAAAAAACACATGGAGAAGAGAGCTGGAGAACGAGGTTAGAAAGATTGGGAGGACATGGGGAGAGCTCCATGCAATGACGAAGGATAGAACGACTTGGCGTGAGTTGGTTGAGGGCCTATTCTCCATTGGGGGATCGAAAGGCAGAAGAAGAAGAAGAAGATGTAGAAGGTCGCTCTCATCACGGCCTGCCTGAAAGAAACTTGGTCTCTCGCCAGATGTCGCGCCTTATGTAATTTCATATTCAAGAAGTCGCTTATATCCTGTGCCCATCTTCGTATTGGTCAACTCCTGCCCCTCCTTCCTAGTGCCATGCCTTCTGCTATTATTATTTTTTTTTTTTTTTTTGCAATCAGAAGAACGTATTGTAATTTGAAAATACATCCTCTGCTTGACTTATGACCTATGGGACTTACGACCTATGCCACTTACATCATCTGCACGAATGACCACACACACATAAATAGTAAAGATAACTACATTAGTAGGGTCAAACAGTTTTTTGGTACTGATGCAGTAGAGTACATATTATGTTAGGCTTTGAAAACCAGCTGGAAAAGATTGAACTAGAAAATTTGAAGGCCTACCACTTTACGCCCCTAACACAGCTAAAGCTGTGGGGCTACCTTCTTTTATCTTTTTGATCTGTATTATGTGCATTCAAGACATAGACTTAAGTCTCCATCAGAAAGTTCTGATTGTTCATCCACTTCTGGGCTATAGTCTTGTTCCAGAACTTGAGCTTTGCATTTGCATTCACTTTACAGATCTCACTTATTTGTATGCAGACTGTTGGTTCCTTGCCTCTCAGACAGATGCACTGCAGCTTCAAAGCTCCATTTAGTCGACCCACATGGGGAAATGTGGCTTATTTTATATGCTTCTTCTTCTTTGTTTACTGGCTGAAAACTCGGGTGGAATTCCATGATGTTCCTCCCTTTGGACTTTAGCTTCGTGCAATGGCCTGAGTTTTGCTTATACATCAGTTTTACTGGCTGTTTTGTGTGCACTTGGTTGTCCTTGCCTCTCGGGCAGATATACTCCACCTTTGAAGAAAGCATATCATTAATCGACTCTTAAGACATGCTTGTTGGGGAGGCAGTGGGTCTGTTTTTGTTTTCTCCACAATGGGGCCCCAGAACCCACACGGGCAAGCTTATTTGTGTGCAGACTGTTGGTTGCTTGCCTCTCAGGCATATGCACTCTGACTTCGAATTAACCAGACTTAATAACTACTTTGGTTTTCCAATATTTGTGTGTACATAATGAGATCAAGGGTATGCAACTGGCAGCTCAGGACTTGACATATCTGACAGGGTTGTTGCTCTTGTACACACAGCTATAAATTGTGTATTGGTGTTTGTGTTGAAAGAAAATAACCCCACATGTTAGAATAGAATAGAACATGATACAGCTATATCATTGTATGTGTTTGTGTGTGAAATGATCTAATAAATTACCCCTGTTAGATAGAATATGATACAGTGATACAGCTATATTCATTGTGTATTTGTGTTGTTGCAGAATAAACACATGTTAGATAGAATATGATACAATGATACATCTATATTCATTGTATGTGTTTGTATGTTATTGTCATAATAAATAAACACATGTTAGATAGAATATGATACAATGATACATCTATATTCATTGTATGTGTTTGTATGTTATTGTCATAATAAATAAACACATGTTAGATAGAATATGATACAATGATACATCTATATTCATTGTATGTGTTTGTATGTTATTGTCATAATAAATAAACACATGTTAGATAGAATATGATACAATGATACATCTATATTCATTGTATGTGTTTGTATGTTATTGTCATAATAAATAAACACATGTTAGATAGAATATGATACAATGATACATCTATATTCATTGTATGTGTTTGTATGTTATTGTCATAATAAATAAACACATGTTAGATAGAATATGATACATCTATATTCATTGTATGTGTTTGTATGTTATTGTCATAATAAATAAACACATGTTAGATAGAATATGATACATCTATATTCATTGTATGTGTTTGTATGTTATTGTCATAATAAATAAACACATGTTAGATAGAATATGATACAATGATACATCTATATTCATTGTATGTGTTTGTATGTTATTGTCATAATAAATAAACACATGTTAGATAGAATATGATACAATGATACATCTATATTCATTGTATGTGTTTGTATGTTATTGTCATAATAAATAAACACATGTTAGATAATATGAATGATGATACATCTATATTCATTGTATGTGTTTGTATGTTATTGTCATAATAATAAACACATGTTAGATAGAATATGATACAAATGATACATCTATATTCATTGTATGTGTTTTGTATGTTATTGTCATAATAAATAAACACATGTTAGATAGAATATGATACAATGATACATCTATATTCATTGTATGTGTTTGTATGTTATTGTCATAATAAATAAACACATGTTAGATAGAATATGATACAATGATA
Organism: Candidula unifasciata; assembly: GCA_905116865.2. NCBI lineage: Eukaryota > Metazoa > Mollusca > Gastropoda > Stylommatophora > Geomitridae > Candidula > Candidula unifasciata. The sequence goes on from CAJHNH020002779.1 coordinate 953,982, forward strand.
CATCTATATTCATTGTATGTGTTTGTGTGTTATTGTCATAATAAATAAACACATGTTAGATTATGATGCAGCTATATTCATGGTAACGCTCACATACATATCCAAGGTCGCGGGGTTCAAGTCCCGACGGAGCCAGACTATTTTCAAAAATGACCTTGGCTGTCAGGTCAACCTAGCCTTGAATGGGTAACCCGTAAAGTCCTAGGAAGTAAAGGCGGCCGGCGTGATGTTGACCACATCACCCACCCAATGGTCTTTAAAATATAGGTCTTGCCCTATATACCTACTACACCTGAAGGTGTAGAAAAGGGTCCATTACTTATATTCATGGTATGTGTTTGTTGTGTGGTATTGTTAATGTCATAAATTAACTAAACATTAAATGGATGACGAGCTATATTCATTGTGTGTTTTTGTTTGTGTTATGTGGTATTGTTATTGCGGTAATAAACAAGTGATAAATAGAATACAAGACAGCTATATTCATGGTACGTTTTTTATGTGGTATTGTTATTGTCAAAATAAATAAGTGGTTAATAGAATAAGACAGCTATATTCATGATGTATGTTTCTGTGATATGTGAGTATTGTCATTGTCATTGTCATAATAAATAAACACGTATCAAATAGTATACGGGATTGTGCTTTTGTTCTTCTAATTTACCTTTTATTTTGAATAGGCACACATCATCATCATTGTCATCATTTTCCTGATTTGCCGTTATCTGTCACATAGGGCTCGCACTCTATTCCTACGATTATGTCTGCGATTATGTGTTTGTGTTTTTTGCATGTGTGTGTCTGCGTGTATGTTTTTGTGTGTGCGTCTGCATGTGTGCCTGTGGGTTGTGTGTGTCTGCGTCTGTGTGTGTTTATGCATGTGTGTCTGCAGGTTTGTGTGTCTGTGTGATTGTATCTCTGCGTGCGTGTGTTTGTGTGTGTGTCTGCCTGTGTTTCTGTGTATGTGTCTGAGTTTGCATGTGTTCATCTTTATGTATGTATGTGTGTAGAATATGTGTGTCATTCATTCATTCAGTAGCATGTCCCTCGCGGAACCTCGCTGCCATAACAACCCTCCGGAAAACCTTCCTATCATGAGCAAGATGTCCTGCGTCTGATACACCCATCTGGAGATCATCTGCCACATCCTGCACCCATCTTCTCCTTGGCCTTCCTCTTCCTCTCTTCCCAGGCATATACCCCTCCATTATTGTTCTCTCTAGACCTCCATGACGTTTCAAGTGACCAAAATATTTCAATTTTCTTTGTTTTATTGTCTTTACTAGCCAACCCTCTTCAATATTCAGCTCTTGAAGTATGGATGCATTTGTTCTTTTCTTTACCCAAGATATTCTTAGAACCTGTCTGTAACATTTATATTCAAATGCATTTATGCGCTGTTCCGCTTGTTTAGTAAGTGTCCAGGTCTCACAGGCGTATGTTGCAATGGGAAAGATGCATGCTCTTAAAAATCTGACCTTTGTAATTCTATCTGTACAATTCCATAATTTATTCAGTTGTTTTAGTCTTTGAAGAGCAATTGATAGTCGCCGTTTAATTTCTTTCATTGTGTCACCATTGTTGGTAACCAGTGACCAAGATATTCGAAATTTTCCACCACTTCCAATCTTTCCTCATTAACATATATTTCCTTCTCCATGGCAGTTTTGTTTGTATGCATTATCTTTGTTTTTGCTGTGTTAAGAAATAAGTTATGATTTTCACTATTTCTTTGGAGTGAGGTTAATAAGTTTTCTAAACCATTTTGTGATGTTGATAGTAATACTGTATCATCAGCATAACGAATTTCTGGTATTTCATGACCACCGATGTTTAGGGCATCATATTGTTCCTTGTTTATATCATCTCTTACATTTCTCATTATATTTTCGGCGTACAGGTTGAACAAATACGGTGACAGCACACATCCCTGACGGACTCCTTGCTTGATGCCAAACCAGTCTGATGTCTCTCCATCTATTCTGACTGCTGCTTGTTGGTCTTGATAGAGCATTTTAATGAGCTGCACTATATGTGATGGAAAGCCCATATTCCTCATGATTTCCCAAAGCTTCTGATGTTGTACACAGTCAAATGCTTTTGAATAATCCACAAAACATAAGAACAGATTTACATTAAATTCTCTACACTTCTCTATTATTAAACGCATGTTGAATATATGATCTCTTGTTCCTCTTCCCTGTCTAAATCCAGCCTGAGCTACATTAATCTCTTCTTCCATTTTCTTTTGCAGTCTTCTCATTATAATTTTTAGTAGAATTTTACTTGCATGCCTGATCAGGGCAATAGTTCGATAGTTTGTACATAATTTCAGGTCACCCTTTTTTGGTATTGGAATGAAGATAGTTCTCTTCCAGTCTTTTGGCCAAATACCATATTTCCATATCTTTTCACATAATGCATGATAGATTTTTATGCTTTCTTCTCCTCCCGCTTTAATCAATTCAGCTGGTATCTCATCACATCCAGGAATATGTGTGTATGTATGCATATATGTGGGTGTGTGTGAGTGTATTTGGGTGTATGCGTGTTTAAGTGAGTGTGTAGGTGGGTGTGTGTGTGCGTGCGCTAAGAGTGTGCATGCATTTTACCACCCATGCTTTTTTTTCTTGATATTCACAATATGCATATTATTATTTGAATATAACATGCTTCATTAATAAAATACAACTTTGTGTGAAAGGCAGGAAGGGCCGAATGTAAGACAGGCCTGAGTGCCCAATTTGTGACCCTTTGAAAATAACATTTGTTTGTTCCTCGATTCCATTCTAATCTGTGCAGTCTGTTTGATATCATAATGGAATCCATCCAGTTCTTTTGGTCTGTCTCATCAACGTTCATTTAGGATTTCTTTTGGACCTCCTCGCTTCCTCTCACTTACTTAGTCGCTCCTCTACTACCTTGGGGTATAGAGGTTTGCCAGAGAGATCGCCAGACGTCTCTATCAGCAGTTTTTCTTTTTTTTTTTGGTTCCATTCCAGTCTTCTGTCAGGGACTGACGGATGATGTCTTCCCTGTGGACCTTGGGTCGCCCTGGAGGTCTGGTTCCCTGGTTCTTAGCCTGCCATGGTGGGCGATTTTCTTCCATTCTGCATACATGTCCAAACCATCGTAACAGTGGCTGATCCACTCGGGTTAGTAAGGACTGGATCCTCGCTTAATCAATCCCTTTATTTCCCCTTATTTATGGCTGTTTTGTGATTGGTTTTTTTTCTCTCAGAATGTGTCAAACATAATACTATCTTTTTTGTATATCTTATAACCATTGTTACCGGTGGTTGCCTCGGTATTTCTCTTATTTCTTCATCCCTTCTTGAATTAATCCCATTTAACAGAGGCAAAATAATGAAAGGATAACTTATAGTTGCACCCTTGTAAAAACTATATTGGAGGAAAAAGAAAGTTGAAGTCAGCAAGAGGTTGACACTGATACAAGTGGGGATAACATTAAGAGATGGACAAACAACCATATCGGAGAGTGGCAAACTTATATTGGAAGGAAAAGTTAAAGGTTGAAGTGAGCAAGAGGTTGACACTAATACAGGTTGGGATAACATCAAGAGATGGACGAACAACTATATCGGAGAGTGGCAAAGGGCTATGTTGGAGATTCATCACAGGCAGCCTTCATTTGTAGTTGACATCTGACTGAACCATCTGTTGTGACTGAGACATGAAGTTAGCTTGTAAGGCTTGGTTGCAAAAAATAAAAAAGATCGATGGGAGTCTGTTCCAAGCAGAGCTGACTCAGAGAAGGTAAAGAATTCAAAGAAGTTTCAGGCGATATTTGTTAGGGGAAGCAATTTATTGTTTATTTACTGTGATTATAGGGGATACAATCCATTGCTTGTTTACGTTCACATAATAATGTTCTGTACTATTTAATATTGCTTCAGGTTAGGATTAGGGTTAGCCCTAACACTAACCACAAACAATATTAAATATTAAACAGTGGATTGTATCCCATAGGGTCGCCTTTTGAAGGATTGCCAAGTTATATATAGCTGACTGCCTTCGGGCACTTCTTGTTTATAGTCCATGTCTGACTTTTTGTTCGTGCCATGTCAGTGGTTTCTGACAGAGATGTTCCTTGATCCCTTAACACCGACGTGTCTAGTGTAAATTATGTCGGCTTCCTCTTATCCAACGTAACCGGTCAATAAAACAACTGGGCGAAGCTGCTGACAGAGCTTTGAGCTGGCTCCGGACGCAACGGAACGTCGTGGGGGATTGGCGTCGGTAGACTGTCCCTGTAGGAACGGAGATTTTCATCCCTTAAAAAGCCAAGGTGTCCGATAGATGTCTGTCAGTGTCCCTCTGCCAATTGCCAAAGTCTAACATGTGTCCGATAAACCAACCGTAAGCTTGTCACTTGGGCATTAAGGTAGCCGTCTGGTCTAATTGGAAGGTAACCGTCTGGTCTAATTGGAAGGTAACCGTCTTGTCTGTTTGGAAGGTAGCCGTCTGGTCTAATTGACTACCGCAGTGACAATATATATTTAACTTCAAATCTCACATTACCCTTTGCATAGTCACCATTTTGTCTTGTCCCTGTCCGAGAACATCCGGTAAACTGCAGCAGGAGAAGACCGAGGCCTTGGGATGATGACCAAGGTGGCCCCATTCTCTGAAATTGTCTGGGAGTTGACAGTCGAAACAGTTGTCGACTAGGGATCTTCTACTGATGATAGGTGGACTCCTGCTGTCCATGTTTCCCTGTGTTCTTCTTCATATTACTATCCATCTTTCCTTCCAAATTTTCTATGTTCCAGATTATCCCTTCTCATGCCTTGCCCACACCATATTGATTATAATTATATCTATCTGTTGTCTCTCTCTCTCCTTGAATGAATTGACATCACTGCACTGGGACATATCGACACATGCTCCTTCCTAGTCTTCAGTAGCCAACAAAGAGTTGACATGCTAATAGTACCAGACCAGTTGCAACCTGATTAAAAGTCTACCTCTGTTTCCCCTTCAAAGCTGAATTTGGTCCATAACCTCTGCTCCACCCCTCCCCCCCCCCCCCCCCCCCGTTGAATTAGTCCTTCAGTATAGTATTGCATTAAAAAAAAAACTCATTGCTCTTAACCCATTTCTGGTTGTATTTTTTTCTCTTCATAAACCTTTGCATAATGATTGTCAGCAAAATAAATGGGGTTTGACGATATTAATTGTTTGATGCTGATCACATTTTAAGGACAATGACTTCTTTCGCACTGTAAAATGAAGTTGAATCTTTTTAAACACACTGAAATATAAGTTAGTAAAATATTGTTGGGGGGGGGGGGGGGTGGATTCACCACATTACTCAAGCACAGTTTTTCAAGAATAAAGCCCAGCCACTAGAAAGAAATGCTGCTGACTTTTGACTTGAAATTTGGGAGCGCTCCTACAATCCAGCAGACATCAGAAGGTAACTTGGTTGTTTCTGTCAACGGTGTTAAAGCTGCCGCAAACGCAGCCCCAATGCTGGTAGAGTCGATCCTGTAATGACCTGCCAACGTGTGAGCAGACGTTCAACCTCAAAATGAGCGATACAGGGACACAAAGTGCCACTATTCTGATGAGAATCCCACTGACACAAGTATCAGAAAAACCTTAAACACTCGGTGACACAAACTACCACCATGAGAATGAGAATCACCCGTGGAGAGGTCCCAGAAACCCCTTTCAGCCGTTAGTCCATACCTAGTCCCGGCTATATTCAGGGCCAGAGTGGGGCTTTAAAAAAAATTTGTTGTTTTTGTTTTTGGATTTTACTAAGATGTATTGGCAAATATCAGGACAGCCATCCTAAGTACACAACAATCATGTAATCCTACTTACATTACCACATTACTCATGTCATGCAGACAGCATGTGTCATTCAATCCAGTAACACTACCCAAATGTCATACAAATGCTTTAGCGTATAACACAATCCTACATAGGGGCGACAATATTGCAACACTTTGGGTACAGTAGTAGTAGTACATTTTACCCCACTAGGACATTACACAAGCGATAAACACCCGATGACACAAAGTGCCACCATGTGGATGAGGATCACCCGTGGAGAGGTCCCAGAAAACGCGTTCAGCCATTAGACCATAATTATGGCCGGGCTATACTGCGGCCCCTGGCAAGAGCCGAAGCAGGGCTTCAAAATAACGAAAATTGCATCCCACAAGGGGTGACTAATGTATTGTGTTGCTTCAAATAACGAAAACTTTTTTTTTTTATTGTATTAACAATTTTATTTTAATAGGGGTGAATTTGTAAATTTATTATATTACATAATATATTATATAATTATTGTGAAATTATTTTAATTTGGGTGAAAGTGTCAGTAATTGAAAGTTGCCACAACAAGTCTTTTATCGATTAGCTTATCCAGTCATCTCCCTGTGGGATGCAGTTTTTCATTATTTAAAGCCCCACTCTGGCTCTTGCCAGGGGCTGCAATATAGCCCGACCATAAATATGGTCTAATAGCTGAACGCGGTTTCTGGGACCTCTCCACGGGTGATCCTCATCCCCATGGTGGCACTTGGTGTCGTCGGGTGTTTATCGCTTGTGTCATGTCCTAGTGGGGTAAACTGTACTGCTGCTACTACTACTACAAGTCTCTATTAGTTTATATAAGGATATGTTGAGGGAGTCAGGTGAGTAGTGTGTGATAACTAACCTCAAGGCAAAATCACAAAGGAATGTTAGGAGGCTGAATATTTACTTGAGATCAGATAGCATAGTGGTTAACGTGCTTATCTGCTGAGACAGTGATCCTGGTTCAGTCCTTAAAAGTGACAAGATGTTTTTCTTTAGATAGTGCAAGTACTAAAAATACATTGCACAATTTATTGCCAGGCATATTTCACTGCATCACGCCAGGTGCGTTACTACAGAGTTACTTCAACATATCAGGAAACACAACAACTGAATAAATTCTACTGAAATACTAATGGTCTCTCTAGATACATGTGCATCTAATCACCAGAAGTTCATGATAGTCATGTGATGTAACAGCGTAAATTCCAATTTTTAATGAATTCCTTCTGCTTACAAAGGACATTTTTTCTGAATGGTATGACTCTGGAGTTGACTCAACCTTAAAAAAGTAAGAATCACATAATTTTCAAAATTAACCAGACTATTTCCAGAGTTGTCTCAGAGAGTAGAAGAAGAAACAAGACAATGTATAAACTTCTTAATCCTATAATGACAGAGGTATATAAGTATAAACACCTGGGATATGCAGGGGGTACTCCCAACAAAAACAATAGCAGAGGCACTTTTACCTATTATTTGCGTTCATCAGTCGTAAACACATGAGTTGCGTCCACATCCGTTGTACAGATCTGTCATACCTGTATGCAGACTGCTCCCCCTCCTTTTTCTAGACCCCCTTCTTCTTCCTCTTATTCTTTGTCCTTTTATATTGATGTTGAAATTTTTTCTCCCGCCATATTGTAACTGACTCAGAAAGCATGCTGAGGAAGATCAGAACAGGTATGCTTCGTGCAGAGTGGCAGCATGCTTCGCTGCGGAAGACACGGGTGAGGAGTATTGTCTGGATTTTTTTACCGGAGCCGCCGATGTGTTGGGAAATGAACAGGCGGACAGACTGGCTGGCTCTGCACAACTTAGTGGAATACTGATACATGATAAGGCAGACGTGGTTAGTGCCTTGTGGGAGGGCGTGTACAGTTCAGAGGAGCAGATAGATCACCAGGGGGGAGTGACGAGAGGTTCTGGCAGATGCTCGAGGCTCAGAGGAAAGGCAAGACGGACGTTTAATCAGAGTGCTAATGGTCCCCTTAGTATCGGAACTCTTCGATGGTTGCTGAAGATGGGGACGGAGCGCTTATGGGAATGCCCCGAATGCTGTGATGTCGGTTCTTGAATAAAATCAAACCAAATCCCCCGCCATTCGTTAAAAGTTACCAAGCATATTTGTTTATGTGTGTGTGTGTTAATATATATATATATATATATATATATATATATATATATATATATATATATACAAACACACACACACACACACACACACACACATATATATATATATATATATATATATATATATATATATATATATATATGTGTGTGTGTTCGTGTGTGTGTGTGTATATATATATATATATATATATATATATATATATATATATATATATGCATATAAACGACATGTATGTAAATGTGCACTATGAGCGTTCCCGAGCAAGTGTATGTGTGATACAGTCAACATTAAAATACACAGAATGCCGAGAAGATTATTGGTCCCATCATGTAGAAAGCCTCGAGATATTAGATTGTACAATTACAATGTATATACCAAAAAGGGGAGAGAAATGTAAAGCCCTAAAGTGGACCAGACAAAATATAGAAAGATAGAATCGTAGGACCCCTTCAACGGTATAAAGTGTTTGTGGCGACCAGATGCGCAAAATCCAGAATCGTGTATCTGTCTTGACTCCGAAAGTTGCAGACGTAAGTGTCGTAAGTAAACAATACCCCTTGATTGATAACACAGAGCAAATGAATTGACACCTCTCTAGGACATCCGCCCCATGTCTATTTTATTCAGAACACTAAGAGGTTCTGGCAGCTGGCTGGCTGATCACATCCCCCCCCCCCCCCCGAAAAACTCCTTTATACGAAAATACGTCCACCATCACTTCTCTCTCTATCTTCTTTTACCCCACCAGGACATCACACAAGCGATAAACACCCGATAACAAAGTGCCACCATATGGATGAGGATCACCCGTGGACAGGTCCCAGAAACCGTGCTCAGCCATTAGACCATATTTATGGCTGGGCTATATTGCGGCCCCTGGCAAGAGCCAGAGTAGGGCTTGAAATAATAAATTTTTTTTTAAAGGAATATACTTTATTGGTTCCTGAATTCATGCATGATATTGTGGCTGCCCTGGTGTATACAATACACCCTAATATTTTTAATATCTGGAGTCAACACAGCAATTATACCGTCAATTAGAATAAATACACATCAAGTCAATGCAAGACTTGTTGAGGCCGTGCAAGCTCTAGTGCAATCTGGCACTGCAACATTAGGCAAAACAAGCAGCAAAACAGCCACAAACACACCATGTAGCAGCAACAAGAACTTGAACTGAGAAACTACATCTTGGCAGCTTTCTTGCTAGCTACCTTGGCCAAACGCTTGGCTTTCTTGTCAGAAGCCTTGCCTTTGGAAATCGGCTCCAGGGGTTTGGTAATCCCTCTCTTCTTGTTAAGCAGCTCTTTCTTCTTGCGCTTGCGAATAGTTTCAATCTGCTTGGCTTGTTTCTTTGTATGCTTAGCATACGGATTCAAGCGCATCATCACACGGTAATTCTTGAGTGGGTTCTTCTTCGGAATCTTTCTCTTGATTTGCTTGATTGGTGGTCTCACTGCAGCCTGAATTTCATTACTCTTCAGAAGTCTGGGTAGATCAAATGTTGCCATCTTGTGCATAGGGAGGTTGGGCTATCTTCCGAATAACGGTCCCAAATTATCGAGGCCGAAAATATATCCTAATAGGGCCTCAGTCACGTGTGCCCTTCCGTGGACTATACCACCACCGCCGAGAGTATCTCGCACGCCGCTACGCGCGGCGTAGATTGGGGCTAAACTAGATAGCTGGGACTCACTAGCAAATAAAATGAAGGAAGCTGCAGGAGATGCGGTAGCTGCTGTTCGTGAGTCTCAGCCATTTAGTCTAGCCCCAATCCACGCCACTCGTAGCGGCGTGTGAGATACACTCGGCGGTGGAGGTAGTCGTCGGAAGTGCGCAATTTAAGTCACTGGAAGTTCGCGATTAACACGTGACTGAGGCCTTGTTATGGTATATATTCGGCCTCGATAATTTGGGATGTTATTCGGAAGATCCGGGAGGCTGTATCTCTTCTAATCCTTAGATTCCTTTGCGCCAGGTGCCGTAGATGTCATCAAGTCGTCTGAACTCAGACTCTGTCCAAATGCAGAACTCTCTAACATGACCATCAGGAGCGATCTTCAGGCGGCCGAGTCTGTCAACACTGATCAATGTAATACCTGAGATATTTCTGAATGCACGAGTGATGCCATTGTCTTGATTGTAAATCATAAGAGGACCACAGTGTTGGATGCGACGTCTGTTTCTCATCTTAAAGCAGACTGTGATACGAGTGACGTTCCGCAAAGGACCTGCAACATGATGATGGTGATGAATAAAAGGCATTATGGGACGTTGACCCGTAAGGCGGGAAGTACGTCGTCTGCTAGTATTGCAGACGTGAACGTTAGGGGCAGTGAGCGACCCCTGGTCAGTCGTGGACATCGAGCCGTACAGGTTGAGGACTGAGAACATTCGACAGGGAAAGGGAGTAACTAGCGGACATCCAGCAGGTAAACTAAGTCGAGGCATACAGCAGGAACTGTGAGAAGTAAGGGGACATACAGCAGGTAAAGAGTAAAGTTAGTGAGGAGTGGATCTATAACAGTGATTTAGCTGCCATGGACAAGAAGAAGCAGGACAATATCGCAAAGGAGAATCGGAAAATGAAAAATACTTTCTCAGGTAGGTATATTATATATTCAGTTATAACGTAAACATGTAATGTCTTAGTCTTGGTCGAGGTTTCAACTTCACTGCAATCGAGTCACCCGAATAAGAAGCTAAACTATGTTATTTGATTTTAGCCAAGTTTAATACTTAATATAATAATACTGAGCTTATATATACTTATAAATGACACACAGAGGTTTATAATCGACAGAGGCAGCAGCTTAACAAGAGACAATTTATAGATGACATAGACCGATAACATTATCTAGCGGGTGTGTTCACTTGAAAATATAGAACCTGGCGATGAATGGGTACAAGTGCCAATAGAGTGCTGTACGACCTTTTCCTTTTGCATCCGAACAGACAGAAAACTCTGATAAGAAAGTTTGGCCACTGTGGAGGCAGAAGTGCAGGCTTTGATTTTTTAGAATTCTCTACAGGTTGATGCTGTCATTTACACAGATGTGTCTGTAATTCGCCACGTGAGAAGCTCTTGGGCTTTAAAGGCTAAGGCTGGAGTTGGAATTGTGAAGCAAGATTCTGGTGCTGTTGCCTTGACTACAAGTAGTCTGACTATGGAGGTCATGGCAGTGACCAAAGCAATAACATGGCTGAAGACATAGACTTTCAACTGTGCTGTTTTTCTCAGTGACTCTATCTTCAGAAAGACAGTGGCTGGAGATTCTGATTGGTTGGATTTTCTGAATATAAGTTTCATGCCAGGGCACGCAGGTGTGCAAGGAAATTATCAAGATGATAGGCTTGCAGGTAAAGCTACTGTGGAGGGCGAACCAGCCATGGACCAGTCTGATATTCTAAATGCTCTGCAAGAGGTAAGACATTTGCAAGAAAAAGTGATGACTGTGAATCTGCAACCCTAACCAGACTGCAAGATCAAGATGTTGAAAGGGGTGTGGCAAGACGAGCACTAGATGCCATGACCAACAGACAGATATAGACCAAAAGATTTAAGACTTTGCAGAGTATACAAAGCAGTATACAAAGTTTTGTTATGTCGAAGATTTATAATTCAGATGAATGCACACTGACTTCAAAGGAACACCCCCCTCCCCCTGCCTCACCAGTTAATTTTTATGACAAGCTTCTTAGGTGGCAGTGGGTCTGTTCCCTTTCACCCCAAAATTGAGCCCTGCAACCCACAGAGGGAGACAGTAGTCTAAACTCATTCCCCAGAATTGGCACCGCTCTGGGGTTATTCCAGACTCATACAAATTGGTACCAAATAATTTCCAGTATTTTCTTGGAAGAAAAGGGAATGAGGAAAGGAACTGGTCACAGGGTGGAGTGTGACAAAAGCACTGGCCTGATCTGTGATTGCTTCATGAATAAGTCAAAAGTTTACAAAATAAAAAAAAAACTTTTTCTGACCATTAACGTATTGGGCATGTAGTGCTAGACCCGTATTTAATAGACCAGTCTGTACTCGGTAGGTGATGTGGGTAGCATCATGCTGGCCACCTTTACTTCCCAGGTCTTTACCTGGTACTCAGTTTAGGTGGGAGCCTGTCATTTTTGAAAACATCTAGCTCGATGCACAATTGAACCTGCAACTTTTGGGCCCGTGGTGAGCGTCTAGCCACTAAACCACAGCGGCTCCCGAATGAGTCAAAGGCAGGACACAGATCTTCTTGTCTGAAGAACAGGGCTCATATGGCAACTACATTGAGTGCAGATAAACAAAAACTAACAGGGAAACATAAGAAGACAGTGAATTTTTTTTTTTTTAAAGTAGTATTACTATAATTTTTTGTATATGGTACATGGCTACTTTCATTTGCTATAATTATTTGGTTTAAAGAAAAGAAAAAGAATGGTAGAGAGAATAAACACATAAATAGTGCTTCTGATTTCCCATGGGTGTTCATGGAGCAAATATAAGCGGCCAGTGATATCATTTATACAAAAACAAAAACTAGGATGGAATGTGTTTTGCAGTTCTAATATTTATAAATTATAGTAAGTTCTTCTAGCCAATTTACTTCACATGTTGTGGCCTAGAATGTGTGAAGGTCTAACACTATGACTAGGTATAAAGGCCAATTTGCAGGTCATAAAGCAGCTGCTATACCTGCTTTGAGTCTACCTGCCTGTGTATTTTGCCTGTGATATTCCATATTATACATGTAATTCTTTAAAGAAGAGGCCAGAGAAGCAGATGGCCAAATAGATAAGAACACTGGGTTTGCTGGAGATCCATGTTTGAATTCATGGTAAGTTTTGCAGATTTTTCAATCTAGGGCAGTTCAGTTGAGTCAATAATTGACATCACAGCACTCTGGGCATTTCCATATGCGCTCTGTCTTCATCTTCAGCAGGCAGTGCAGAATTCCTGTACTAATGTTACTAGTTGTAATCTGGTTATATGTTCGCTTGCCTTTCCTCTGAATGTAAAGCCAGACCCTCTGGTTACACCCAGTTGCATCATTCTTTCCAGCCATAATAATCTTGTTTCTCTTCTGACTTCGTTACTTTTTCCCAAAGGGCCTTGATCATATCTGCCTTGTCGTGTATCAATTCACCACCTAGTGGTGCAGATTCAGCCAATCTGTCTGCCTGTTCATTCCCCACCACACCAGCCTGGAGAAGAGATACAAAGTTTGCTTACTACCCGTGACCTTTCCAGTGAAGCTTGCCACTCTGCTTGAAGCATCCCAGTCTTCACCAATCTCAGCATGTTTTCAGTCTTGTTAAAATTACAATATGTGTAGGCATATTGTTCTCTAGCCACCGGAAAGCTGCAGTTACCGCCTCCACCTCCATCTCATGCTAAATGTTGTGGTATCATATGCTAGCCTGTTCTGCGCTAAAGATCTTTCATGTTGGGGGGGGGGGGGGGGGGGAATTCAATGAAAAAAACTATTGACAAATCATGCATTACTTGGGACTTGATGAGTTAAGTCTGGAAGTAAATTCTGTCATGACTAAGATTGGATGTGAAAGATGATGGCAGAGATTCACAGGTTTTATTATTGCTAAATATAAAGGCAATAATATTTGCTTAAGATACATACATGTTAAAAACAGTAGTATCTATTAACTATAAATTAATATTTATTGAAGAGGTCGTTAGTGTAACAAATGCAGTTTATGTATAAAAAATTTTTTTTTTAAAGTCCCAGTAAAGAAATCTGATGCATGTACCTCTGAGATAAAGAATGAGTCAAAGGTTGGACACAGATCTACTTGTCCAGAGAACAGAGCTGTGAGTGCAGATACACTAAAACAAACTGGGAAGCAAAAGAAGACAAAGGTATGTTAATTTAAAATACAAAGAAAAAATGTATTGTATATGGTGCAAGCTTCCTTACTTTTGTTATAAATAATAGTGTTTCTTTGCTTTCACCGGCTGTAAAGCTGTGGCGGAAAGTTCTGGTTGTTCGTCTTCTCCTGGACTTTGATCTTGATCCAGAGATTGAGTTTTATGTGCACATCTGTTTTACAGATCTGGCTTATGTTCTCCAGCAGCATGTTTTAGCTTATTTACTGACACCACTTCAGGTGACAAAAGGCGGCTCTCCTTGCAGTACCGGACGAGGGCTGGACGGCTTAGTTCAGTTTAGTTTGAGTTCTCTCCCTTGGCCGCACTGGAAACAGTGGGCGGAAAAGTCACGAATCAAAGAAGACAGTGAGGTCGATATCAGGGCTGCCAATGCTTGGTTGTGTCCCCCAGATCTGGGAGCTCTTTGTGACGTTGAGGGGAAATCTTTTTTTTTTTTTTTTTTTTTTTAATGCCGATCTGTATGCTTTAATGACCGATAAATTGGCGTGGTTAGGGTTAGCGGTAGGATTAGGGGTAGGGTTAGGGGTAACGTTAGGGTTACGGTTAGGGGTAGGGTTGTGGTAGAGTTAGGGTTAGGGGTAGGGTTAGGGTTAGGTTTAGTGTTAGATGTGACAATTTTGACACAGGAGTTCGAAATAATCGCGCATAGTCACATACACACCCAAACAGTTGACGGACTGTGGATGCTACGGACAATTCGCCACCGATTGGGCACCAGCCGCGCGCTATTGCCGTCATATTTGGCAGACTGTCAGTGGCGCCACTCCAACAAGCATCAGATTGTCGGCCAGTATTCGGAACTCATACGTCAAAATTTTCACATCTAACCCTAACCCCTAACCCTACCCCTAACTCTACCCCTAACCCTAACCCTAACCCTAAACCAAACCGAAACCTTACGCAACCCTACACGCAACAGTATGATGACTACGCAACCCTTCACGCAACCGTATGATGACTACGCAACCCTACACGCAACCGTATGATGACAACGCAACCCTATACGCAAGCGCACGCAACCCTACATGCAACCGTATGATGATAGGTAAGTATGTCATTTGTTTCGTGACTTTTCCGCTCACTGTTTCCATTGCGGCCAAGGTACAGAACTCCCACTAAACCAAACTACGCCGTCCAGCCCGCGTCCAGCCCTTGTCCGGTACTGCAAGGAGAGCCCGAAAGGCTGTCAAGTATCTTTTCTTGTTGTCTTCCTCTGTTTCTCTTTTCAGATACCTTTCCGGTTTCCCTCTTCCCATACCAAGGACACAAAATGATGACTGGCTTCTTCTGATGTTTGTGTTACGTTTTATTCGGGCCACTACCCCTTTCAAAACGTCTGATTGCTCTACACAAGCAATGTTTTATAAGAGACTGCCTATTGATTATTATAGGTCTCATGTACATAATGCTTCGAAACGTTAGTCAGATATAATTTCCATCTGTGTGATAGATACCACGGTCTATTATGGAAAATAAAAAATGCAAAATGTTGTAATTTAAAATGGTCACTGTATGACCCATCTAAGTTTAGTTGCTGTGAGACTAGCTAGCTCATCATATACAACATTTCAGCTGCAAAATCCAACTAGTCGTCAACAAGATTACAAAAGGACATCTGAGTTTTATGACAACCTGTGCTCCACTGGGAGATCACAGCAAAAGAAGAGGATAATACCAGCCCTAAATTCTGTCCACCTTTACTTTCTAGAACATTTTCTTGTACCCACTTTAGGTTTGGTTCATCTGAGATTCTAGGTCAAAGTAGAAAAATCCCCACGTTTGGGAATACGAACATGTGATCACCAGGAGTTTTATGGTCCAGCAAAGGAAGCTGAAAGGGATGGAGGAGATGGAATCTGTATTGAAGTGTACTAGCCACAATGAAATGGAATTGATTATACACACATTTTATCCATTTTTCAGAGTGACAACAACAAGGAAAATAGAGAAAGGATAAAACCGACAGGAAAGAAAACACAGCAGCAAGCCAAACAAAAGAATTTGCTTGGTGGAGATAAATTACAAAGCACAGAAGAACAGCATGAAGAAAGTTCTTGCATTTCCAATGAATTCGACAGCATTTCTAGAACGATAGCAGAGGTAATAGGTAAGCAGATTAATGAAATAAACATTTAGAAAGGCTTTGGTTTGTTATTTTGAGAATTTTTATTTTAGATTCCTTTGAAGTCGGAGAGTATTTATCTGAGAGGCAAGAAACCAACAGTATGTAAGTAAAACAGATACGCATGCAATACTCAACCACCTGCCTACCTTATTTCTTTGACTAAATGGGTTCCAGTGCAAGGGATTTCTGGTTATATTATAGTTTTCTCATTATGTATCCTATCCAGCTTGAATACCTCTTCTCTTCTCTTGATTCTTTGTGATTTTGTTTTTGGGTTCTTTTTATGTCTCCTTAACTCTTTGAGTCCCAGGGGGTTTTGCATCACAGGCCCAGGGGGTATTAAATGGAGTCATAAAATCGACGCATCATGCGTTCTTTGGGCTTCTAGGTAGGAATCTATGAACTTGTGATGCGTTCCTTGGGACTCAAAGAGTTAAGCTCCATTTGAGTGAATCCACACTCCAGCTTTCATGAATATATTGGAGTAATAAAGACAAAGACAATATGTAAATTCTGTGAGATAAGCGAAATATGCTGGGCAACAAATTGTCAGTATATTTTTGTGTTCTCATATAAATTCACAACAGTAAAACATTGTTTTGAATCCTTAAATATGTTGTTCCATCTATCCTAATTTTTTTCTCTATCAGTTGTTCATAAAGGGTATTCACAGTTTCTTCCTCATTTTTTTAATTGTTTAAAATTTTTGGTAAAAGTATCCCCCCATTAAATCTTTACAATCTGTGGGGCTGTGAGATGCAGAAGTGGAGGTTTATGATTTCACTTTTACAATATGTCAGTTCTTATATGCATTGTGATTATTTCAGTGTCAAATCTTGGTCATATTTGACTGTGAACTACTTAGTAGGCGGTTTTTACCTGTTCTCTATTTAGTTGTCGGCATCTGTGGCTTAGGTGTTGCGAACGCACTTTGTAATGCTATGGTGCCAGCTTCAATCTCAGTTGTAGACTGTTCGTCTTGCTTTGGTTTCGACAGTGTACTAAGAGCTGATCGTTCAGAAAGCAATGGCAAACTACTGAACGTGAAGCATTTTTTCTAAGAAAAAAACTACAACAGTAAAAAAATGCTTGGGTTGGTTCTGTACAATGTACTTAAAGGATACGTAACTAACTAACTGAGGTAATCAAAAGATTATCCTCATTGCACATCAGACAAATCCATAAGCACTCAGATCCCATCTTCATTATATCCCCCAGTATGTGGCGACTGTTTATGAGACACCTAAATGTTTTTGGCTGAGGCTGCGCTTGCACAACATTTAAGCGGTCAGGATATGAATGTAGTTACTAAAAATAGCATTTGGATTGGGGTGGGGGGGGGGGGGGCATTCCCTTGTGAACCAAATGGCTTTTTAAAGCCAAGTTGACATCATTAATTTCATGTGGCCTTAGTGATAAAAGTCATGTGGTTGCTGCTTTCGTCAGCCGGTATATATTTCTTTTAGACCCCAGGGAGTGTATTCCATTTATTGATTCACTCTGTTCCTGTAAACTGATTACTGCCGTTCTATATCCTCAAATATTTTGAAAAAATGTCAAGTACTTGCCTTGCTTTGCTTTGCGAAAAAAGTTACATTCAGCCAGCATTCCCGAGGGGAGCTTTTGGTTATTGTTGTGATTTAGGTTATATGCGCCATATAAAATGGTTTAACATTGCTCACCACTAAGAAGCCCTGAAAAGTACTCTTGCAGTGTTGATGCTATTAAAAGAGACACAAAGTCATCTACTGGCCAGCCAATGGGCGACCTGATAAAATGTCTTGTAAAAATAAAAAATTAGTAATGACCTTTCTAAATTAATTGTGTATAACACATTTTTTTTGGAGAGTGGGGGGGGGGGGGGGGGGGGGGGGGGGGGGGGGGTGGTGGGGGTGTTCCCACAGGGTTATGACCCAATTCTTTTAGTGTTTCTAGGACAGAAGAGTTAACACCTTCTCAATACATGTGTTTTCAGTTTCTTGTTCTCATACTCTTTAGGCTTCATAATTACAAAATTGAAACATCTGTCGCGCGTACATTCGTCTCCTTGAAAATTGAAAACCCTATATTCATTTTATAGACATCATCATCAGTATGATGTGCCATTCTGATTAGTGTGGACTGCCATGGTTAGCCATCTCATAAGATAACCACTATAAGATCAGTTTTATGTTCTTTTCCTTTTATACCATGAAGCCAAGCCATCCAAGTTTTCCTTTTTGGCTCATGTGTGTCAACAGTTTCACAATCCTGATAATGCAGGGTTTGAATCAGCCGCAGGTGATTTGGTAGTAGACCACTGATTTTGGCATTAATTTTGACAACAGTATAAGCTTCATATTATTCAGATGGCAATGACAATCTACCAAACATTTGAGATTTTGAACAACGGATCAACATCATGGCACATGGGTAGTAACCCATAAGTGCTCCGTTCTTCTAACTAAAAAAAAAAAATCCCAGCCATTGCCGGGGATTGAACTCAGAACCTCTAACACTCTAGGCGGAAAACTATGCCTCGAGACCACACAGCCCTTTTTCTACCAAACATAAAATTGTCTAGTGAAACCACACAACAGATAGTACATGCTGGGGTTGGTTTACTGTAAAGGACATGCAACTGTTTCAAAATTTACTTTATTGTCGACGGATACCATTGGAAGTGGAACTCTTTATTTGCTGCTGAAGGTGGGGACAGAGTGCTTATGGGAGTGTCCAGAGTGCTGTGATGCCAATTATCAATTCTTAATTCAACATCCTTATCATCGTTTGCAGTTGTGTAATTTTGACCCTATAATGCACAGGAAGAACAAAGCAAAAGAACGAGAATGCCACTGAGGATTCAGAATCTGTGTATGAGAATGATGTAGAGCGAAAGAACATTATTGTCTCTGATGACTCCGAGTCTTTGTATGCGAATGATATTGATGACTGGGATTGGGAGACGACAGACACTTGTGGTAAGTGGTGACTAAATGCCTTGATGGTGTGTAAAACATTTTGACACTTGTGGTCAGTGGTGACTAAATGCCTTGATGGTGTGTAAAACATTTTTCCCTGTATATCTGTGTTTGTTCATATAGTATGTATGATTGCCACCTTTCTTTTCAGACAATAGTGTTATATTGTGCTATGAGGAGGCATGGGACTCACAGGCTATGACGATGACGAGTGTGACTAGCAGGACCTGCCCGTGTTAAGAAAAATCTTCCATAAATATAGCATGGGATTTCATGACCATTGTTGTCAACATTTGTGTTTAGTCTGTTTCTTCTCAGACGTTCAGCTCTCATCCTTTGTGCATGAATTTCTTCCTTCATTCTCATTACCTTCCTGATGCGCCTATTCCACACAACACGGTCCACCTCAGTACCTGTATCATTCATGTCCCGCTTGCACACATCCATAGTGTGTATATGTGGCTTAGAAGTTAGTGACAATATTTCACAATCCCGTCCAGGGTAGCAGGGTTTGATTTCCATGGTGCTTGGCATTCAGACAGTGTTACAAGAGTCATTTTCTTCTCAAAGTCCATGCCGTGTGGTTTTGGTAGTCATGTCTATCCACATCCTTCTGTTTCGATTACTTTCAGTCAACTCTGTCACAGATGATCCTCCATGCTATGATGTCAAACTGTCCAGCATCTTTTTTTCTCGATCTGCCTCTCCTTTCCTTCAACTTTCCTACCGTCACGATGTACTCCAGTTTTTTACTTCCCATTACCTGACCAAAGAATGTAGATCTTCTCTTTCTGATGTGGGCAATCAGTTGTGAGTCAGTTTCTTTCAAGACATCCTCATTACTCTTTTTATCTTTCAAGGGTATTCTCATAATTTTTCTATGAAACCACATCTCTGCAGCTTCCTAATAATTTTTCACTAATCTACCGACTGTCCATGATTTACTTCTATATATCAAGATAGGACTTATAATATAGCTCTTTACAAGAGTCATATCCTGGAAAATTAGGGCCTCACTATGTAATATTCCTAAAGACATCAGTGGATGCACTGCAGCCAGCCTGTTAGCCCTATGTCTATTGCAAACATTTTGCTTTGATGTGGATTCCAAACCAAGACCTCTGTGCCAGCAGTCAAGCATCTAGCCCACTGTCCAACCACAGCTTACAATTTGCACAAGCACGATGAGAGGCCCTGTGGGAGCGAGGGAACAGTGCAGAGGCAGAAATAGATCATTACGGTCTGAGGAGAATGGTGCTGCAGGGAGTTACCACCAGGAGATCCCACTGACGCCTAACACTCAAGGAAAATCTGAGACGGATGTACAATCAGACAGTTACTGGTACCGTCAGAATGGGAAACTTTTCACTTGCTGCTGAAGATGGGAGATGGTAGTGTCCTGAGTGCTATGGTGATGATTCTTAATTCAACATTCAGCTCCCAATTTGCAGCAGCTTATCACTGATTTATTCTTCTGTCAATAGCTAGTCATGAGTCAAGGTTCAACAACATGCAGACACATCGTTCCATAACTGCTCCATTCCTATAGCAGCGGAAATCCCACACAATGTTCCTAAACTAATGAAAAACTTGTCAGTCCTAGCAAAATATTGAAGTTTTGCACATGCTAAGTAAATGCATAAGGCAGTTCACTGTTGTGTAGTCGCCTAACTGAGCGTTATCGGCCACCTGCCATTATAGTGCGTTCAACAACATGGCTCAGGATAACAAAAAAGTAGTTCCACAGCTCAAAGTGTCACGCTAACAACTTAGCTCAGTAGCTGCATAACAGAACCTTTGGATTACAGGTCCAGAAATGGGAAACTTGCACCAGCAAAATCTGGGTGGAAAGAAATATCTCTTCAAAGCGCCAGTGGTCAGCCGGCTATCCGCCATTGTGCACCCAGTATCCTACATAGTGTGATAATGACTACATGACCCACTTAGTGCTGACTATAAATATATTGGGCCAGCACCATATACCCTAAACTACTGTTTTTCATTTAGTGTCCGCTTACCCACTTTGGTCCACAGAACAAATTTAACTTTCTGAGTCCCAGGGGTTTAGCATTAGAGGCCAAAGGGGTGGTAAGACAATTTTTTAATTTCACAGGCTTTTACAACCGTCACTGGTAAATTAAAAACCTGTACACATCACACATCAATTAGGGGGCTGGGTAGTAACCAATTAGCGCTTGATGCGTTCACTGGCACTCAAAGAGTTAATGGGCCCCTGACATCATTAAAAAAAAGACATTATCAACTTTAGAATGCAATCCTGTTTGCGATTCTGATATTTATAACTTATAATAAATGTGTCAGTATGACTATTAGAAAGTATTAGATCTATATCAGAACTTCAGAAATAAGAGGAGTCCGCATGTCATGGCCAGATCTAAACATTTCATGTTGTATAAAAGAATCACTAACTACCCAACCAGCAATGAATTTGTGAGAAATATAAATATTAAAAAACAGAAATACTAAATGTACTTTTTTTTTTTTTTAAACAATATAAAATGCAGACCTGATAAGGAGAACTCACCTGGGATTGAACAAACGGTTCTTCTTATACAAAATTCCTCTTATCCAGATAAGAATTCAAGCAAGAAAAATTGCTAAGCAAATGGTTCTTTACAACAGAAATTTGCCACATTCAAGACCAGGTTAAGCGGTCTACATTGTATTTATGTTTTAATTCTTGTGTACATTTTTGGAGAAACAAAAATTATTTATGCGCTAAATTTTTTAAATGTTCATGTCAGTTAACTGGATTTCTTTCTAATCTCTTTAGAGAAATCAAATAGAGATACACATTTAGGAAAGAAACAGCCCAGCAGTGGGAAGTCAAAACAGTCATCACAAGATGAATCAGATGCTGGCGTCCCAGGTACTCATTTCTGGTACAAGATAGTAGTAGTAGTACATTTTAACCCACTAGGGCATCACACAAGTGATAAACACCCGATGACACAATGTGCCACCATGTGAATGAGGATCACAGTGGAGAGGTCCCGGAAACCACCTCCAGCCATTATGGCTGGGCTATATTGCGGCCCCTGGCAAGAGCCAGGGTGGGGCTTCAAAATAAAGAAAATTTGCATCCCACAAAGGGATGATTTACAAGACAGTAAAAGTATTTTTTAAAATATTTTTTAATAGTCCATGTGTATGGTCTTGGTAGTCATGTCTGTGCACAACCTTCCGTCTCATGTCTTTTAAATCATTTCTGACACAGATGATTCTTCATGGTATGATGTGCCAAATAGTTTAGTCTCTTCTTTGTCTCTCTCTGTCTACCTCTCGTCCCCCTCCTTCCAACTCACCTGCTGCCATGATATACTCCATTTTCCTTGTCACGGTGTCACCAAAGAATGTAGATTGTCTCCTTCTGGTTTGGGGTATTCAGCTGTCTTCATGGATTAATTTATCTCAAAACAGCTTACTGTTATCTGTCCATCCTGTTCTCATCATAAACAGTACATCACAAGAACAGAGGTTAGAATATGACATGTTTAAATCTTGAGACAGAATAATGGTCTTCCAGAACACTTCAAATATTCACAAAGATAGGCTACCCAGTATAATTACTATGTTTGTTTGAAAGTAAATTTAAATTATGCTGAATGTGACAATCTGTACTTCTACAATCTTATACTATTAATACATAACCTATGTGATATTGCATTTACCAAACATAATTAGTAGACATAAATATCCATGCTTCAGACAGGAAATAAGGCACTTCTCCGAATAACGACTCAAAATTATCAAGCTCAAAATCGTACCCTTACAGAGCCTCAGTGATATGTAAAATTAGGATGGATTTATTTCCGGCAATTATGGCTGACAGACGATCAGCTTCGACACAGATTAGCAATAATGTTCTTTAATTGATGAACTGGCAGCTGTAGATGTTACACCTAGAGACTTATATATATTAATGAATTATAAACTACAGTGGCTGCAGTGGATAGCTACAATCTACATACATATTAATATGAAACACGGTTGAATGTTATTGCTGCAAATGTCCAATGTCCTTAGTTTCACTGTTGGACTGTTTTGACAGATTCTCTTGATGGTATAAGGGTTAGAGTTATGGCTAACCCTAACTGTAACACCAAAATAAGTGAAGGGTTATGGATGCAACTCAAATGGAAGCAACTACTGATGCTCTGTAAGAGTAGGTTTTCTGAGCTAGATAATTTGGGCCTGTTATTCCGGGGAGTGCCAGAAATAAAAGCTAAATATCCCAATTATAACTGGATTGGGTTGAACACAAGATTGTTGTTTAAATCATCACTACTTTTGTTCTCATCATAATTCACCATCCCCTTATGGGATGCAATTGTTCCTAATTTTTTTCGTTATTCTTTCATTTGGAAAAAATATGAAACTTCTTTCCCTTGTCCTATCTCATTTGCCCATGTATTGACACACATACGATGGAAGATAACCACAGAAAGATGTTTAAAAATAAAATTTATGTTTTTTGTACAGGATCACCAAAGACTCCTCAGATAACAGATCATGTATCCTCTGCTCTCAGTCCTGGAAGTCAGAGTCCTAGCAGCATTTATGTTCCCCAGGAAGAGACAGGTTGTTGTTGTTAAAATTTTATCATGTGTTATCAGCTGATGTAATTGTTGAGGCAGGGAAATCCGTGTTATGAGTTTTATCATCCAAATCTAAATTCTGCTTTTTCACATTTGTGTAATCTCCCTAACTCCCTAATCTAGTAGCATGACTAGGATGACCAGTGTTTGACTTGGACAACAGTTGGAACTCTGACTAAAGCTATTGGACAAAATATTGGTATGATTTCTCAGATAATTCTGACTACCCGTTTCATAGGACAGCTACATTGAGTTGAGTCAAGAATTGACAGGACTCGGGGCATATCTATATGAGCTCATTCCCCATCTTCGGCAGCCAGCACAGTATTCCAATGCTAATGGCACTGGTTGTAGTCTGATTATATGTCCATCTTGCCTTTCCTCTGAGTGTAGTGACCCAGCAGGACCCTCTGGTCACACTCAGGTGCCTCATGCTCTCCAGGTCATAATAATCTAGTTTCTTTTCTGACCTTGTTACTTGTTCCCAAAGGGAATTGACCCCACCTGCCTTGTCATGTATCAATTCACCACCCAAACATGCAGATCCAATCAATCTCTTTGCTTGTTTATTCCCCCACAACGCAAGCGTGGCCGAGACAAAAGATCTAAAGTATGCCCACTACCTGTGACCTTCCAAGTGAAGCTTGCCAGTCTGCTCAAAGCAACCTTGTCTTCACCTTTCTCAGCATGCTTTCAGAGTCTGTTACAATTTTGACATGTATCGGCATCTTTTTCTCTAGCCATCGGCAAGCTACAGTAACCGCCCTCACCTTCATTCTTATGCTAGATGTTGTGGTATCATGCTAGGCTGTCCTGCGCTAAAGATTTTCCATTGGCTTTCGCTACGAACCCCAGGGCAGAACAACTACCTGTCAAAGTGGCAATAAAACATGATGGTTGTTGTGTATCTTTTACAGGACGTTGCAGAACCAACCCCAACAGCCCCTGGCTGTTGTGTGGTTTTGCTAGGCAAATTTACGTCCAGTAGTTTGCCATTGCTTTCTGGACGGTCGGCTTTCATGATACCACTGTCGAAACCAACGCAAGGTGCATGGCCTGCAGCTGGGATCGAACCTGGCATCCCGGCATTACGAAGCGTTCGCATCGACTTAGCCACAGAGCCGACAGAACATGATGAGATGATGGAACTCATAAGATCAAGTCGTTCTCTCCATTCGGCTTCATTAGACTGTCAACAAAGCTCTGGGCTGTTTGTTTAACATGATGATGATGAGAGGATGGAAATCATACGAAGACGTCGCTCTCTTCATTTGGCTCCATTAGACTGCTAACAAAGCACTGGGCTGTTTGTTTTTGGAGTCAGAGCTTTGCATAGAAATTTCTACTCTATGAGATTGATTGGCACCTTTCTATCTTTCCAGACTAGTGTTATATTCCGCTATGAGGAGATATGGGACTCACCGCCTATGGCGATGGTGAGTGTGACTAGCGAGACCCGCCCACGTTAAAAAGTCTTCCACAATTATAGCATGGGATTTTATCTCTGTGAGATGCAGTGTTTTAATTTGGCAGTTCCCACTATGAAAAATATCCAGGAGCAGAACTTGATTCCTATGCTGTAATATAACACAAACATTTTAAGGATGGAAGGGAAATTAAGTTGAGTCAAGAACCAACATAACAAGACTCTGTACATTCCCTCAAGCACTCTATCCTTATCTTCAGCAGCCAATACAGATTTCCAGTTCTGTTGGTACCAGAAGCAGTCTGATTGTATGTCCTTCTTGCATTTTCTCTTAATGTTGAGTGTCGGCCAAATCCCTCAGTCCCCCCCCCCCCCCCCCCCCCATCCTCCACTGCACCGTAGAGACCACGATGGATGAAAAGGAAGTATTCTGTAAAATTCAACTGGTTTACAGAGGACTGTGCTTGAGTTGGTATGCTCCAGGGGGTGATGAAAAGGTAGAAGAAAATAATACAAATTCCTTGTCAATAAAGCAGAGCAGTATATTTTATGTAGAATTCTAACTTCAGCAATGCCTAATAGTAGATTTTGTGCATGTCTGGGTGTATACCTTGATTCCTTCATACTAAAATGGGTTTTATCCACCCATTGTAAATTGTTGAAGTTGGTACTGTTGTTTGCTAGGTATTTTAATTCTAGTGCTGTTAAGGAAATGTTAGATAGCCATGTTGAGAATGCTGGTTTCTTTCTTTTTAAATTCAGGAACTTGGGTACAGTGCAGCAACAAAAAGTGCAGTAAGTGGAGATACTTAGCAGATGTTGAGGATCCCGTATTGATACCAGAGTTCTGGGAATGTAGCATGAATTCTGGTTTGTGCTCTTTATTTACAGATAACTCTTAATCACTACTTGTGGTTTAGTATTCATTTTTTCTGGACTTATTGTGTATTCTGTCATTTTAACTCTTTTATCCATCTGAATTTTGTAGCTACAGTTTTCTTTGGGATGAGATAGCCAGCTTGATTCCAACCCTCCTTATTAACCTTGTTAGAGACCTTTTTCGGTCACCTCTGACAGAATTATCTTTAACAGAGTATCATACGGAGACACTGAGAAAAACACATTGTAGAAGTCATCGACGTGGTCGACATTGACTTTATTAGCTACACATATCCATCATATGAAAACAAAAACCTAACCTGTCAGTCCCTACAAATCATTCACCAATGTCCCGAAAGTCCACCGGTGCGCAAACACATCTCTCAAAACAACGCTACAAAAACAGTCGTATACTAATAATTGGGTCCATGACACACCTCAGAAAATCACCAAACAGGCATTAAAATGGGAAATAAAGGGATTAAAGAAATGACACTCAAAAGAAACCCTAAGATAAACGTTGATGAGAGAGGTCAAAGCTACTGGACTGGATTCCATCCATGGTATTGAACTGATTGCACAGGATAGAAAGGAATGGAGGAGTAGACTGTGAGCCTTATGTGACATATAATAGCACAACAGGACAATGAATGTATGTATTTACTAAAATGTGACTACATTCATCTTATGTTATATATCAAATTAACAAACATAATGTGTCAATCTTCAACAGATAAAAAATACAATTCCTGTGACATACCTCAAATGGAATATCAAGAAACTGAACATATCTACACCAAGTATACCATTGGCACTGTTGTCTGGGCCAAACTAGAAGGATACCCATGGTAAACATGTCTTTCCATCTTTTTTGTACATATTTAAACATTTCTTCAGAATATAATTTTTTGCATAATGAATAAGAAACTGCAGTGACATAGAAGTTAGTGCTCTGATTACTAAGGCAGAAGTCCATTGTCACTTCCCTGTAGCGGACATTTTTCTTTCTTAACCTCTATGGTTCTTGCATCAACCCAGCTTTGTAAAATGGATAATTTTCTCAATATTAAGTGGGAACACAATTTTGGTGAGGTATTTGATTGGTCACCCTATTTCGTTTAGCCGTAACCTAGTTTCAAACTCCATAGTGAAGACCCAGGCTATGAAAAGTGTGGGTTTGATTTATGGACTTCGTCCTTTTTTTCCTCCCACAACTTCTATGTTTCAAAGATCTCTAGAGCAGAGGTTCTCAAACTGGGTGCAAAGGGTGCCTCAGCAATAATCAAGAATATTTTAAAACCTGCTTAAGATCAGCGAAGACAGCAGTTTAAAACAGACACAAAGTGAAGGAAGCCCAGAAGAATTATGGATGTAGGTGTTTTCATAAGACAATGCTATTGGCAAAGCTGCACTGCATTCTAAACGTACGCTTACATGAAAAACAGATACAGGAACAAACTTTCTGGGTCAAGTGATTTGAGGGTAAAATTTATTTGAAGGTAAAATTTAACTTCCCATATACATAAAGTAAATAATGAAAAAAATAATCAAACAGTTTCATTTATCGCATTAAAGCACACTTCTTTTCCTAAATATTTAAACCACTTTAAGAGTAGGTGTGCCACAAAAATGTTTTTTCTTGCCTGACAAGGGTGCCGCGGTGAAAAAAGTTTGAGAACCGCTGCTCGAGGTTATGGCTGGTGAAATAAAGTTATGTACTTTGTGTGATGCTCTTGGCAGGTGTACAGCTTCTGTGAGGAGAGAAACTGATCCTTAAAGCCCAGTTCAGTGGTCAGTCCTCTGGCCTGTTAACTTAAAATTCAAACAACATTGATAAAAAAACTCAGATTCAGTAATTTTCTTGCTATTTTGAATATGTTGGACACTTTGTAATGGTGATCTTACTATCTAAAAACACTCAGGTGGCCTGCTATGGTCGAATGTGATCCAGACACTGATATGTACTATGAGGTGTCCCCACAAGCTTGTATGGTCCCAGTAGGTGGTTGCCTAAAGATTTGGTTTATACATTATTGTTAATGGTTTTTTAAAATAATTTTTGTTTACAAAATTTCTGAGTTGTATTTGAGTTCTCACACTTGACTTATACAAGCGGTGATTGAGAAGTTATGCACTTTAGTGTGAAGAAGTCGAGGCACATACTGGGAAATAGTGTAGTATTTAGTCTTCTATGTATTCATCCCTCAGGACAGGGCACTTCTGCATACAAGTGAAATTCACTTCTACCATTTCTTCTTCACTCTCTCGATGTCCATTATGGCACCGTCGTGCTCGCTAAGCAGTGTGCTAAAACGTGCCACATTCATCATTCTTACTGGAAGTTACACCAAACTACTCTTCCTGATTCCAATCATGAAGAATCTGATTCCTGAAAGTCGAGGTTAAAATTACCAGGGCTTGATTATTATACTAGTGATGGGGTGCCAAGCCCTGATCAAAAAGTTATAGTAAGGAAGGTGAAGAAGAGATGGGAGAAGTGCCACTACTTGAGGTATAAATACATAGATAAGGACTGAAGTACATACCATATTTAAAGTTTAGTAACACTGTGACCTACCTTGTATGTCAAAAGTGGCAACTGGGTGGGGATGGTTAGGTAGCATTGGCTATTTCGACCTGTAGAAAACTTATGCTGCAAAATACAGACAGTCAATAAATGTTCTACAAAAGGCTTCATATAAATTGGTTAAGGGCCTAACCTCCATTAGGAGTTGAAAGGCAAAGGTATTTCCTTGTACAACAGGCCTTGACTGCTTTAACCTTAAGTGCAAAACATTTTGATCACTTCTCTTTACTTTTAAATTTAATACTAGTCATGAAATTTTGTTTTAAAAAGTTCTGTCAGTGTCATCACTATCATTGTCGATAAGCGTAGGTTTTAATTTTTCAGATCTCACACTATCATCAGAATATGGATTAGGTCACTGCTTTTCAGAGCTTTACCCATGCTTATGGCCATGCCATCCAGATATTTATCCTTGCCTTACCTTCCTCTTGCTCTTTCTTCCTCAGTCTTGCCAGTCATCACTTAGTTCTTGAGTCTGTCACTCAATTCTGGAGTCCATTCCTTCTCATAACTTGTTGCCAGGATAAGCATAAAGATATAGCCGTGTCCTTTCAGAATACTGAAGGATCCCTTTGTGGGCTACAGGCTGCATTGGGGGGACGGGTGAGAATAGACCCACTGTCTCCATAAAAAAAAAAAGACGTGGCATAAAAAGCGACTAATTAGGGATTTTTTTCTCCACATTCCGAGCACGGCTGCCTGAGAGGTAAGAGACCAACAATCTGCATACAGGTAAACCAGATCTATAAAATTATGTGCATGCAGAATTCAAGACATGGAACAAGACTAAAGTACATAAGTAGACGAACAACCAGACTTTTCTGCCAAAGTTTACAGCTGGTGAACACTAGGAAGAAGAAAAATACTAGAGGTTGACTATTCATTGTATTTATTATGCAAATTTTGTTTATGTCACCTTTGTTCAAACTGACATCAGGGCGACATTGCTTTGACTATTGTTTATTCACAGTATGAATTGAATGCAACAAATTTTTAAAGTGTTACTTAGATTGTAGATTCACAAGACCAATGTCTACAAGGTAAACCAGATCACTGCGTGATAATATAAAAGTTTCACAATTTCACATTAGATATAAAGGTAGTATGATTATTATTATTATTTACTTTCACACGAGCCACTATGGTGTAGCAGCTACATGCTCACATATGGATCAGAAGTCATGTGTTTGAAATCCACATGGAGCCAAATTCTTGACCTAGGCTTCTAGGTCGACCCAACCTGAAAGGGGTACCAGGTAAAGTCCTGGGAAGTAAAGGCAGCAGGTGGGATGTTGACCTCATCACCCATCGAGGGCCAATTTGTCTATAAAATATGAGTCTATCATCAGAGTACCTATGCGCATTTGGAAGGTAAAGGGACCTTTACTTTACTTTACTTTACTTTACTACTAACAGTTTAACAGTTGACAAGATTTTACTAAATATTTGATCTTAAGTTTCTGTTCAAAACTTTAAAGATCATTCAGTCCGGTTATAAATGTAAAGTCATGGCATCATTTCCACAGCAGATTGTTTGTTGAAAACTGAACACTTACTTGCTAATTGTTTATCCTTAATTTATTGTATAATGTGTTTTTATAATTATTCAGAGTTTTATTGTCAGATAAAAATAAAGGATCTTTTTCCACACCTTTAGAGGTACTGAGCACAAAGTGCTGCAACTGTATTTTATACTCCAGTTGGCACTCGATGGGTAATATGGAAAAAATCACGCAGTCTGCCTTTACTTCCCAAGACATTACCTGGTACCCTCAAAGCTGGGTCAGCTTTGGAGCTGAGGCCATTTTTTTATAAACATCCGGCTTTATTTAGATTCAAACACATGACCTTCATATCCCTAGGCGAACATCCAGCCATTAGACCACAGCCACGTCGGCTTCAACAACATCATTTATCATTCATAATTATGTACGTACTAATTGCTCATCCTTCATTGCCCTTCATTGGCAGTACTGTTATCATTCATTATTGTGTAGATATTAATTATTCAATCTACAGTTGTAAAATCATGTAACGTTCTTAATGTTTAGCGTTAATTGTTGTAACGAGTCATTTTCTCTTGATAATAAATGTTTGCATTAATAATAAAGTGAGATACTGAACATCAGTTGTGTACTTTAGTTCAGATGAATTGGGTTAAGGACCAACGAGTTACACATTTGAATGCAAGGCAAGCGAGCGGTTTGAGAGGCACATGCAAATCAAGTAAATCATGAATTATCTGAGTGAATAATCGAGAAATTAAAGATTGCTAAAGTCGACGAAGAATGATTGAGAAGAATCAGTCTTGTTTTGGGTTCCAGAAATGGTGTGTCTGTGATGCTGATGAATGAATCAAATTAAAAGTGGATGTCTGCTCCAGATTTGGCTTTGAGTTCTTAGACAAAACCTGGTTACCGTTCGGTTTAACAAGTCTGGTAAAAGCTGGCCATGGTGTGTTTCAGCTGTGCATTTGTCTTGATCGTTGATTCAATATGTTGAAGCATGAGTTGGTGTGCATCTGAGAAGTCTGCAGATGACTAGAGCCAAGAGACTGAGCTAGAGAGAGAGAGTCATTTCAATTGTCCTTCCTACACTTTCAGTGTTATGGATCATTCATAACTGCTAGGTATTAATTGCTCATCCAAAATTTGCCATATCATATTTAATTCATCAGAATTGTGTGTATATATTAACCGTTCATCTGTTCTAGTGTCATGAGTCCTTTATTATTGCTATATACTAATTGTTCATTAGATAGTTACAGTACCAAATATCATACATAATTTTTTTAAATACTAAATGTTCATCCTACAGGTTCAGTATCATGTATCACTTAAAATAGCTAGATTGTTTTTGTTGTTCTAATTGTTCATTGTTCATTAGACATTTACAGTATTGTATATCATATATAATTTTTTGTTTAAAGACTAAATGTTCATCATACAGGTTCAGTATCATGTATCACTTATAATAGATTGTTGTTGTTGTTCTAATTGTTCATTGTTCATTAGACAGTTACAGTATCATATATCATACATAATTTTTGTTCAGATACTAAATGTTCATCCTACAGGTTCAGTATCATGTATCCTTTATAATAGCTAGATTGTTGTTGTTCTGATTGTTCATTGTTCATTAGACAGTTACAGTATCATATATCATACATAATTTTTGTTCAGATACTAAATGTTCATCCTACAGGTTCAGTATCATGTATCCTTTATAATAGCTAGATTGTTGTTGTTCTGATTGTTCATTGTTCATTAGACAGTTACAGTATCATATATCATACATAATTTTTTTTAGATACTAAATATTCATCCTACAGGTTCAGTATCATGTATCACTTATAATAGCTGGATTGTTGTTGTTGTTCGTTCATCACAAGTGATGAGGACCATCCTTCTTTCATCCGTCATGAATGTTTGTGATTCCGGAGATGACTTATAAGTCCAGTGTGTGCCCGGAAGAGCCTACGACAATGATGGCAGGGCACAGTGTCTGTAGACAAAGAGCCCGTTTGTCAGTTTTTTCTGGCCTGTCTTCGCTGTTCAACTGCCCTTGAGTTCATCCTTACGTTCTTGTCTGCAAAATTTCTCTGTCAGTCTTTTCCCGCTAGCTTTGTAAACCTTTGCCGGGACTAAGTCTGAGCCAGGTGTTTTACCACTAGAAATTTGGTGAATCGCCTTTTCTAGTTTCCTCTAGGATAGGTGATTGTTCAAGTACCATGTTTATACGGACTTGTGGAAGGCGGTTGATAGTATCATTGATAACAGATAAGGACTGATTTTAAATGCTGTTAAAATGTTCAGCTCATCTTTGAAGAATTTATTCTTTATCCATGACCAAGTGTTTTCCCATCTGCTTTGAGGAGAGAAAGAGGTCTTGATGACACTGATGGACCGCAGATTGCCTTAAATTTTCTGGTCATGTCTGTCAGCAAAGTTAGATTGGATGAAATATACGAAAAAAATGACCAGGGCGATAAATTCGTTTAAAGTGAGGAAGAGTTACTCAATTTCGTCGACCTCACTCTAGTATAGCTAGATACCAATTGTTCATATTACCATAATACAATGTTTCTTATTTCATTTGTGATTGTTAGATAATACTTTTTCATCCTACAGGTGCAGCATCACCTGTCATTCATAACTGTTGATACTAATTTTTCATCTACAGTTTTGCAGTATCAGTATATCATTCATAATTGCTAGATAATGATTGTTCATCCTACAGTTGAGGTATCATGTATCATTCTTTGATGATGATGATCATGTGTCAAGGTCCTGGGTCAGAGCTGGTTGTATAACTCCATACAGAGGTGAACTGCCAAAAGCTAAAGTGAGTTTTATGACCTTTTAGTCTAAATCAGTGGTTCTCAATCTTCCTAATGCCGCTACCCTTTAATACAGTTACTGATATTGTGGCAACCCTTTAATACAGTTACTGATATTGTGGCAACCCTTTAATACAGTTACTGATATTGTGGCAACCCTTTAATACAGTTACTGATATTGTGGCAACCCTTTAATACAGTTACTGATATTGTGGCAACCCTTTAATACAGGTCCTCATTGTGGCAACCCTTTAATACAGTTCCTCATTGTGGCAACACTTTAATATAGTTCCTCATTGTGGCAACCCTTTAATACAGTTCCTCATATTGTGGCGACCCTTTAATACAGTTCCTCATGTTGTGGCGACCCTTTAATACAGTTCCTCATATTGTGGCGAACCTTTAATACAGTTCCTCATGTTGTGGCGACCTTTTAATACAGTTCCTCATGTTGTAGTGACCCCCAACCATACAAATATTTTTGTGGCTACTTCATAACTTTAATTAATATTTGTTTTATGATGGTCTTTAGTGACCCATGTGAAAGGGTCATTCCATTAAAAAAAAATGGTTGTGACCCATAGGTTGGGAACTGCTGGTCTAAATGTTTGACAAATAAGATGACCAGTAAGTCTTTCAGAGAAAATGTGGGCAGAATGTGTTTGAAATGTTTTTTGAATGTTCTGTTCTGAATGTTGAACGTTGAATTAAGAATCAATATCATAGCACTCGGGACACTCCAATAAGCGATACGTCCCCATCTTCAGCAGCAAGCGAAGAGTTCCAGCTCCGATAGTACCAGTAACTGTCTAAATGTACATACATCTGTCCCGCCTTATCCTTAAGTGTTGAGCTTCGGCCACATCTCCTGGTAACTCCTCGCAGTGCTGTTCCCACTTCTCTGTTCACTTGCTTCCAAAAGGCCCTGACAACATCTACTTTGTCATAGATCAATTCACCACCAAGTGGTGCAAAACCTGCCAGTGTATCTGCCTGCTTGTTACCCAACACACCAGCATAACCTGTTCTGTTCTTTATCTCTGCATCCGATTATATCATTGTAAGTATTTT
Source organism: Candidula unifasciata (assembly GCA_905116865.2). Taxonomy (NCBI): domain Eukaryota; kingdom Metazoa; phylum Mollusca; class Gastropoda; order Stylommatophora; family Geomitridae; genus Candidula; species Candidula unifasciata. The sequence goes on from CAJHNH020002779.1 coordinate 987,850, forward strand.
TTTAAAAAGAACAACTTTTTAATGTTATTAGCACACATGGTAAATAGTTCTAGAGCTATATTGTTGTACAGCAGTTGGTACTTGTGGGTAATGGATGTAGTCAGCCACCTTTACTTCCCATGACATTTTCTGGTACCAATTTTGGCTGTGTCAGCTAGGAGCCAAAATAAGTTAAAAAAAAAAAATCAATTTGATGTGGATTTAAAACCAGTACCTCTGGGCTGGCAGGTAGGCATTGAGCCACTGCACTACCTCAGCTCTCCTTATTCTTGTGCCTTGATACATTGAATATTTCAATTTAAAATTTTCAGAATTTATAATTGGGAAGCCACTGAGGTGTAGCATCTAAATGCTCACCTGTGGACCTGAAGAGCATGGGTTTAAATCCCCATGGAGCTGGATATATTTTTTTTTAAACTGGCCTTGGCTCCCAGGTCAACCCAGCCTAAGTGGGTACCAGGTAAAGTTTTAGGAGGTAAAGGTGGCTGGCATGATGTTTATCCCATTGCCCATCAAGGATTTATTAGTCTAGAAAAATCTGTCTAGCCTCATATGCCTGATGCACCACTGGCGTAAAGTTAGAACTTTACTCACTTTACTTGCTTGCCCGTGTTTGTTCGCAGCTCCATTGTGGGGGAACATAAGATTAGACCCACTGCCTCCTAAACAAGCATGTCATAAGACTCTACTAATTGGGGGCTTCCTTCAAAGAGAGTACATCTGCCTGAGAAACAAGGAACCACCAATCTGCATACAGTTAAGTCAGATCTGTTTAACGGATGTGCACGCAACGCTCAGGTTTTGGATCAAGACTAAAGTCCAGAGATGGGCAAACAATCAGAACTTTCTGCTGGAGTTTACAACCTGTGAACGTGAAGAAGAAGAACTTTACTTGCTTATAAATGAAATATGCATTTCTCATTCTAGAAAAATATTGTCAAGATAAAATATCTCAGTATATATTTGCTCTTTCTACCTCTCAGTTTTCAGATGGTCATTCTGCATACAAGAAAGAGATCGCAGTTGCAATGAAAAATGCAGACAAAGCACTACTGCTGCGTTTAAAGGTAATAACTATATTTCGTTGCAAATTGAAAAAAAAATATTATTTAGGAGCTGTTAGAGAGATGCCATACCATATAAATCGTTAACACTAACAGGAGAGACGTAGAAACCAAAGTAAATCAAGAAAAAGATGGAAAGATAACATAAGAGAAACTCTACAACAGTATCAAGTGTCTAAGGTCAAAGTGACCAGAAGACATGCATGCGAAGCGAACCATGTCTCTCCATTGACAATCAGAATGGTAAAAGATGAAGTTGAGAATAATAATATTAAAAGTGGTTTTTTTTTTTTTTACTTTTTGAGTCCCAGTGGGTTTAGCATGACAGACCCTAGGGGTAGTCAAGAGAGACATAAAATCAACATATCATACGTTAATTGGGCCTTTATGTAGGAACCTGTGAACATATGATGCGTTCCTTGGGACTCAGAGAGTTAAGAAACAGTCAAAATACTTACAATTTGCATAAGTGTTTACTTTTCAGCTGTCCACATACTTACAAATTGAGAGCATTTTATGTTTTTAAAAAAATCTTCTTTGTTTTACCAGAAATTGTGGTCATGTTTCAAATAAAATGTTCAAATATACAGTTGAAAAGCTACATAAAGACACATTTTCTTACTTGTATAAACAATTACTGTGCATTTTGTTCTTCTACATTTGAAAGGATCGGGTAGAAACATATGGCTTCCAGAAGCGTTTTTTATGTAAGTACGAGAATTATGCAGCAATATTGTTAAACTTACGATTTGTTAACATTATTCTTAAAGGATGTTTAATGTTGACAGGATCTACATTTTATACCATTTGTTTCTGCAGAGTAGCTGTTTGTTTGCCGTTAGTGTCACAATGAAACTAGTTTAAGCAGTGACTCTCAGAGGCCTCAGGAGGTCACAGTCCTCCTCCTTCAGTTTAGTTTAATTAGTCAGCAGATTATCACATGGAACCTTTGGGTCCATAAATGCTCGAATCCCATCCACAGTAAGTAAATCCCACAGCGTGTAGCAGCTGACGACTCTTTCTATGTTGATTTCATATTCTTCTTAGGCTTCCTGCATAGTGCTCTTGTCCGACCACACCGCTTTTAACATGTTTTTGTTTTCTGGTCATGGTTGCTGATTCACAGTCATCACTTGGTTATCGCAAACATCTTTCTTCTCGTAGAGCATTCAGAATATCAGTCTGGTCCATAGCTCTAGAGTAGCTTTACCTGCAAGCCTATCAGCTGAACATAGCTAAAACAAAGATAATGCATTCAGATATTTGTCAGCCCTGAGCACTTCAGAGACTCCAATCCCTGTCTTCTGACCCAGCCCATCTCTATCTTCCTAAGGGTACTCATTGTATCACAGAGAAATCAGGTGAGGCTGAAATTTTGTCTCTAGCCATAGTATTGCCTTCAAGACTACCATGACTTCCATAGTCAGACTACTTGTGGTCAAAGCAAAAGCACCAGAATCTTGCTTCACAATTCGGACTCCAACCTGAGCCGTAAAAGCCCAAGAGCTTCTCACATGGCAAACCACAGATCCATCTGTGTAAATGACAGCATCCCCCTCTAGAGCATTCTAAAAAAAATCAAAGCTTGCACTTCTGCCTCCACAGCGGCCGGACTTTTTTGTCAGAGTTTTCTGTCTGGTGGGATGCAAACTGAAAAGGTCGTACAGCGCTCTGCTGGTACTCGTACCCATTCCTCACCAAGTTCTACGTCCTCAAGTGAACACACCTGCTGAATAATCTCCTCGACCTGAGCCATCCACAATTTTCCCCCTTTTAACCTGCTGCCTTTTTTTTCTTAATTTCACTAAGCTGCAGATGTTGTATGTCTGCGTTGACTCTGAGGTAGGCAAGTGCTCGGCAGATTTCTTCACATTCACCGACTGGTTACTCCAGCAGAAAGTTTTTATTGTTCATCGGCATCTAGATTTTAGTCTTGTTCCAGAGTTTTGCATGCTCATCTGTTTTACAAATGTGGCTTATTTGTATACAGACTGTTGGTTTCTTGCCTATCAGCAAATGCATTCCGACTCTTACGACATTCTTATTAGGGAGGCAGTGGATCTGCCCCCCCCCCCCCCCCCCACTTCCAATGGGACCCAGGAACCCACACAGGGAGAAGTCCAGAATTGACCAATTTACATAGCAAGAGACAAACAGCTTAATCATTTTGTCATAAATTACCTGTCTACTATTTCTATTATCTAATCCCAGTCTACGTTTATTTTCTCTAGTGAATTCAGTTATAAAGAAAAAAACTACGTTAATTACAGATGCTTGTGGTATTATGAATCTATCATATCTAAAATTTAAAATAATGTTGTCATTGTTAACAAATGAAAATATTTTTTTATATACACTAAAATGCCACTTTAATACAATTATAGTGGCCTTTGATATGTTTATTGTTGCAATGTCTAGCACAAAACAGAATTTTAAATACTCTATATATTGGGAGCCATGGTGGTGCACTTACTAGATGTTTGCTAGTCTACCCCAACGTCTTGTGTTCAGATCTTATGTAAAGGCCCAACATATAATCTCCCAACAGCAGTATGTGCTGTGGAACTGTTTTTAATTATAACTGGGTTAATTATTTATCACTATTTTGATAATTTTCTGTACAAATAAAATGAAATGTTCATTAATTAATTCCATATAACATTAAAATCCATGTCTGTTTTGCATGTAACATTTTTTGTATTTAGACTTACAGAAGTAAGGATGTTTTAAAAAAAAAAACTTCTAAACTTTTTCTTACAGCAAAAAGGGTTACAAAAATAAGAAGTTTGAAGAAGATAAAAAGTCCCAAGCTTCATGGTTCTGCTGGACATGTTTTCCTCAAGTCTGAGTCTGTAGATTATACTCGTGGAATACACAAATCTCCTTCTTTTAAAGGTATGATTTTTTACTAGAAGTTATCGCATACTTACTATACAGCATATATGTATTGGGGAGAGGAAGGAAAGGGGGGGGGGGGCGTGTGTGTGTATGTATGGGATAGGGGGGTCTTGAACCTGAGGATTTAAGACCACATGAAATTCTAATCATTTGGTTAGCCAGCCCCTCAGTGTTAACAAAACATGCAAATTCAGTACAAGTAAAGCTTGTGATAAGATTAATTATCATGCATAAACATTCTCAGACCTAATCCTCCAGGGAACAGCTGAGGGCAAATCAAGATGGAGAACATCCTTGACTAATAAATTACCCTGAAACCCTGGAAACCTAGAAAACATGCCAGTGACTCATAAATATAAAAATCCATAAAAAAATACATAATTTTACTGGTCACCCCCAAAAAAATGATAATTATATTTATTATAAAATTAAATTCCAGACAGAATGCAGGAAGTCAATAATAAAATGTAGCAGAGAATTAACTGGGTCATATTTCCGTGAGTCTAAAGATAAATGTTTACAGTCTAAAATTTTTTTTCAAACTTTGCCACATGGTTGCAAGTTAACGCTTTGACCTGTGGGAAAATTACTATTTCATAATTTCTATTAATAGCGCCCTTTTTCACAGGAAAACTCTAAAAACGGTAATTTTGCCAATTTAGTCAATCCTGGTCCTTCCAAACATGTAAGATGCCGCAAGCGATAACAGTACATGATCTTCCCTCATTCTCTATGAAACCCTTTGGACAATACATGATCTTCTCTCATTCACTGTAAAACCCTTTGAACAATACATGATCTTCCCTCATTCACCGTGAAACCCTTTGAACAATACATGATCTTCTTTCATTCACTATGAAACCCTTTGGACAATACATGATCTTCCCTCATTCACTGTGAAACCCTATTGAATTCTCGCCATATTGTTAACAGAGAAAATGCATTTCACATTCTGTTTTACAGACAGTTAAAAGATTGTTTCACTTTTCTGAAGCCCCTGCTAAAAGTCATTCTTCTCCATTGTTGTGTAATACTTTAGATCTTTTCTCCAGGCCATGCCGGCATGGTGTGAAACTATCAGGCAGACAGATTGGCTGAATCTGCATCACTGGGTGGTGAATTGATACATGACAAGGACCTTTGGGAACAAGCAAGGGAATCAGTAGAGATGGAAGATTATTATGGCCTGGAGAGAATGAGGCATCTAAGTGTAACCAGAGGGTCTGGCCAGCTCACTACACTCAGAGGAAAGGCAAAACGGACAAATAACCAGATTGTGACCTTTACCATCAATATTGGAACACTGCAGTGGCTGCTGAAGATGAGGACGGAGCATGCAAGGAAATGCCCTGAGTGCTGTGATGTCAACTCAGTGTTGTGTAGAACAAATGATGAACAAACTTAATTTTTAAAGGGTTAAAAACTTGATGATGATGATTATGTGTATTTGTGTTTTATTCGATAGTATACAGTTGACTCAGACTGTCAGCAAAAAAAAAAGAATAGTGTCTTCTTTGTTAGATTTTACAGAGTCCCCATGTGGGTTCCAGGCCCTGTTATAGGGAAAACAAGAACAGGCCCACTGCCTACCTAAAAGCATGTCGTAAGAGTCGACTAATTGGGAGCTTCCTTCAAAATTGGAGTGCATCTGCCTGAGAGGCAAGAAAACCAACAGTCTGCACACAAATGAGTCAGATCTGTAAAATGGATGCACAGGCAACACTCAGGTTCTGGAACAGGACTGCAGTCCAGAAGTGGACAAACAACCTGTTTCCACCAGAGTTTACTGCAAAAAAGAATAAAGAAGAAGTTTTACAGAGGAAAAACATAGAGTTATACGTGAGTTACTTGAAAGTAAAAGTAAAGGATCGTTTCGTGTGAATGGCACATTGGGCATATAATGTTAGTCTCATATTTGTTTAGGGCAGTCAGATGTACGGCCAAAATCACAGGGCCGCCTTCACTTCTGGGACATTTTGTGGCTCTGATTTTGAGCGCGGCCAACCTGGAAGCCAAGGTCATTTTTTAAAAATCCTCCCGAACCCAGTACCTTCAGACTTACAGGTGAGCGTTTAGCCACCACGCTACAACGGCTACCGATAAGCAACTTAATACAAATATATTTAGAAATAACCTTATAAGGTTTGTGTGCTACAGATGTTCACTAGTTTATTACTAATGCCAGGTTCTGGACCTCTAAAGAAAATTACAAAGAGGAGACCACTAGAGACCAAAATTATGAACAACCAGACAGGTAAAATATCTTTCACTTATTTTTGTGAGGTTTTACAGTTTAGAACAGTTATTGTTTTTAACTCTTTGACTGTGGATTGTGGATATATTTGCTCTGGATGACTGTTTGTGTATACTGCCTATACTGTCTGTATTTACCACTTGATGTAGCTCGGGGTGGGGCTGTAAACCTTTGAGATCAAATGGCTGCTGCAGTCGCCACAGACTGTGTAGGTTTAGATTTTTGTTTTGTCCCTGAAAAAAAAAAAATTTGTCCCTCACAGAGGATCAAATGGCCTATTTTCTAAACCTATAGTACCATTGGGAAGTCGTGGTGGCGTAGCGGCCAGACGCTCGCGTGGGGATTGGAAGGTCATGGGTTCGCTCCCTGGTAAAGCCGGACTTTTTTCAAAAATGACCTTGACTCCCAGGTCAACCCAGCCTTGAATGGCTACTGGGTGCAGTCTGAGGGAAGTAAAGGTGGCTGGGGTGATGCTGACCACATCACCCATCTTGTGCCGATTGGCCTATAAAAATATAGGTCATGCCCTATACGCCTAAAGGCGTAGAAAAGGGACCTTTACTTTTTTCTTTTTATAGTATAATAAGTGGAAGACAGGCAGGTGCTTTGTTGGGAAAAAAATTGTCATGTTCAGCCAGAATCCTCAAAGGTGGAGCTTTAGGATATAATTGTGGCCTGGTTATATGCGCAATCTAAAATGGCTTAGCATTGCATACTAAGAGCCCTAAAAAGGACTCCTGCAGTGTTAATGCGACTAAAGGAGACTGTATTTGTTTATTGGAATGATGCGATAGCTGTAAGCAAAAATGTCTGCAGCTTCTTCTTCTTCTCTTCCACCTTGTACCTCAGCGAAGTGTCAGGGGGAGATGTAACATTTGTTGATGAGCTCTGTCAAGAGCACTATTAAGACTGATGTTCATTTCTGTAAGGCTGTTCTTAATGCCATCACCCCATATTTTCCGAGGTCTTCTACTCGCTCAATACCTGTTGTAATGTTTTAGTTGAGATTCAAGGAAAGAACTAAACACACGTCATTAGTTACTTAAAATTAAATTGGGGATTAAACACAACGCACCCTTGCTACAAGTAGTGTCTATGAAATAAGAGACACTGAACCTCAGTTGAAGCAGAGGTGAAAGTCAGTGGTAGCAATATGATTATTAATAACACTACAGAGAAGAATTTGGAATAAGGTTCAGATACTGTGTGTAGTAATGTGTCGGCATCTGTGGTGTTGCAGATGCGCTTTGTTATGTCATGGTCCTGTGTTTGATCCCAGCTGCAGAAGATTTGGCAGCAAACCGTCTTGCATTATTTTTGACAGTGATACCTACAGCCGTCCATTCAGGAAGTGATGGCAAACTACTGAGCATAAACTTTTCCTAGAATAAACATCTGATAAATGCTTTGTGTCATCCTGAAGAAGATATGCAACTAACTTTATAAATATTAGTTCACAGCAAGCTTCATAGAAGTCTCTCTCTCCAAGTCTAACTACTGCCTTTCCAAAATTTGTTAAAACTGATTATTTATAATTATCACAGTGAAATCATCATTATCATATGTCATGCCAACTGACATGGGCAATCAGGCCTCTCCACAAACTGCAGTCTGTAACTTCGTGTATCAGCTCATATAATGACACCCCTCTATCCCATGACACAAGACTGTTGAGAATCTTTTTTGCTATGTCTTCCTGTCTCCCTTTCCACAGATCTTCCCAGTGGAAAAGAGACATAGTTTGCTTTAACTCTTTCAGTGCCAGCCAGCATTTACTTGATCGTGTTCTATTGTTAGAATGTCTATATTAAATAATTAGTTTATAACAGGAGTTAAAATTATAATCACAGCCTTATGGGACATAAAGTGTTCAGTAATAATTCTGTTAGCACTGGTTATTATAATAAGGTTATCAGGTTATGAGACAATTAACACCGCTTCTGGCTTCTGTCAATCAAAGCAAATCTAATAAGAATGGTTTTTGGCCAACATTGTGCTGTCAGTGCCAAGCATTAATCCTCAACAACTAATGAACAGAAGATCATAACAATAGAGATGAGATGTCTTAGGAGAGCTGCCGGTGTGACAAGAGATAAAATCAGGAAAGGACTAATAAGAAGAAGACTAGGACTGAAACCATCATACATTTCATTAAAGAACAACAAATGAGATGGTTTGGCCACCTGGCGAGAGTGCCCTGGTACCAGCTGCCACAGAGAACCAGGCTGAAGCAATATAATGAACACAGTGCAAGGGGAAGACCAAGCAAAATATGGAGCAACATCATCAGGAGCAACCTAACAGAAATTAACACCAACTTGTATGTACAATGCATTGGGAAAATTGCACAAACAATCCTTACATCTCCCCCAACACCTTGCTGAGGTAAATGGTGGAAGAGAAGAAGAAAAAAGAAGTAACTGTCCATTATAGATACAGTAAGACAAGTATACTTTATTTAGACTAAGCGGTGAACATTTGGTGAGCTGTGTGGTACATAAGGAGTTAAGAAACCACTGTTACAGGTTGCGATGTTTTTGTATATTTATTAACCACGAATTATTCTTAACTCCCCAGGGCAGCCCAAAGTCCACACATCCAGAGATACACAGTTGAATAGTGGAACCAACTCAGATACATCTGGAACAACCATTCCTGATAAATTGTCTAAAACAGCCATTAGTGTTGGCAACGGTAATATGAGGGCTAGTGATAAACATGGAAATTCTGATGAAAAAGAAAATATAAATTGTTCAGTGGATAAAACAGAGAAGAAAGTGCCCAATAAAAAACGTAAACATCCGAAGCAAAAATTAACTGATACCGATGATGGCCACAAGCATAGCAAAAAATTCATCTTGAAAGAAAGTACAAACATTACACCCGATAGGAAAGACAAGAACACTAACGACAGTGCTTCCACTGTGGGTATTAGTGACACTGTCAACAGAGACGGTCTTCATGATCAGTCACGCAATGTTGATAGACATGATGTGGTTAAAAAATCCAAACTTACTGATAAAAAAGGCAGACAAAGTCACAAGCATCAGACAGGTGGGGATGATAGCTTGAAACATGATTTACCAGTACAAAAGGTAAAAACAGAAGAAATTAGAAGCCAGAAAAAAGAGAATGATAGCAGTGAAGCATTTCCTGTAGCAGTAAAAGAATCAGCATGTAGCAAAAACACGGAAAAAGTCAGGAAAATAAAACAGGAAGCTGTGGATAAAACGAGTAGCTGTAAGAAACAGGAAGAGAATAATGACTCTGTAGACAAAATAAGTGTTAATGTACATAGCACAGAACCAGGTATGATTAAAAAGAAAAAGTCTGGCAACAACAGTAATAGTGGTACTACATACAAAAGCAGCTTGAAGAAAGGAGAACAAAAATCACCACAAGGTGTCAAATCTGTGAAGGAAAAGAGGGAATCTCACAAGGAAAATACTAACTCAAGCAGTGGGGATATTGTTGGTGAAGCAGCTTCACCTAAAGACAGGGCAAATACACTTGGCAGTAAAGAAGTGCTGATTAGAGATCATTTCAAAAGTAGAGAGGGACCGGCTGCTGCATGTAAAACAGATATAAAAGAAGTGACAGGAATTGTAGACTTGGACCAGAAATGTAGAGACAGTAAAATCAGGAAAGGTACAAACATTGTTACAGAGACAAAGGCATTGTATGACATCATTAAATTAAACCCTTTAAGCAGTGTTGCTTTCACAGATAGAAATGAACTGTCTGCTACAGATAGCCCTGGCCTTACTGATAGAAAGACAGGAGTAAGAGACCAGCAAGTGGTCCCTGATGTGGGAACTGAAATGCTTACAGACAGCACAAGTTGTACTGATTTGGCTTTTTCCAGTCTGCCTGAAAAGAGAGTGAAAACTGAGGTCACTGACCTCCTCATAATGAAAACACTTCCTGATAGTTCTTGTGAAGGGGAACGGGATTGGGGCTTTGATTCAGTGAAGCTTGAAGAGAATTGTCCACGGAGGATTCTAAACAATGAAAATAGTCTAGATGATGATGATATGCTCTTGGATTTAGATGAAAGCATCGGAGGAGCGGCATTATCAGAAACAAATAAAGGATATCCATTACATGACCATTTCAGTAGAGATTCTTTTTATGAGTTTGAATCCGCTGGAGATGTTGATTTTACTGAAGATTAATGGCTCTCCCCTGATTGTGACAGAAATGAGCACTTTTAATATGAGTCTTTACAACAACAAGACTAAGGCTGCTGTATTTAACTTTTTATCTATATATAAATCGTGAGTTTTATTTACAGCCATATTTCAGTGAGTTAACCTATCTGGTCTGTTGTAACTAATTTTGTACATAAAATCTAGCTTCAGATTCACTGGCCTATTGAATTTTGCCACAAAGTCTAAAATTAGATTCTTGTTAGTGTTTATTCCAATTGTACATATTTATCCAGATTTAAATCTGGATAGTTAGTTTTCGGTAGTGAAGACGTCTTAAAGCAAATTAACTCAGTGATTGCAGCTTCAATGTCAGAACCATATCTTTCTGTATACAGAGTTCAGGGCACACTGAATTTGTTAAAAAATATGTAATTGTTACTGTAGTATGGCCTGACAAGATACAGCAGAATTATTACTTTATTTCTCCTTATTTAACTCTTTAATTCTTTCTATATCAAACAACTTGCCATACATTCATTGAATAATCTAGAGACTGCCTGCTTTTCTGACTCTCTTCGGATGCAGACAGTTCTTACATGAACTCATTCTCTTCAATTTGCTAATTTAGCTACTTGTGCCAAATAGTATTATTATTTTAACGTCTCAAAATTTAGATATTTGCTACTTTAATGTAGAACATCTCACGATAGAAAGAATGTATTTAGTTATAGGCTGGTAACAGGTAATTACTATCCATCATCATCAATCAGCAAGTCCTTTACAGAACGTCGCTCTCTCCACAGCACGCCTGAAAGTATCCCTTTCTCTAGCCAGCTATCCAGCGCTATGTTTTTTCATTTCCAATGCATCATCAATGTCCTGTATCCATCTTTGCGGTGGTCGACCCCTGCTTTGTCTTCCACAAACTGCACCCTCCAACACCGTCTTTTCCATGCCATCATGACGTTAATTGTCCTTCTCAGTGACATACACATGACTATTTCTTTCATTGTAGTGACAAAGAAATGGCTGGCTGAGTGGTTAGAGCACTGGGCTGTCATGCGAGAGACCCAGGTTCAGTCCTCTGTCAGGGAGAGAAATAAAATCCTAACCTGCACAGTTCACTGCGACTGGACTAGCCATGCAGCCTCAAATGTTTTTTTTAAATGTCAGCGGGAATAAGCAATATAGATCATTGTAATGTTTTAACTTGTTCAATCCTAAGCAGCTGTAACCTTATTTGTCTTTTCTTTCTACCTGGATTGATTCTCACTTTAAACTAATATACAGTGGTTTTAATAAGTTAGGAATCCTATTTGTTAAAAGAAGTCAAGGTAACAGTTATAATAGAGTGGGTAATCTGGTAATCCTAGTTTCAGCTTCATAGCAAACGGGTCACCCCACATATGCTCCGCTCCTGTGCCAACGAAAAACAAACGCAGCTCACAGTGTCAAGCCATGCACTCAACTCAGAAGCTGGGCGTCGAAACTACATCCTTCCAGTCTACAAATGGAGCAAAAATGCAACGGCCACCGTCTGGAAAAAAAAAAATATTTGCCACGGCTTTAAAAAAAAAAAAAAAGGGTGGCCATACCTAGCGTCCATTTTGACCGGAAGAATTATATGAGGGTTAATAAACGGTCACCCCAGCAGTACCCTCATTATTAGCTGGGGAAGGGACTTAGGACATTACATCCACCAGCAGGCGTCGCCCCTACAACGACCTGCCTGCCATCGTTAACGACTGTTCACCCAACAGCCATGCAGTTCTTTGGCACGAAGGAGACACCTTGAACTTGGGTTTCGTACTGCCGACTCCCTACTAAGTTGATATTTTATGTTCTGTTATCACAATTAATGTCACTGCACATTGGGCATACCCATGCGTGCTCAGTTCTCCGAAGCAGCAGCCACTCTAAAGTACTTCTACTAATTGTCCCCATGAGAAGCTGGTTATATTGTCTCCTTTCTCGGCCTCGAAGACGGCAAAGACGTGCATCACCATGCTTAACTCCCATGTCACGCAATCGTGTTAGTGTCAGGGATTCCTCATTCTCCACTAGCGCAGTTCGTACAGCGTTGACTATGTCTGCTCTATCCATACTTTTTCCCGCAATCATTAGTGCAGTGCTTGCCAGTTGGTCTGCTCGCTCATTTCCCTTCACTACAGCCCGCATGACCCGGTGTGTAGATCCAGGTTACGGAGGTTAAGTGCGATTTCCTGATGCTTTCTATCCATTCAGAGCGCATACTGCCTGTTGCTATCTTCTGAAGAATATTCATTGAGTCTGAGACAATTACTACCTGTGTGGCGGTTTGCTCGGATACCCATGCTAAAGCTCTAGAAGCAGCGGCTATTTCCATTGTCATGCTTGACGTGGTTGTCTGGTAAGCGCCACTGTCCTCGTGTATTGTTTTCCCCTTTCTTTGCGCTGTGTATGCCCATGCTGACCTTGATCCGCGCTTCACGGATCCATCTGTGTAGATGATGGTATCTTCTGGGTCTGAATGCTGATCTATCAGTTCCCTTACTTCTGTGTCTACCGCCGCAGGAATTTGATCCCTGCAGTACCTTCCGAGTGTGATGACAACCTTAGAGATGCCATGCATGTCTACTGGTGTATTCGTCCATTCTTTTCCGTGGCTGATCACGTCTAGAGTGGGTTAATGTAACAACTGGCTGTGATGTAATGAATTGAGTAAATTATGTTGTGTAATGAGCTAACAATAAATGTAAAATAAGTTGACTGGTACTTCTTGTTCTTTACTTCCTCTGTTACTATTTCGGGTGTCAGTGGGCGTGTTCTTCCTCTGGCTGCCTCGATATTAGGCACTTTGTACTGTTGTAGAGTTTCTAGATGCTATCTTTCGAGTTTATCGATGCTATCTTTCCAGATTTTCTTGGCTTTCCTCAAGCTCTATGCCATTCTCTTCTTTAGGTATATGCCTTGTGAGGTATGGTATCCCAAGGCATTCTCTCTTAGTGGTCAAACCATATTATTTCCTATTTTTCATATGTAATTAGTATTGATTCTCTGGTGACTTTTCTCTTAGAAACTTCCAGATTTGATCTCTTTTGGTCACTCCTGAAGCCATTCTCAGACTCTCATTTGCTTGATACTGACCAGGTCAAACTCTGAAATGACTGAACTGCCAATTACTGCCTTTATTTTACCACTTTTGCGGAGTAGGCAAAGGGGGTCTTTGAGCTTGAGGATTTATGGCTAGTGCTGTCGCCACGGCTGTGCAGGTGAGGATTTTATTTATCTCCATCAGAAAAAAATTCCCAGCCTTATCGAGAATTTAAACCTGGGTCTGCCGGTTGACAGCCCAGCATTCTAACAGTTTGGCCAGTCGCTCCTTTTCATAAGGAGCCATGGTGGTTCAGCTGCTATGACACTTGTATCCCCAGACAGTGGTCTGTGTTTAACCCCAGCAGTGGCAGAATTAAGAATTTTCTGATCAGTACGGCTCTGGGGTTGATCCAGCCTCATAAAACGAGTGCCAGACATTTTTCTGGGGATTGTTTGGGGAGGAAGGGAACTGGCCCTCCACTTCAGGATGTGAAGGCATTCACACAGTAAAAGAATTATCTGACAAGGAATTACCTGGACTGTTTTTATGGGAAAAATGACTTTTCGACTGTCTTCTGTCTTAAATGTCTAGTTGGCACTTTTCGGATCACTAGTGTTATATTATACTATGAGGAGGCATGGGAATCACAAACCATGACGATGGCAAATGTGACTAGCAAGACCCACCTGTGTTAAGAGAAGTCTTTCACAATTAGAGCATGGCATTTCAGGACTGTTGTTGCCGCCAGATTCATTTACTGTACTTCTCATGCTCAACTCTCAACCTTTTTTCTACAGTCCTTTTTTTTTTTTTTAACTTCCAGTACTGGTTAATGAAAGTGACATTCTCACTTAAGGCACAAACATAAGTACTCAGTCTCTCTCAGTAGATATTGAAGTGTCTGAATGCAGCTTCCAAACCACCTCATGCTTTATCTGGGTAATACACACATGTGAAACTTCATTATTGGCACTGTGCTAAAGTAACCTATGTGCATTTTGATGATTTTTCACAAGTGCATTTTCATGTTTCTATTATTACTTTACAGTATGCCAAAGCACAAACAATAATTCCTATTCCAGATAGGTCAAAACAAAATGTTACTTTTCACATAAATGTACAGATCTTCAGTGATCTCCATGTTAATTTATGATTTTCTCAAAACAAGAATTTAGCACTTGTGTGGCTTTGGCATAATGCCAACTATGTGATCCTAATTAAATGTATTTTACTTTCCTGTAATGTGAATTATTACCCTATTTTGTGTTTGTAAAAATTGCCCTAAAAGCCACCAGTTCTTAATCAGAGACTATGTCAGCACGTCCCCATGTGGGATGCAATTTTTAGTTATTCTGAAGCCCCACCCTGGCTTTTGCCAGGGGCCCTAAATATACCCGGGCCTTAAATTTGGCCTAACGGTTGAATGGGGTTTCCAGGACTTCTCCACAGGTGATCCTGATCCGCATGATGGCACTTTGTGTCACAGGGTGTTTATTGCTTGTGTGATGTCCTGGTGGGGTACAATTTACCTATTTTACCTAATCAGAGACTCCTAAATGTCTAGGGCAAAATTTATATGAAAGTCTCTGGAAGTTAAGTGCACCAGTGAAATGCACTTATTATTTTGTGGCCATGCTTTGAGAAGAGGGAAACTTAAACACATTGTGACCACTGGAAAGAGAGAGAAAAATAATGCCAGATGATTCTTGACATCCTTTAGTCATGGCATGGACAAGTTTTGGCGCAAGAGCTGTCATGGAAGGCTGTCATCATATAAGTTGATGAATGCTGTTGGAGATTGCAGGTTGTGGAAAGGTTTTATTGCCTAAGCCACTCTGTAAAGCCCGTAATGATGATGAATTTGTATTACTCTTTGGAAGTTAGTTGCACTCCTGTGACAGTTTACCTACACATTCACATGTATTTTAATACCTGTTTTGGCAAAAGTGATAAGCACCCATGATTCAACCAGGTTCTGTCTCCACCGTGTAGGTTGGCTGCCAAGGATCTCCAACACACTGTGTTTATCGCCCTGGATGTACATTTTCTTACTGCTTTTCATCCCTCTTTTGATGTTGTCCTCCCACTTGTATTACTGTCTGCCTCTTACTCACTTACCTTCAGCTTTTCTCTTCAGTATGGTTTTAAAAGCATTGTCTTTTAATATGGCCAAAATGTATTACTTTTTTTTTTTTTTAAATTCTCTTTTAGTAACTCTTTTTATAACTATCTACAGAATCTATTTTTTAAAACTATTATAACGATTTAATGGTTGCATGTTTTTATTACTCTCTCTCTGGTGGCATTTGCGTACACTGTCATCCTTTATGCCCTAGGGAGGTTTTTGGCACCAGTTATGGGCATCCATGCACTCCATGGTTCCTTGTTTTTAGTTACTTTCTAAAGGTTGTTAGCACTAGTGATAGGTGCCAATGCATTCCACCATTTTTTTTTTCTTTTTAAAAAATTTCAGTTTACCTTTTCGAGGTTGTTGCACCAGTGACAGGAAGTACCCTTGCATTCGAATATCAACATTTCTTCTTCTTTTCTTATGCCAAACATTGAGTCCCGTCTAGGTCACAAATAGGATTGTGCGTTTAAGGTCGCCACCGGTCCCCCATAGCTTTTCTTGCAATGTGGCTCCCTTGGGCCAGATCCAGTCTTTGCTGGGAGAGGTAAGGGCAGTACTGTAGTATGTGCCCAGGGGTCTGTCTTTCTGCTCCACAATTACAGGCAGCAGATTCTTTTATGCCTATCCTGTACAGGTGCTCAAAGACCACAGTATCCAGTCCGAAGTCTAAAAGTTGATGTTTGTTGTTTTTAAATGCTGCAGAGGTTGGTTACACCCACAGCAGGAACCCATGCAATCGACTGTCAGTGTTTTTATTATTCAAAGTTTGTTGCACCAATGACATGAACTAGTGCATTTCACGTCCACCTGTTTTTGTTATTGTATTATATTAATGGCACACTTGATAGTGTCTCATTTAGACTGTTTTTGGTTTTTAATTCGTTGTGTCATTTGCCACTTGAATTTCACGAAAATCATACTTGGTTCTGTATGCTTCTTGAGATAATTTTAATTGCTGTTCTTAAATTATTAAAAAAAATTTTATTTAATGAATTGAATTAAACTGTTCATAAGATCCTGACTTGTAATTTTTCTGAAGTTTTAAAATATCTTGTACATTTTTGGGAGTTGCCGTGGTAGAGCGACTAGACACTCGCCTGCGGATCTGAAGGTCACGGATTTGCTCCCTAACGGATCCAGACTTTCTTCAGAAATGACCTATATTCCCAGGTCGACCCAGCCTTGAGTGGGTACCGGGTGCAGTCCCGGGAAGTAAAGGTGGCTAGCGTGATGCTGACCACATCACCCATCTTGTGCCGATTGGTCTATAAAATATAGGTCTAGCTCTGTACGCCTAAAGGCGTGTAGAAGGGTCCTTTACTACTTTTACTTTGTAAATTTTTTCACTTTATTTTCTATCTAAATCTGGCAAGGCTTTGTATTCCAGAATCTTTAGATTTGAAATGGAATGAATAGTTTTCTGTCTGTTGAAAAGGCTTGAAATTCAGAACAATAATATTTAAGCTTAATGAAGAACTGAGGAGAAAAATAAAATGTTCATCACTGGCAAACGTTATCAAAGGAAGAAGATGGAGATGACGTGAACATGTTTGCAGAATGTTTCATGAAAATTTGGTAAGGACAAGTTCGGGGATGTTATATTATCACAATTGACGTCATGGCACATCTGGCATTCCCATGCGTGCTCTGTCCTCTGATGCAGCAGCCACTCTAAGGTTATAAGTTAGTTGTGTATCCTTTACAGGACGTTGCAGAACCAACCCCAGCAGTTTTTGGCTGTTGTGGTTTTTCTAGGCACATTTTACGTTCAGTAGCTAGCCAACCTTAACACTGCTGGCTGCAGTGACAAGCGCCGGAGCACACCCTAACAGGCCTTATAGCATCTGCATGTAAGTTAAAGTAAAAATTTTGAGATTATGAATCTTTCCTGTGGTAACTTAAGGATGTGAGTTATGGACCCTCACTGACTTTTTACCCCACCAGGACATCACACAAGCAATAAACACCCGGTGACACAAAGTTCCCCTTTCAGCTGTTATGGTCATATCTATGGCTAGGCCATATCTATGCCCCTGCTATATTCAGGGCTCCCAGCAAAAGCCAGGGTGGGGCTTTAAATAAGGAAAAATTGCATCCCACATGGGAACGCCTGAGAATATATAGAAAAAAATAACCCTTACTCAGTTTTTAAAGAAGAAAATTGGAGCTTTTGAGCTGAAATGCTACAGAAAAATTCTTATAATACTGTTTACCAAGAATAAGAAAAATTTTGACATCCTGCATGATCTAAATATCAGAGAGAACTGGCTTATAAACAGCATCCTCTCTTGCTGAGGTATTTTCAATATGTCAAGCACCATGGTGAGGAGTGGCTGGCCGACCGGTTAGAATGCTGGGCTCTCGATCTGGAGACCTGGGTTCGAATCCTCGGTAAGGCTGGGGATTTTTTTTTTCGGCCGCGTACAGAATTAATCCTCACCTGCACAGTCGTGGCGATAGCACTAGCCATGCGCGCTGTAAATCCTCAGTCTCAAAGAGCCTTTTTCATTTCACCAGACTGCAATAGTGGGAAAAGTAGGGCAGTAATTGGCGAAACAAACCCCCCCCCCCCCCCCCCCCCAAAAAGCACATGGTGGTCTGAAGAGAACTGTGGTGAAGGGTGCGGTTTATGGAAAACAAGGCAGAGGTCAACCATTGCAAATGAGGGTACAGGGCATTGAAGATACATTGGCTATGAAAGCACATAGGGCTAGAGAATTGGTTAAAAAAGATAAGACTTTCAGGTGTATTGTGAAGGGAGCGAAATTCTGTAAAGGACATGCTGACTGATTTATTGATTGAAGGGTGGCACACACCTCTTCTTCCAAAAAATTACACCTTCCATTACCGTTCTAACCATTGTAGTGTTTCATGTTGCTGAAGTATCTTACTTTCTGAGGCAGATGGTTCGGTGTTGAGAGAAAAGCGAAGTGCCTGGGTGTTAATAGCGAACGCCAATGGAAAATCTTTAGTGCAAGACAGCCTGGCATACGACACCACGATGTCTAGAATGAGAGCGGAGGCGGTAACTGCATCTCTTCGGTGTCTAGAGAACAAGGTGCATACATATGTCGTAATTGTAACAGACTTTTAAAGCATGCTGAGAAAGGTGAAGACAGGGATGCTTCGAGCAGAGGCAAACTTCACTGGAAAGGTCACGGGTAGAGAGCATACTTTGGATCTTTCCTCCAGGCTATGCCGGCATTGTGGGTAATGAACAGCCAGACAGATTGGCTGGATCTGCACCAGAGGGTGGTAAATTGATACATGACAAGACAGATGTGGTCAAGGCCCTTTGGGAACATGTAAAGGAATCAGCAGAGATAGATTATAATGGCCTGGAGAGAATGAGGCATCTGGGTGTAACCAGAGGGTCTGGCCGGCTCACTACACTCAGAGAAAAGGCAAGACGGACATGCAACCAGATTATGACCGGTACCATCAGTACTGGAACTCTGTGCTGGCTGTTGAAGATGAGGACGGAGCATGCATGGGAATGCCCCAAATGCTGTGATGTCAATTCTTGACTCAACTCAACTTGACTTTCTGAGGCATAAACCGCTTTCAGGATATGCAGCCTGTAGGATTAACATCTCAAGGATGGGAATCAAACAGCTACAAATCCTGCAATGTCACAGCTGTCCACAGTAATGCAGTTTGTCAAAACTGTCCACAGTAATTCAGTGTGTCAAAACTGTCCACAGTAATGCAGTTTGTCAAAACTGTCCACAGTAATGCAGTTTGTCACAACTGACCACAGTAATTCAGTGTGTCAAAACTGTCCCCAGTAATTCAGTTTGTCAAAACTGTCCACAGTAATGCAGTTTGTCACAACTGACCACAGTAATTCAGTGTGTCAAAACTGTCCACAGTAATGCAGTTTGTCAAAACTGTCCCCAGTAATTCAGTGTGTCAAAACTGTCCCCAGTAATTCAGTGTGTCAAAACTGTCCACAGTAATTCAGTGTGTCAAAACTGTCCACAGTAATGCAGTTTGTCAAAACTGTCCCCAGTAATTCAGTGTGTCAAAACTGTCCACAGTAATGCAGTGTGCCAAAACTGTCCACAGTAATGCAGTGTGTCAAAACTGTCCACAGTAATGCAGTGTGCCAAAACTGTCCCCAGTAATTCAGTTTGTCAAAACTGTCCACAGTAATGCAGTTTGTCACAACTGACCACAGTAATTCAGTGTGTCAAAACTGTCCCCAGTAATTTAGTTTGTCAAAACTGTCCACAGTAATTCAGTGTGTCAAAACTGTCCCCAGTAATTCAGTGTGTCAAAACTGTCCACAGTAATGCAGTATGTCACAACTATCTGAAGTAATGCAGTGTGCCAAAACTGTCCACAGTAATGCAGTGTGCCAAAACTGTCCACAGTAATGCAGTGTGTCAAAACTGTCCACAGTAATGCAGTGTGCCAAAACTGTCCCCAGTAATTCAGTGTGTCAAAACTGTCCACAGTAATGCAGTTTGTCAAAACTGTCCACAGTAATGCAGTATGTCACAACTATCTGAAGTAATGCAGTGTGGTTAAACTGTCCACAGTAATGCAGTGTGCCAAAACTGTCCCCAGTAATTCAGTGTGTCAAAACTGTCCACAGTAATGCAGTTTGTCAAAACTGTCCACAGTAATTCAGTGTGTCAAAACTGTCCCCAGTAATGCAGTGTGTCAAAACTGTCCACAGTAATGCAGTTTGTCAAAACTGTCCACAGTAATGCAGTGTGTCAAAACTGTCCACAGTAACTCAGTGTGCCAAAACTGTCCACAGTAATTCAGTGTGCCAAAACTGTCCACAGTAATGCAGTATGTCACAACTATCTGAAGTAATGCAGTGTGCCAAAACTGTCCACAGTAATGCAGTATGTCACAACTATCTGAAGTAATGCAGTGTGCCAAAACTGTCCCCAGTAATTCAGTGTGTCAAAACTGTCCCCAGTAATTCAGTGTGTCAAAACTGTCCACAGTAATTCAGTGTGTCAAAACTGTCCACAGTAATGCAGTGTGCCAAAACTGTCCACAGTAATGCAGTGTGTCAAAACTGTCCACAGTAATGCAGTGTGCCAAAACTGTCCCCAGTAATTCAGTGTGTCAAAACTGTCCACAGTAATGCAGTTTGTCAAAACTGTCCACAGTATTTCAGTGTGTCAAAACTGTCCCCAGTAATGCAGTGTGTCAAAACTGTCCACAGTAATGCAGTTTGTCAAAACTGTCCACAGTAATGCAGTGTGTCAAAACTGTCCACAGTAATTCAGTGTGCCAAAACTGTCCACAGTAATTCAGTGTGCCAAAACTGTCCACAGTAATGCAGTATGTCACAACTATCTGAAGTAATGCAGTGTGCCAAAACTGTCCACAGTAATGCAGTATGTCACAACTATCTGAAGTAATGCAGTGTGCCAAAACTGTCCACAGTAATGCAGTGTGTCACAACTGTCCCCAGTATTGCAGTGTGCCAAAACTGTCCACAGTAATGTAGTATGTCACAACTATCTGAAGTAATGCAGTGTGCCAAAACTGTCCACAGTAATGCAGTATGTCACAACTATCTGAAGTAATGCAGTGTGCCAAAACTGTCCACAGTAATGCAGTGTGTCACAACTGTCCACAGTATTGCAGTGTGCCAAAACTGTCCACAGTAATGCAGTGTGTCACAACTATCTGAAGTAATGCAGTGTGCCAAAACTGTCCACAGTAATGCAGTATGTCACAACTATCTGAAGTAATGCAGTGTGCCAAAACTGTCCACAGTAATGCAATGTGCCAAAACTGTCCACAGTAATGCAGTGTGCCAAAACTGTCCACAGTAATGCAGTATATCACTGTAAAATAAAAGTGGGTTATACAGTAATGCAGTATATACCACTCTTGTCTAAAAGTGGGGTATACAGTAATGCAGTATATACCACTCTTGTCTGAAAGTGAGGTATACAGTAATGCAGTATATCGCTCTTGTCTAAAAGTGAGATATACAGTAATGCAGTATATCACACTTGTCTAAAAGTGGGGTATACAGTAATGCAGTATATACTACTCTTGTCTAAAAGTGAGGTATACAGTAATGCAGTATATCACTCTTATCTAAAAGTGAGGTATACAGTAATGCAGTATATCACACTTGTCTAAAGGTGAGGTATACAGTAATGCAGTATATCACTGTTGTTTAAAAGTGGGGTATACAGTAATGCAGTATATCACTCTTGTCTAAAAGTGGGGTATACAGTAATGCAGTATATCACATTTGTCTAAAAGTGAGGTATGCAGTATATCACTCTTGTCTAAAAGTGAGGTATACAGTAATGCAGAATATCACACTTGTATAAAGGGGGGTATACAGTAATGCAGTATATCACTCTTGTCTAAAAGTGAGGTATACAGTAATGCAGTATATCACTCTTGTCTAAAAGTGAGGTATACAGTAATGCAGTATATCACACTTGACTAATAGGGGGGTATTCAGTAATGCAGTATATCACTCTTGTCTAAAAGTGAGGTATACAGTAATGCAGTATATCGCACTTGTCTAAAAGTGAGGTATACAGTAATGCAGTATATCACATTTGTCTAAAAGTGAGGTATACAGTAATGCAGTATATCACTCTTGTCTAAAAGTGAGGTATACAGTAATGCAGAATATCACACTTGTCTAAAAGTAGGGTATACAGTAATGCAGTATATCACACTTGTCTAAAAGTGGGGTATGCAGTATATCACTTTTGTCTAAAAGTGAGGTATACAGTAATGCAGTATATCACTCTTGTCTAAAAGTGAGGTATACAGTAATGCAGTATATCACACTTGACTAATAGGGGGGTATTCAGTAATGCAGTATATCACTCTTGTCTAAAAGTGAGGTATACAGTAATGCAGTATATCGCACTTGTCTAAAAGTGAGGTATACAGTAATGCAGTATATCACATTTGTCTAAAAGTGAGGTATACAGTAATGCAGTATATCACTCTTGTCTAAAAGTGAGGTATACAGTAATGCAGAATATCACACTTGTCTAAAAGGGGGGTATACAGTAATGCAGTATATCACACTTGTCTAAAAGTGGGGTATGCAGTATATCACTCTTGTCTAAAAGTGAGGTATACAGTAATGCAGTATATCACTCTTGTCTAAAAGTGAGGTATACAGTAATGCAGTATATCACACTTGACTAATAGGGGGGTATTCAGTAATGCAGTATATCACTCTTGTCTAAAAGTGAGGTATACAGTAATGCAGTATATCACACTTGTCTAAAAGACTTAGCACGATAGAGTCTAAGGTAGAAAAAGAAACACACATAAATGTCATTTATTTGAAAGGGAAAAACCAAAAGACTATGTTTCTCAGTTGTGACGCAAGAAGATCGAACAGGATACTATTAAAGAAAGTTAAATCCCTTCTCCACGCCTTTAGGCATATAGGGCTAGACCTCTGTTTTTATAAACCAATCGGCACAAGATGGGTGATGTGGTCAGCATCACGCTGGCCGCCTTTACTTCCCGAGACTCACTCGGTACCCACTCACGGATGGGTCGACCTGGGAGTCAAGGTCATTTTTGAAAAAAAAGGTCAGACTCCGCCAGCGAACCCAGGAGCGTCTGGCCGCTACGCCACGGCGACTCCCATATTAGTGGTATAACTGTTATTACATATTAATAATGAGTAGGTCCCAGGGGTAAAAATGAGAACCAGTTTTCACGCCAGAAATCAACGTCAGTATTATATTACAAGTAAAAACGCGCCTAGTCATTCCTTCGTGCATGATCTTTCTAGTAACTACACACTCTATATGTGATTAATCAGAACAGAAAAGCTGCACTAAATGTCCCTTTTACAGCCGGATCACTTTCTGGGCCATAATTCTTTATGTATAGTATTTAGTGCACCCTTCTTCATAGTTTTAGGTGTCTTAACTCTTAAAGGAAGCGACATTTTCCAAATGTTTAGAATACGTGACCTATATATGAAATAAGGTTACTTTCCTAAATACCCTCCCACATTGGACAGCAGGTTACATCGTAACCGTATAACTGTTTTATAAAGGTGAACGGGGTGTCTAGGATTCGTTTCGCTGGATTCGTATCCAAAGAGTAGCTCTTTGAGTCACTTGTTTTGGTCTTACAGGCTAAAACCCGGAAGGGAGGGAGGGTATTCCTATGTTTACTATGGAATTTTGTTTCTGCACATATAAATTATTTAACGTTCGTTAATTTAAAACCTGTTCCTTTAAGCGCTGCTCGTAATTGCGAGCGTTGAACGGGATCATGTCATCGTCATGTAATAAGTACTGACCAATGAATAAAAGAACACATGCTTATCATCCTATGATGCACAAGTTCTGTTTCTGACAGTTGAGAAAATGTCAGTTTTATCGAAAATCCGTTCAATGAGCGGTGATTAGGTTTCTTTATAGAAATTAGTGTTAACAAAAACTCTACCTCCTACTTGGAAACACTAGAGAAGATTAAGAATAAACGTCCCAACATGTTTTCTGACGGTGTCATTTTGTTGCGTGAAATTGCTCGTCTTTATGCTGCAAATATTGTTTAGAGGGGGTTAATACGCAAGAAGTTGGACATTCTGAAATATCCAGCCTATAAGCCTGATTTGCTTGTAAATTTCATTTCTTCGGACCTCTAAAAAGGCTTCCAATGAGCAACGATCTCACACATAAAAAAAAAGTAAAGATTTTTTTCACGCCTTTTATGCGTATCGGGTATGTGGGAAGAGCACCCATAATTTTACAGGCCATCGGCACTGCGTGGATAATGTGGTCAAAATTACACCGGCCGTCTTTACTTCCCTAGGACAGTATTCTGGTACCCATTTTAGGCTGTGTCGACCTGCGACGCCCCATACAATGATAAAAATCCACGCAGGATCTCACGCGATAAACCCTTAGTTCAGTGAGAAACTACAATGATTTTTTTTTTTTTTTTGCGGACGGTATAAGCCCCCTACCTAAACAATTGCGTGCTTTCCATAATACCCACAGTAGTTTTTTCTGAGCAACTCATAGTGTATGTGTAATTCAAAATAAATACTTTGCTTAATTCTGCCATACCTGTTGATGTTTTTCATGCTTTTGTAATAAAACTATTGGAACACTCCTTATATGTTAGAATGAACACTCACAAAACGAATACGCCATATATATTAGAATTTCCCCTTTTGAGCGCTTTCGGTATATGGTTTTTGACTCACACTTTTGATAACCATTCGACACTCGTTGGATGATGTGGTCAACATCACCCGACCACATTTACTTCCTATGTCACTCCTTGGTACCCAGTTTATGCTGTTCGAACTGGAAGCCAAGATCTGTTTTGAAAAAAAAAAAGAGGGGGTCCGTCACGATACAGATTCGAACCTAAGACCCTCAGCCCGACGATACCTAAGCCCCCATAAACACTTGCCCTGAGCGATAGTGTCGACGTCTATGTCTCTCTCTCTCCACTCGGTGCTTGATGATGTGGATCATTTCAGTTGATGATCTATATATATATATATATATTCCTTCCTGTCGCCATATTAGGCTGTGCAGCAGTAAAGATCCCATTTCACGCCTTTCGGCGCATCGGGCATATGGGCAGAGCGTCCCATATTTTTACAGACCATCAGCACTCTGTGCAGCAGAATCTCCATTGATCTATTTCTCTGAGCGCCTGTCTTTCCCGCCGTTAGGTTCTGACTGACTGACTGACTGACTGACTGACATTCAACCGCTCCAGGACATCACACCGAGCGATAAACACCCGGTGACACAAAGTACCACCATTCGGATGAGAATCACCTGGTTACAGGTCCTAGATAATCCTTTCAACCAAAAGGTTGCGATATATTTTAGGGCTCCTAGCAAATGCCCGGTGGGACTTTAAAACAACAACATATTGCGTCTGACACTGGGGCTCTATTATGTGTATGATGTTCTGCAACTCTTCTCTCCTAATGAAACCCTGAAAGAACACTCTGTTATGTCTGTGCGTTGTGTCAAGTTTATATTGTTTATATGAACACAAGAGACGCTCAGAATATGCAACTTGTCTAAGCAGCCTCCATAACCATTTAGTTTTGAATTAAAAATCAACATAATTGCACTCGGTACACTCCCATAAGCACCCCGTCCCCATCTTCAACAGCAAGCGAAGAGTTCCAGTTCCGATGGCTTAAGTAACTGTTTGATCATATACCCGTCTCACCTTTCCCTTGAGTGTTGAGCGTCGGCCAGATCCCCTGGTATACTTCTCGCAGCGTTATTCTTCTCAGACCGTAATGATCTATTTGTGCCTCCGCACTGTTCACTCGCTCCCGAAGGGTCCTTACAATATCCACTGCCTATCCAATAGCATGTCGTAAGAGTCGACTAATTGGGAGCTTCCTTCCTTCAAAGTCGGAGTGCATCTGCCTGAGAGGCAGGGAACCAACAGTCTGCATACTATTTAGTCAGATCTGTAAAACGGATGCATACGCGACATTCAAGGTCTGGAACAGGACTGCAGTCCAGAAGTGAACGAACAACCAAAACTTTCCACCAGAGTTTACAGCTGGTGAACGCGAACAAGAAGAAGAAACCCTGTGCAAAAAAGCGCATCGTCTCAAATTTAATGAATAAGACAAAACACAATTGAAGAACCCCAAGTACTCTGAAGACCACATATGAACGAATGTTAATAAAAGACCCGAGATTAGATGGAATAGCATGTGTAAGAATGTGTGAACAAGGAGGGTCATATAAAAGGACGAGAACGACGTGTGTATAACCAGTGTGCTACGGGAACAAATAGCATCTACACTTAAGACATTTGCTGGGGAAGACGGAGTATCTGTGGAAATGTCCGGTGTTTTATGATGTCGATTTAGGTAGGTAGGCAGGTAAGTTGTTCCCCACTTGGACGTCACACAATCGATAAACACCCGGTGACACAAAGGGCCACTATGCGGATGAGGATCACACGTGGGGAGGTCTCGGTAACCCCGTTCAGCCCTTGGGCTATATTTAGGGCCCTTGGCAAAAGGTCGGGACTTCAAAATAACTAAAAATTGCATCCCACATGGGGACGATGCATATAAGTAAAAAAAAATGTAAAGGTCCCATTTTCATGCCTTTAGGCATATAGGGCTAAACCCATATTTTTATAGACCAATCGGCACACGATGAGTGATGTGGTCAGAATCACGCTGGCCGCCTTTACTTCCCGGGACTACACCCGCTACCCACTCAAGGCTTGGTCGACCTGAAAGAAGGTCATTTTTGAAAACAAGTCCGTCACTGCCAGGGAGCGAACCCACGACCTTCCGATCCGCACGCGAACCTCCAGCCGCCACGCCACGGCGACTCCCGACGATGCATATAAGAGGAAGAAACGTCGATTTTAAAATTATAATACAGTGATCAGTAATCAAGCGCTCGCATCCCACCATAACTATCATGGGAATATGGACCCTAAAATATACTCACCACCCCCATTGTAAGAGTTAACAACACCAACAAAAAAAGCAAACAGTTGATGAATTATTGATCTCACTAGAAAAGTCAGCTTTCATTTGCATGAATCAAGGCACCGATTTTAATGTGCCATAGAATCTCTTATTTAAATTGAAACGCATGATTTCTCTTTACAAAGAGCTTTACTGGCCTTTGCCTAACAACGGGCCGTAAACAACCAGCTGAACCTCATCAATGACAGCCCGTTACTATGTTAGCCAGTTATCGTTTGCTTTGCAAACTTAAACTTTAGTTAAAGCGCCTAGAAAAGTAGTCGTGGATTTCGTCCGTGTAAAGATGGGCGGCAAATTTGCTCGGTTAGTGATTTTAGTTATAACTATTATGTCAGTTATGCTGTTGTTTAGTATCAAACTCATTTTTTTTAACGTTCAAATTGTAAGGCTGTGATGAGATTGAGAGCTTAGCACTCAATGAAAAAAAAATGGTTTGAATTTAATTTTTTTGTTAAAATATTTCCAATATTTCTGTGAACTTGTGAGTAGAAAGTCACAAATCTGCGTCCCAACGCAATTTGTTGTTTTAAAGCCCTACCTCGGCTGTTGCCCTAATATAACCCAAGCTGTTTGTTGAACGGAGTTTCTGGGACCTATCCCCGGGTGATCCTCATCCGAATGGTGGCACTTTGTATCACTGGGTGTTAATCCTTTGTGTGATGTCCTGGTGGGTTTAAACGTTCGTTGGTCAGTTAGTAATACGAATGTCTTATATTAGTAAATGCCGCTTAACATGTCATACTAATAGTTACTAACATTTAATGAGTTGATTGAGTTGAGTCAATAATTGACATCACATCATTCGAGGCATTCCCATGTATGCTCCGTCCTCATCTTCAGCAGCCAGTGCAAAGTTCCAATGCTGATGGTACAGGTCACAATATGTCCGTCTTGAGTGTAGTGGGCAGGCCAGACCCTTTGATTACACCCAGGTGACTCATTCTCTCCAGGCCATAATAATCTTCTTTCTCTTCTGATTCCATTGTGAGTTTCCAAAGAGCCTTGACCACATCTGCCTTGTCATGTATCAATTCACCACCCAGTGGTGCAGATCCAGCCAATCTGTCTGCCTGTTCACTACCCACTATGCTGGCATAGCCTGGAG
Source organism: Candidula unifasciata (assembly GCA_905116865.2). Lineage (NCBI taxonomy): Eukaryota > Metazoa > Mollusca > Gastropoda > Stylommatophora > Geomitridae > Candidula > Candidula unifasciata. The sequence continues at coordinate 1,016,020 of CAJHNH020002779.1, forward strand.
AAAGATTCAAAGTATGCTCACTACCCATGACCTTTTTTTAGTGAAGCTTCCTACTAACATTTATGTGACTGAATACTACCACCCACTACCATCACTGCTAACACTACCACAACTGCTACAGCTACAAATTTGATACTATTACTGCTGTTGCCACTACTACCACTACTACCACCACTACAGTTGTTACTATTTTTACTACTGCTGTGCCTACTACTAATACTGTTACTGCTACCAACACCACAACAACTACTCTGAGTACAGAAGTCACTCAGACTTTGTATAAATTGTAGTAATCATTAGTTAGTCAGTCACACATATTGCCTTAGAAAAGCAAATAGGCTATGTTTTTTCACCCTACTATGAGTGAATCAGGTATATGGTTCTACCTCTATTTTGTATAGATTAGTGGTGATGTCAACATCTCTCTGGTCCACCATTACTTCCCAAGACATTTTCCTGGTGCCCATGTTAAGCTGGGCTGACCTGGGAGCCGAGGACCATTTTTAAGTCTGCCTTAATGCAGACTCAAACCCAGAACCTGCAGACTGTCAGGAAATCAGGCTTCCTTGATTGTCACTGTCAGGGGATCCAACACAAAGAATATATTGGTGTGTGTATGTGTAGAAAAGGGGAATGGGCTTAACTCTTTACCGGCAGATATCACAGCAAATGATGATAGAAGGAGTGTATAGCCACTATGACAATCATGTGTGGATGTACCATAAAAAAAAGGCTAAATATTCTAGAAAAATGGACAACGTAAAGCCAGATTTTTAGTAGGCTCTAATCAAATGTAAAATGATTGAGAACACATTACGCTATTTAAAATAAAAGACATTAATGCACTATGCGTTTTCTGAGATCCAGTGAGTTTATCGGAATCCTTAAATGAGGGGGTGCGCTCAAGTGCCAAGCCTTACAAGTGCCAAGTTCGTAGTAATAATAATAATAATAATAATAATAATAAGCAGAGCTTTCATCTAGAAACAAGGATGTTAGTACACACCATAAATTGCCTAAAAGGTGCCGTTTCCTCACTACAAGTGTCTGTTAAAATAACTGAAAAACAGAAAAATGTCTAGAATAAGGTGCTGGTACTGGGTACCACAAGAAAAAAGCCAAGTTAATAAAAATAATAATAATGAAATGCTCAGTGGCAAGTAATCATAATAGTATGTTTGAAATACAGTAGATGATAGAATCCAGTCCATTTATAAATTTGGCTCTTCAATGAATTCCTTTGACATGAAAGACTGAAGAATACATATTTAACCCTCTCAAAACTAAAGGTAAGACAATCAAATTCCTTGCACTGACTCAATCTCTCTCCACAAAACAGCAAGCTACCTGCCGAGAGTGTCACAGAAAGCATGACCTCTGTAACTCCAGCAACGATCCCTCGGGATCTCAGTAAAAATTGCACTCATGAACTGAATGGTGCCGCTGTGAAATGAGCCCAGGATCCTCAGAGAATGAGACAAATGGCTTGACCACTTGACCAATGAGCCAGATATTTCTTCAGAAATGACCTCGGCTCCCATGTCCATCCAGCCTTGAGTGGGTACCAGGTGGAGTCCCCAGGAGTAGAGGCGGCCGCCGTTATGCTGACCTTATCACCCATCTTGTGCCGTTGGTCTATAAAATATAGGTCTATGCCCTTTACTTTTTTACTTGACCAATGGAAAACAAATTGTCTGCAGGCGCCCCATCATTATGAAGGCACAGACACCTTTGTTTCTAAAAGAAAGCTTTGATTATTATTATGCAGTTATACAAGGCCTGGCACCTTGAGCCACCATCCTTTCATGGAGACTAAAACAATCAAATTTAAGTTCTGAAAAAACTGGGAATGAAAAGAAAGTTGCTGAAAGAAATAAAAATGAGACAATTGAACTAATCTGGCCACATTGTGAGGCATAAGCCTTGTAAAACCATACGGCTGGCAGGGGGTCAAAGGCAAGAGAACAAGAGGTAGAAAAGTGGGAGGACAACATCAAGAGATAGACGGACAGCAGCCAGAGAAAGTGTACTCCCACAATAAGAGTTAGAGTGGGTGTTGCATTGCAGCTAACTTTCATTTTGGAAATGTCACCTGATTGATTGATCTTTGATGATCGCATGATTTCAGATGTTTATATATAATTTTATTCCACAGGTTTCAGATTCAACAACAGACATGAAGATATTTCTGTGAGAGGTGAAGACAGGAGACTGCATTAATTCAATATGCCTCCAAAGAAGAAGCAGTCTGCAAAGGCTAACAACGAGTAAGCAAACCATATATTGCTGTTTCTTACCTAGACCTGTAAATAATCCTAAGGCATCTAAATTTGCACAGATTCATAACCCTGTCACCCCAAGAATGCTAACAGTATTGGGTCATGAATCCTCTTGGGAATCCTCCCCCACTGCTAAAAAATCTTTTTTTAAAAAAAACAACCATGTTATGAAGCTCACTAATAGCTCTTCTTCTTCTTCTTCTTCTTCTTCTACTTCTTCTTCTACTTCTTCTTCTTCTTCTTCTTCTTCTTCTTCTTCTTCTTCTTCTTCTTCTTCTTCTTCTTCTTCTTCTTCTTCTTCTTCTTCTTCTTCTTCTTCTTCTTCTACTTCTTCTTCTACTTCTTCTTCTTCTTCTTCTTCTTCTTCTTCTTCTTCTTCTTCTTCTTCTTCTTCTTCTTCTTCTTCTTCTACTTCTTCTTCTTCTTCTACTTCTTCTTCTTCTTCTTCTTCTTCTTCTTCTTCTTCTTCTTCTTCTTCTTCTTCTTCTTCTTCTTCTTCTTCTTCTTCAGCATTCCGAGCCCTTGAGGTTCATTGCTGCAGATATCACCTGCCTCCATTCATCTCTTTGGTTGGCCTTCTCTTTCCAGTTGGTGACACCAAGTGTTTGCATGTCTGTCTGGATATTATCTCTCTATCGTCTTCTTGGTCTGCCTCGTGGTCTACGACCATTCATCTCCCTGTTGTATACAGTTATTACTTCTCTGTCATCTGACATTCTATCAATATGCCCCAACCATTTCAGTCTGTTAGCTCTCATGATGCCAGTGATCAATTGTGATTTAAACAGATTATGAATAACGTTGTTGCTTCTCACTCTCCATTCCCCGCTGTTTGTATCTTTGATGGGTCCAAAGATTTGTCCTAAGACTCTGTTTTCGAAAACCAATAGCTTAACAGAAATAATCTATGGACATTAAAAATAAGTTTTTTCTCGAAATGTATAAAGATGCATAAAAGGAGTTACTGATAAATATGAACAGAGTGAAGCAGTAAATGGAATACATTTCCAGAGACCTAAAATACATGTATCTGTTGACTCATGCTGTGACCTTGTAACCTCTGAGGTTACTGGAAAATTTGACATCAGCATGGCCTGAAAAATAAAGTTTTGTTCACAAGGAACCCCCACTCCCTCCCTCCCCCAATGCTATCTTTAATAAATATATTCAAACCCTGCCCTCTTAAATGCTAGTATTACAAACACAAACCAATAGCATTAACAAAGGTGTCTTGTAAACACATCACTTTAGAAAAGCCAGTTAAGGGACATTTACAGTGAACTGGACCCAAACAGAGGTGTAGGTTTTGTGGCTGCTCGGGATGACTGGGCTAAATGTTTCCTTTCACATTATTATTTGAATAATGACTGCACAAACAATACTGTCAGTTTTAAGACTAACAAGATGGCACCATATTGGGTCCACCCTATGGAGAAATGGACAGAGAACCACCAAACATACATTCAAATGGTGAACAGATTTGTTAAACAAGGACTTCTAAGAGAAACAGACATTGAAATGCTGAACAGATTTGTCAAATGATGACTTCTAAGAGTAACAGACAGACATTGAAATGCTGAACAGATTTGTTAAACAAGGACTTCTAAGAAAGAGAAACAGACATTGAAATGCTGAACAGATTTGTTAAACGAGGACAACTAAGAGAAACAGACAGACATTGAAATGCTGAACAGATTTGTTAAATGAGGACTTCTAAGAGAAACAAACATTGAAATGCTGAACAGATTTGTTAAACGAGGATTTCTAAGAGATACAGACAGACATTGAAATGCTGAACAGATTTCTTAAACAAGGACTTCTAAGAGAAACAGACAGACATTGAAATGCTGAACAGATTTGTTAAATGAGGACTTCTAAGAGAAACAGACAAACATTGAAATGCTGAACAGATTTCTCAAACAAGGACTTCTAAGAGAAACAGACATTGAAATGCTAAACAGATTTGTTAAATGAGGACTTCTAAGAGAAACAAACAGACATTGAAATGCTGAACAGATTTCTTAAACAAGGACTTCTAAGAGATACAGACAGACATTGAAATGCTGAACAGATTTGTTAAAAGAGGATTTCTAAGAGATACAGACATTGAAATGCTGAACAGATTTGTTAAACAAGAATTTCTAAGTGAAACAAACAGACATTGAAATGCTGAACAGATTTGTTAAACAAGGACTTCTAAGAGAAACCTTAAGAGAAACTTCATGACAGAAGCCAAAGGGGCCACACTGGATTCCATTTATGATGTTGAAAAGACTGCCCAGGATGGAAGGGAGAAACAGATTGTAAGATAATAAAGACACAGCTGGACGATGGCACAGTTTATTGTCTAGCATATTCCACATATGTCATCACATTGTTGTTGTTTTGTTGATGGTTGGCACCTTTCCATATTTCCTAAAAATAATGCTATATTGGGCTCTATGGAGTCATGGGAATCACAACCCACGGATATTGTGAGTGTGACTAGCATCAGGAACAGTCTTCCGCAGTTAGAGAATGAGATTTCAGGACTATTGCTTTGACTGTATTTAACATGCTTTTTCTCAGATGCCTGCCTGTCATCATGTAGCAGGTCCTTTGCAGAACGTGGCTCTCATCACGGTCTGCCTGAAAGAAACTCGGTACTCTCTACCTATCTGCAGTCATTTTCTTCTTTATCCATATAAGTAAAGTAAAGGACCTTTTTCCACACCTTCAGGGAATATAGGGCTAAACCTCTGTTTTACAGACAAGTCGGCACTCAGTGGGTGACGTGGTCAGTACCACACCAACAGCCTTTAATTCCCAGGACTGGAAGCCAAGGTATTTCTGAAAAAGTCTGGCTCTGAACCTATTAGCTTTCAGTCCACAGGTGAGCGTCTAGCTGCTAAACAATGGCGGCTGCCTTCTTTATCCTTATTCCCGTCCTAATTCTCCCCTGCGATGCAACATAGTTCATGGCGTCCTGTTCTCATGAATGTACTTCAGTAAAAGGACCCTTAACTCTTTGAGTCCCAAGGAACACAATTAACGTCCACATGTTCCTATCTAGAAGCTAAATGAACGCATGATGCATCGATTTTATGAATCTCTTTAAAACCCTCTGGGCCTGTGGTGCTAAACCCCCTGGGACTCAAAGAGTTAACCGCAGCTATTGAGCGTGTTGGGCATTTAGGGCTAGACCTATATTTAAAGACCAATCGGCATTTGGGGGTTGATGTAGTCAGCATCACATCGGCCACCTTTGCTTCTCAGTATTGTACCTGTTACCCATTTAAGACTGGGTCTCTACCTGGGAGCCAAGGTCATTTTTGAAAAAGTCTGGCTTCTTAAGGACCTAAACCCATGACCGTCTGATCTGCAGGCAAGCGGAATCCACCTCAGCACCTATTTCATTCAAGTCCCATTGCACACATCTTTACATCACAGTACAGGTTGACCTCAACATTTGGTAACCATTATTATACCAGTGGCCCTTCTGGCATATAATGTTGGACTCAAATTTGTAAAGACCAGTCAGCACATGAGGGGTGATGTGGTCAACATCCTGTTGTTTCAAAATTTTCTACTCACCTGGAATTTCCACTCATTAAGAACTCTGCCATCCTTCACCTTTCAAGTATCTTATCAAATGAGGTAAATAATTTACATCAACATAGAGTGTTGAGTTGAGTTGAGTCGAGAATTGACATCACAGCACTTGGGGTATTCCCCTACATGCTCCGTTCCCATCTTCAGCAGCTAGCGCAGTGTTCCAATACTAATGGTGCTGGTCGTAGTCTGGTTGTATGTCCTTCTTGCCTCTGAGCATATAGTGTGCTGGCCGAACCCTCTGGTCACATCCAGGTGCAGCAGTCTTTCCAGCCCATAAAAATCTAGTGTTTGGGCCAAAAGGCACAGATATTGACATTTGATTTCAACATAGATGCACAACAATTATTCCTTTCAATTTAAATACACAAATCTTTTAGTCCATTGCAACATTGTACATCTGACCAAGGAAGTCTAACCACCTGATCCTTTGTTTGTGGAAGTACTAAAACTAGGTGTAAACAAAACATCTATGTATGGGCAATACAATCTATGTAAAGCAGATCCTACACATACTGGTCTTAAGAGCCATTTGTTTAAAAAAAAAAAAGATTTTATAATAATCATCATAAACCACTTCTGCTGTTGAGCGGCCTGGGAAGGAAAAATTTCACGCTGGCTGCCACTGGCTATTGTCATGCCGTGAAGGCGTAGAGTGTCTTTAATGTTGTTGATCCATATTTTCCACGGCCATCCTCTTGCTCTTGTAGCTGATCTTCTGAAATAAAAAATCTTTATAGGCAATAAACCCATTTAGAATCCTTTTTCTTTTTAAATAATCTGTTTGTTTCCAACCTAAATAATTTTTTTTCTACACGTCTTAATTATTCATTCAGTGTAATAACATGTGCAGGTAATTTGTAAACACAAGAGTTCTTCTGTGTTTGCCCTTAAAAGGGGGTTGGCATTTTGTGATGTGGTTTACAGCTAGGCTGCAATATCTGTGTCTTTTGGCCCAAACATTCTATTTCAGCAATCCCCTAATTAGTCACCTCTTATGTCATTCTTGTTAGGGAGGCAGTGGATCTACCCCCCCCCCCCCCCCCAACCCCCACCCCAAATCCAAAATGGGGGTTTTGAAACCCAAATGGGAAGATACAGATTAAACAATCAGGCAGAGTTTGTTTTGAAATGCAATAATTTATTTATTTGGGAGTCGTGTGGCGTAGCGGCTAGACCCTCGCTTGTGGATCGGAAGCTCATGGGTTTGCTCCCTGGCGGGGGCCGGTCTTTTTTTTTTTTTTTTTTTCTTTTTCTAAAATGACCTTTGCTCCCAGATTGACTCAGCTTTGAATGGGTACCAGGCACAGTCCTGGGAAGTAAAGGCGGCCGGCATGATGCTGACCACATCACCCATCTTGTGCCGTTGGTCTATAAAATATAGGTCTAGCCCTATATACCCAATACGACTGAAAGGCATGAAAAATGGTCTGAGAAATTATTTATTTATTTATTTCTAGCTCACCGGGATCAGCCTATCTTCAACAAGTGAAGAGTTTTAATAAATCCAGGCTGAAAAGTGTAGATTTGCAAAACCAACTGCAAGAATATGAAAACAATGGTGCTAGTCAACATGTGACCCAGAGACCAGACAGTGCAGTTGTACTGGACCAGAATGTACTGTTCTTCAATTATTGGGAAGGCCAGTTCCAGTATCCAGTTCATAAAATCAAGGTTTGTTGTTAATGAATTCTCCTTTTGCTTGTTCTCCGCTCCTTTTCTTTGCACTTTTCTATCCACCTTCTAGCTTTCTTTTACATGTCTCCTCTGCTATTTAGCTTCTTTTTCTGCCCATGGGAGCATAGTAATGAACATACTCCAAATTGTCCATTATTTTGCTACCACATACTGCTCACTTCATGTCCTCCCATCTTTTTCATTTCACTTTGTAATTCTCTTCTCTGTGTGTTTCTTTGTCTGCCTTTATTCCATTGACTTCCTAGATTCCAGTCCACAGAAGTCTAGTAAAAACTTTTAAATGAGTGTCCTATCTAGTGTCAACAGTATTGTTTCCTTCCCTCTTGATTCACTGGAAATTGTTGATTTCTGTCCAAAGTTCTACATTAGATCTTTGTTATAGTCACCTACTGTTTTAGCTGTTGCAATACTTTAGAACCAAGGCACTAGCTTGTGAGGCCACTCCCTAATTCATTGTCTACACTTTCTGGTAAGGAACCCAGTTAGTCATCAGATAGTCGATTTGGGTAACTTTTGCACAAATGGGTGGAGCGTTAATCATTCATCCCCTAGAGACTTCACTTTGTGACACATCTCTACAAATTCTGATGACCAAACTGTTTACTAACTATTGCTAACCGTTATACCTCTGCTGTACAAAAACTGTTGCTAACTGTTACACCTCTGCTGTAGAAAAACTGTTTCTAACCGTTATACCTCTGCTGTAGAAAAACTGTTGCTAACTGTTATAACTATGCTGAAGAAAAACTGTTGCTAACCGTTATAACTATGCCGAACAAAAACTGTTGCTAACCATTATACCTCTTCTGTAGAAAAACTGTTGCTAACCGTTATACCTCTGCTGTAGAAAAACTGTTGCTAACCGTTATACCTCTGCTGTAGAAAAACTGTTGCTAACCATTATACCTTTGCTGTAGAAAAACTGTTGCTAACCGTTATACCTCTGCTGTAGAAAAACTGTTGCTAACCGTTATAACTCTGCTGTAGAAAAACTGTTGCTAACCGTTATACCTCTGCTGTAGAAAAACTGTTGCTAACCGTTATAACTATGCTGAAGAAAAACTGTTGCTAACCATTATACCTCTGCTGTAGAAAAACAGTTGCTAACCATTATACATCTGCTGTAGAATAACTGTTGCTAACCGTTATACCTCTGCTGTATAAAAACTGTTGCTAACCGTTATACCTCTGCTGTAGAAAAACTGTTGCTAACTGTTATACCTCTGCTGTAGAAAAACTGTTGCTAACCGTTATACCTCTGCTGTAGAAAAACTGTTGCTAACCGTTATAACTATGCTGAAGAAAAACTGTTGCTAACCGTTATAACTATGCTGAAGAAAAACTGTTTCTCACCGTTATACCTCTGCTGTAAAAAAAAATGTTGCTAACCATTATACCTCTGATGTAGAAAAACTGTTGCTAACCGTTATACCTCTGCTGTAGAAAAACTGTTGCTAACCATTATACCTCTGCTGTAGAAAAACTGTTGCTAACCGTTATACATCTGCTGTAGAAAAACTGTTGCTAACCGTTTTACCTCTGCTGTAGAAAAACTGTTGCTAACTGTTATACCTCTGCTGTAGAAAAACTGTTGCTAACCGTTATACCTCTGCCGTAGAAAAACTGTTGCTAACCGTTATAACTATGCTGAAGAAAAACTGTTGCTAACCGTTATAACTATGCTGTAGAAAAACTGTTGCTAACCGTTTTAACTTTGCTGAAGAAAAACTGTTGCTAACCGTTATACCTCTGCTGTAGAAAAACTGTTGCTAGCCTTTATAACTATGCTGAAGAAAAACTGTTGCTAACCGTTACAACTATGCTGTTGAAAAACTGTTGCTAACCATTATACCTCTGCTGTAGAAAAACTGTTGCTAACCGTTATACCTCTGCTGTAGAAAAACTGTTGCTAACCGTTATACCTCTGCTGTAGAAAAACTTTTGCTAACCGTTATACCTCTGCTGTAGAAAAACTGTTGCTAACCGTTATACCTCTGCTGTAGAAAAACTGTTGTTAATCATTAAAACTCAGCTGTAGTAAAACTTAATTGTCTTGTCAACACACATCAACAGTCTATCTGTTTTGACCCTCAGCAAGTCTCTGTCCTTAACCCAACAAACAAACCAATTTTCATACACCACTAACGGTCACTCCAAGGACCCTGCTTTTCCTTTATCTCAGCTAGCATTAACTTAGTACATCTCTCCTTTCTGCCATTGGCTGCCATGTCTAGTGAATTACTATCACCTAATGTTCGTCAGCTGATCACTGTCATGAGACGCACACACAGAGCTACAAAAGACCCCGATAGTTCAATTTTGGTACTGCACAAAAGTCACCCCATCTCGTCGACAGCGTGATTTCGTAGCTGTTCCCCTAGGTTGTCCTATGTTGTAGGAGTGTTATGAGATGTCTTCTTTCACCTATACACAGAGCGCTGAAAAGTGGCTCGGATTGGTTCGACGAGGTCGGCATACTGTCTCCCAGATAAAACTGCGCAGCTTTTTTTCGCAACTCTCTTTTCTGTGAATGACTGTTCTTTCTAGAATGTTGTGTTAGGTCTTGCGCAAAGAAGAAGTACTGCAGGGGGAAGAACCAAAGGCGCAATGGTTGGTGAGTATCGAATTATTGATGTTTTTGTATTTTTATGCTTGTTAGTAGTGGCTTTTATTATATAATTCTCCATTTGCAGCCTATAATTCTCCAAATACCAGAGAGTGGTGAAGTGACTTTGAACTTTACTTGTGTAGCAGTACTCACAGACATGGTGTTTGCAGTAATGGCTGACCTTAGGCCCACAGCCGCAGCTCGCTTTGATTCAGTGAAGAGAGTGGTACTTGATGGCTGTAATCTCATCTCGGATACTGGATTAACATGGATGGGTGAAGCATTTCCTAACATCATAGAGGTGAGATGTGGATAGGCTACTAAAGCCATTTTTATTTGCATTATTTCATAATTTGGTGGATATTTTCTTCATATTCGATCTTGGCTTCTCAGGCGAGTCTGTGGCTTAGGTGTTGCGAACACGCTTCAGTGTCGGGAAGTCGGGTTTGACCCCAGCTGCAGGTTATTTTTTTTTTAAACCTTGCATAGGTTTCTTCTTCTTCTTCTTCGCGTTCACCAGCTGTACATTCTGGCGGAAAGTTCTGGTTGCTCGTCCACTACTGAACTGCAGTCCTGCTCCAGAACCTGAGTGTTGCGTGTGCATCAGTTTTACAGATCTCATTCTCTGGAATACAGACTGTTGGTTCCTTGCCTCTCCGGCAGATGCACTCCGACTTCAAAGGAAGCTCCCCAATTTGTCGACTCTTACGACATGCTTTTGGGGAGGCAGTGGGTCTATTCTTGTTTTCCCCTACAATGGGGCCCCGGATCCCACACGGGCTGCATAGGTTTCGACAGTGGTATCGAGAACCAACTGTTTAATAAGCAACGGCAAACTACTGAGTGTAAAGAAAAGATATAGAGCTAACTTTTTTTCTAGGGTGAGCCAGTTCAGCCTATGGCACTAGTAGATATGTTGATGTTTATCACTTGTGTCTGGATGAGGTGACCCCAGACAGGAACTCAAAGTTAGACTATCACAACAAACGAGGAGAAGTCATGACGACTGAGCTTGGAGCGTGGAAAAGCCGTGAGAAATGGAGAGCGGAGTTGAACGAGGCAGGAGAACAGAAGCATTGGACAAAGCAAGCTTTGGACAGACTGGAGTGGACTTGAGCGGGAAGTGTTTATGACAAAGACCTGTTAGCTGTGTAATGTGTTATCCACCAGTTAGTGACTGACGTTAAGTGTAATGTTTGGTTAAGTCATAGCTGTGATCTGTTTTGTACAGTGTTCTAAAGCAGTTATTTGGGCGTGGCATTATTCATTCACACAGGTGCTGTACGATAGTGTAGTGGGTTTGTATCCCAGGATATCCATGGGAATGGTATAGTGAATGTAAAAGCTAGGCGGCTGGCATTTCGGATTAGGGATTCCCGCAACTGTTAAGACTAAATGTTAGTTTTATTTGATCTTTGTTCATTAAAGATTTTGTGTGTGCTCTCCCGTTGTTTGGTTTGAGTGTGTATTAGGGTAGTTTTGAATGTTATCGGCCTAGGATTTGAGCCAGAGTAAATAGAGAAGAGAGAAGGTTGCTGACTGACTGACTGACTTTCTACCCCACCAGGACATCACACAAGCGATAAACACCCGATGACACAAAGTGCCACCATATGGATGAGGATCGCCGTGGAGAGGTCCCAGAAACCGCGTTCAGACATTTGGCCATATTTATGGCCTGCCTATATTGCGGCCCCTGGCACAAGCCAGGGTGGGGCTTCAAATAACAAAAAATGTCGTCCTAAAAAGGACGAAACTGAATTGGTAATAGTGACAATGTCATCCCTTGAGTTAAGGACCCTTTTCCACGCCTTCAGGTATATCGGGCATATAGAGCTAGATCTGTATTTAATAGACCAATCAGCATTTAGGTTGGGTGGTGTGGCCAGCATTATACTACCCACCTTTACTTCCCAAGAACTTTACCTGGTACCCATTTAAGGCTGGGTTGACCTGGCAGCCAAAATCATTTTTGCAAACGTCCTGATCGGTCAGGTCCCAAACTCATGACCTCTTGATCCGCAGGTGATTGCCTAGCCACTACACCATATTGGCTCCCCACCCATTAAGTGCATTGGTAGTTGTTCTGCTTACATTCTTGCTAGATGTCCAAACCATTTGATCTTCTGTTTCTCAGTGCTTTTGCTGCATATTGTTGTTCCTACAGTCTGTCTGATAATATCATTTCTATTGTTATTTGGGATGGTTAAGTTGGCGGCTTTTCTCAGGGATCTCATTTTACAGGTGTTAGTTTTAATTTGGTTGGAATTCAATAATGTCCAGTGATAATGATCATGAATGATAATGTGAAACTGTAGGTAGTAAAGACAGTTAAACATGTGTGATGTGTTATAGGTAGTAAAGACAGTTAAACATGTGTGATGTGTTGTAGGTAATAAAGACAGTTAAACATGTGTGATGTGTTGTAGGTAATAAAGACAGTTGAACATGTGTGATGTGTTGTAGGTAATAAAGACAGTTAAACATGTGTGATGTGTTGTCGGTAGTAAAGACAGTTAAACATGTGTGGTGTGTTGTACATAGTAAAGACAGTTAACCATGTGTGCTGTATAATAGGCTCCTGTCTGTGAATCCCAAACATCTGATAATATGTTCTCTCACTTTTTACATTTGGTAAGATCATACTAAGAGAATAAATCAGCAGAGAATCACCAGACACTGAAATGGTACATAGGGGATTGAGGAAATGAGGACGTCTAGGAGAAACCGTAAGGTGAATGTTGAAGAGAGAAGCCAAAGGTGCTTGACTGGCTTCCATCCGCGACATCAAAACAATTGCACAGGATAGAATGGAATGTAAAAATAGACTTTGAACCCGATGTGACACACAATGGCACAACAGAACAATGAATAAATGGGGATCATACTAAAGAAATCTGGCTTCTCTGGTGGTCACTTCTATTGTCCTCTTTGAAAATTATTCACGTATGATGATTAATAATGGTTTAAAAACAATTTGTTGATGAATGAATTAGGGCTGTACCGAATAGTGATTTTCACTATTCGGCCGAATACAAATAGCTGGACCAACTATTCGGCCGAATACGAATAGTGAATCATCATCATCAAGTGCTTTGCCGACTGATATAGGTGATCATGCCTCTCCACAATCAGCGATCTCCTGTAGCATGTATTAGTTCGTGTGCTCACACACCTCCATGCCATGCAACAAGACTGTCAAGAATCTTCTCTTCCTCTATCCCTCCTTCCACTTATCTTTCCAGTGGTCACCACGTGTTTCATTTTCTCTCATCTTATAACATGGCCGAAAAATGATTACTGTCTACTTCTGATGTCTGTGAGGAGTTGTCTTCGGGCTCCCGCCTCTATCAAGACTTCTTGGTTGCTTTTTTGGGGGGGAGGGGGGGGGGCTGTCTAGGGTATTTTAAGAATTTTTCTGTAATACCACATCTCTGAGCACCACTCGCCTCGGTTCGATGTTCATTCACTAGTCTTCTTGTAGTGAGCACTGCTCGCCCCAGTTCGATGTTCATTCACAAGTCTTCTTGTAGTAAGCACCACTTGCCCCAGTTCGATGTTCATTCACTAGTCTTCTTGTAGTGAGCACCACTCGCCCCAGTTCGATGTTCATTCACTAGTCTTCTTGTAGTAAGCACTGCTCGCCTCAGTTCATTGCTGGTTTACCAACCTTATTGTAGTAAGCACAGCTCGCCCCAGTTCGATGTTCGTTCACTAGTCTTCTTGTAGTGAGCTCTGCTCGACCCAGTTCATTCCTGGTTTACCAACCTTTTGTAGTGTGCACCGTTCGACCCAGTTCATTGCTGGTTTACCAGCCTTTTTGTAGTAAGCACCGCTCGCCCCAGTTCGATGTTAGTTTACTAGTCTTCTTGTAGTGAGCACCGCTTGCCCCAGTTCGATGTTCATTCATCAGTCTTCTTGTAGTAAGCACTGCTCGCCCCAGTTCGATGTTCGTTCATCAGTCTTCTTGTAGTAAGCACCGCTCGTCCCAGTTCGATGTTCGTTCATCAGTCTTCTTGTAGTAAGCACCGCTCGCCCCAGTTCGATGTTCGTTCATCAGTCTTCTTGTAGTAAGCACCGCTCGCCCCAGTTCAATGTTCGTTTACTAGTCTTCTTGTAGTGAGCACCGCTTGCCCCAGTTCGATGTTCATTCATCAGTCTTCTTGTAGTGACCACTGCCCGACTCAGTTCATTGCTGGTTTACCAACCTTATTGTAGTAAGCACAGCTCGCCCCAGTTCGATGTTCGTTTACTAGTCTTCTTGTAGTGAGCACCGCTCGCCCCAGTTCAATGTTCGTTCACTATGCAGGATATTTTAAGCATTGTTCAGTAATACCACATCTCTGAGGTTTCAAGAAATTTTTTGGCCTGCCTACCGATTATCCAGGACTTACAGCCATTTGTTAAAACTGGATGTATGTAGCAAGCAAGAATTATTTTTCTAACCTTCAATGACAAAGAAATATTGCATAAGATTTTCTTCATTTTATAAAATGCAGTTTGTGCCTGTTCTATTATGTCTCTTTTTTCAGTAATGCATCTTCCATCTGAAGTTACCCATGTGCCCAGATACTTAAATTTACTTACTTGACCCAAAATAAAACTATTGACTTTTATCACACATTTAGGAGTAATTATTTTCTTTGATACCACCATTACTTCTGTCTTCCCACTATTCAAACTGAGGCCCATTCTTCCACTTTCGTGTATAAAATAGATCTAAAAAGAAAACATCCATAATGTCAAATGTACGCTGACATTGTACTTCACAAAATGTAGTACAGAATAGTAAACATTTAAATACATTTCATGTTTTGCATTCTTCAGTCAGTCAGTCTGTGGTAACTAATACATCGGAGTGAAAGTATTCTTAGTTTTATAACAAGTAACTAAACTTGTAAATTGTCACTGACAGCTTAATTAATTAATGAAAGCGGCATTAGCTTTCCACATAAACAAAAAATCGTTCCATTTTGTCAGCTTTAAGGCAGCTTCTTGTCTCACTGAAAGCATTTCCAGCTTTACTAAACAGACGTTGACTTGGTACGCTCGTAGGTGGTGCACAGAGATAACGCTGGACAGTATGAACCAAGGCGGGAAATCTTGACATGTTTATTTTCTACCAGTCCATGAACGGGTGTAAGGTAACCACTATTCGTATTCGGCCCGACCGCAACTATTCGGCCGAATACTGAATAGTTATTAGGTCCACTATTCGGCCCCGTAGCGAATACGAAGCGAATATTCGGTACAGCCCTAGAATGAATATAAGTATGGCACACAAATATGAATGTCCCGAGTGCATTGATGTTAATTCTTAACTCGTCCATTCATTTTTTCATTCTTTCATTTACTTATTCTGCTATTCATTAATTTGTACATTCATTCATGTCCTCATTCAGTCATTCATTCATTCTTCATATGGTTAATTTCCCTATTATGACCATTACTACGAAAATCAGTGCCTGAATAAATTCAGAATAAATATGAACAGTTCCTGTTGCAGGTAAGTGTAGTGGGATGCTGCAAGATTTCTGAGGCTGGGATCATTTCTCTGAGTAAGCTCTGCCCCCAGCTGCATACTGTGGATGTGAGCAGTACCAGAGTCAGTTGTCTCCCTAGGACCTGGTCAGGGACTCTCGGCATGCAGGTCAAAGCGTCTGGATGTCCACTGCTTTCATCGGCAACTCAGCCAGGTGAGAGTTCATGAAATGGAATTAGGTCATTATGTGATTAGTGTTTATCATGCAGTTTTTGTCTAGGGAAGTACGCAACTATAAATAAGATGAAGAAGTCGTCTGTCATCATCATTATCATTGTTGTCATCATCATCAATATCATCCTCATCACCACATTGATGTCATCATCATCTGTGTCATCATCATCACCATCATCGTCGGTGTCATCATCATCATCATCATCTGTGTCATCACCATCATCATTGGTGTCATCAACATCGTCATCATTGGTGTCATCATTAGTGTCATCATCATCATCATTATAACTATCATTGTCATCAGCATCATCATGATCATCCTCATCATCATCATCAGGCACCCTGCCTACTGACCCTTTCATGCCATCATGCAAGGATGTCAAGAATCTTTGACACACAATTATGTGTAATATTTGTCTTTTAACAAAAGCATGCATTTACAATAGTATAAAAAAGTAAAAGTAAAGATCCCTATTCACGCCTTTCGGCGCATCGGGCATATGGGCAGAGCGTCCCATATTTTTACAGACCATCAGAACTCTGTGAGTAATGTGGTCAGCATTATGCCGGCTGTCTTTACTTTCCCAGGACAGCCCATCCTGGTACCCATTTTAGGCTGGGTCGACCTGCGATGTCCCATACCACGATAAAAATCCACGCAGCCTGCAGTGGGTTTCGATCGCGGTATGCTGGCTTACAAGTCGGACTCGCAACGCCTTAGCCACGGACGCCGCTTTACAATAGTATAGTTCTACCAAATTACTTAGAAATTCAGAACTGAATACACAAGGTAGGAATCATCAGAAATGTTCAAAAATATATTTTATAGAGACTTTAAAATACACTTTAAAAAATTTATGAATAAATATTGTTGCTTAAAGAGTTCATTAATACTAAAAATAAATAAGTTTAAAAAATTTGTTGGATTGATTTTTCCAGAAATCTCATGCCCTAATTGTGAAAGACATTTTTTTAACACATGGCCGAGTTGTGCTTATCACACTTGCCATCGCCATGATTCCCATGTCTTCCCATTGTGTTGTCTTCCTCTTTTTCTTTGTTCACCAGTTGTAAGCTGTGGTGGGAAGTCCTGGCTGTTTGTCCATTTGGACTTGGCTTTGTGCCAGAGCCTGAGTTTTGCATGTACATCTGTTTTACTGGCTTATTTGTGTGCGGTTGGTTGTTCCTTGCCGCTTGGGCAGATGCACTCCAACTTCGAAGGAAGTCCCCAGTTAGTTAACTCCTATGACATGCTTGCTGGGAAGGCAGTGGGTCTATTTTTATTTTCCCCCACAATATGGAGCCCCGGAACCCACACAGAGATTCCCCATAGCACAGTGTAACACTATCATCTTAAAAGATGGAAAGGCACCAGCACATAAATGTCCATGTTTTATAAGATCACCAATATGTACAGTTACCACATGATCTTAATATTATCACATACAATTTTCACAGTATATCTTCATTCTGTGTGCAGATGTGAAATCACTGACAGATGACATGGGGAAATTTATAAAAGTGTGCATACTGACAAAAGGAAAGACACCTAGGAGTGTTCTGTCAGCAATTACAGGAGGGAATCTGACTTCAAGAGTCACTTGGCCTCAAGTTCAGTCTCAAGTGGAGTTACCTAACAATATAATAGCTACCATAGCTGAAGCAGATCAGGTATTCTGTGATGTATTGACTGTTATGATTAATATGTCATATACAATAAACAAACAGACAATGTGTTGATCAGCACTCGAAGAAAGAAGCAGAAAGTTAGGACATACTAGACAACATAAAAATTGAAAAATATAGTTACCATGCCGCTAACTGAACCTGTCACCCCCGAATGATGACAGCACCTCACTGCAGAAACAAGTGTACTAGGGTGCATGACCAGCTGGGCATCCCTAGACAGGTTTGTTTCCCGGCATGGTAACTATACCTTTTAATTTGTGTATTGGCTGATGACCTTCTACCTTTCTGTGAGTGCTAATCAACACATTGTCTGTTTGTCTACATTGACAGTGAAGAGCTGGAGACATTTTACCTATCTGGGTTCTACAGTGAATAGTAAACTATTCATTCATTCATTCATTCAGTAGCATGTCCCTCGCGGAACCTCGCTGCCATAACAACCCTCCGGAAAACCTTCCTATCCTGAGCAAGATGTCCTGCGTCTGATACACCCATCTGGAGATCATCTGCCACATCCTGCACCCATCTTCTCCTTGGCCTTCCTCTTCCTCTCTTCCCAGGCATATACCCCTCCATTATTGTTCTCTCTAGACTTCCATGACGTTTCAAGTGACCAAAATATTTCAATTTTCTTTGTTTTATTGTCTTTACTAGCCAACCCTCTTCAATATTCAGCTCTTAAAGTATGGATGCATTTGTTCTTTTCTTTACCCAAGATATTCTTAGAACCTGTCTGTAACATTTATATTCAAATGCATTTATGCGCTGTTCCGCTTGTTTAGTAAGTGTCCAGGTCTCACAGGCGTATGTTGCAATGGGAAAGATGCATGCTCTTAAAAATCTGAACTATTGCTTGACCAAAAAATCAACATCAGGATAGGTAAGGCAGCAACAACATTGAGTAGATTGACAAAGAAAGTTTGGGAGAACTGGAAGCTCATAATTAAAACAAAAACCCTTGTCTATCAGGCTTGTGTTCTCAGCACTCTGCTTTATGGCAGTGAAACTTGGTCAACCTATTTGGAGAGACGGCTAAATAGTTTTCACATGTGATGTTTAAGAAGAATACTTGGCATTAAGTGGCAGGACAAAATCACAAATACTGAGATACTGGAAAGAGCAGGTACTACAACAGTCTTTTCCATGCTCAGTTTATGAAGGCTCAAGTGGCTGGGTCACACCTGGAGAATAGAGGATGGCAGTGTCCCTAAGGACATTCTTTATGGTGAATTAAAGGCAGGAAGAAGATGTCGAGGCCGACCTCTACTGGTATAAAGATGTGTGCAAGCGGGACATGAATAATACAGGTATTGAGGTGGACTCATGAGAACAAAATGCCACGGAATGTGTTGTGTGGAAAGGGCATATCAGGAAGGGAATGAGAGTGAAGGAAGAAATGATTGCAGAAAGGATGAGAGCTGAGCGTCTGAAAAGAAACGGATTAAACACAAATGTTGACAACAATGGTCATGAAATCCCATGCTATCATAATGGAAGACTTTTCTTGGCACGGCGGGTCTTGCTAATCACTTGCCATGGGCTGTGAGTCCCATGGCTCCTTATAGCGCAATATAACACTATCATCTGAAAAGACGGAAAGGTGCCAATGGCCAATCTATTGCTTCATGGACAATCCCAGGGATCTCTGTAACATCACGAAATACCGTCCCAATGTGGGACGAAACCTTTGATTATTTTAAAACTTCACTCCAGATGTAGTCAGGGGCCTTAATAAAACCAAACTGTTGAACATGGTTTCTGGGACTTGTACCTGAAAATCCTCATCTGCATGGTAGCCCTTTGTGTCACCGGGTGTTGATCCCTAATTGTACTGTCCTGAAGGGGTTGAATGACACAGGGATCTGTGTAAAAATTGCACTCATGAACTGAAAGACACAATCGCAATTCGAACCCAAAACCTTCAGAGTATGGGGCAAATGCCTTGACCACATTGCCTCTCTGATACCCTGATAATAGTCTAAGCCTTGCAGAAAGATGGGAACAGTCAAAGAGTAAACCTGAAACATTTTCATGTGTAAATCGTATGTACTGAGCCAAGGCTTGATGAAACAGTGTCATGTTAGCCCCCTTTATGCACTTTGTGGCCTGGAGGTTAACAAATGTGGTTAAAAATTTCATGATCCTTGAGTACGACAGTTTGGTTTAAAAAAAATTTTTGTTTATGATTTTTGCACAATTATACCACAGTGGTGCTGTGGAAGAGAATGGAACCTCAGGACGTAATGTTTCCCAAAGACGTCAGTGTTAGAGTGTAGCCAAACCTCATTGTGGAGACAGCACTGAATACATACATTGTTGTTGTTGTTTGACCATCACAATGGGATGATGACCAGTCCTTTCACCCATTGGTGACTGAATTAGGTTTTGTGATTGCGCAGATGGCTGATAAGGCAAATTTTAGCTCTGACAGTTCTTGAGCAGTGTGGACAGAGAATAGAAGCCACATCTCTCTGGTGATTTGCTTCAATGTCTTTCCTGGCTTCTCTTTTCTGAATTGCTGCTGCAGTTCTAGCAGCTTATCTGGCCACAGCTCCTCGATGAAGAGAGGAGCGCCAGGATGAGCAGTCACACGCAGCGACTTCCCATGTTTTATGATCAATACCGAAGTGTTTTTTTCCTAGTTCACACACACTCACTCACTCACTCTCACTTTCACTCACACTAACACCATCGCCCCCCCCCCCCCCCCCCCCTTCCTTTACGATGACCTGAATTTACAAAGAATATGGTTCATTATCAAATTTGAGTAGGTAAAGGGATGCTGAGATGCAGAGTCGCACGTGCTGATGAACCAGAACCAGAGACGAAACTGGTAAAGATCTATCTACACCTCTCTTCTAAATGGAGAACCGACTTAAAAAAAAAATTGACCTTGGCTTCCATGTCCACCCTGCTCTAAATGGGTACCAGGTGCAGTTTTGGGAAGTAAAGGTGGCTGGCATGATGCTGACCACATCACCCACTGAGCGCCGATTGGTCTATAAAATCATAGGTCTCGCCCTATATACAAAGTAACACCTGAAGGCCTGGGAAAGGGTCCTTCACTTTTTACTTTTACAACTCTCTCTGCCATCATTCTAGAAACACATTCCCAGCCAGGAGCCTGGCCAGCTTAGACTGTATCGACGTTTCCTTTGAAGTCAGAGTGGAGAGGATCGACTTCATTGCACAGGGTTTTTAATTCTTGAAATAAAAAAATGGAATTTTGCGAGAACAGGAATAAGGAATTTAAGCAGATGGAAAATAAGAATGCTATGGGGAGGGGGGGGGGGGGGGGAGGGGTTGTATAGAACTGTATAAAAGTCTAAGTAATTAACCAAGTGAGTGATCAAGTGACTGAATATGCTGATATACTGCAAGCATGTACAATTAGGCTTGGTCTGTCTTCACAGAATTGAGCATCGCATACAGCACACATTCTTTAGTTCCAACTAAGAGGAGTCTCTGTAAAAATTGTATTTGTTAACCAAATGACACAGTCCATGTAATGAACTCTAGAAACAAGCACTAGTCAAATGGCTTGAGGAAACAAACCCTCAACATACAGAATTTGTTTGTATGACTCTTTCAGTCATACAAGGTGTAAGCTAATGTCCAAGGGAGTTGAGAATGGCAAAACTAAACTTATTGGTATACTGCTTCCACAGGGGTTAAATATACAACCCTCGCAGATAACAAACATGTCTTCAGAGTTCTTGAGAGTCCCTTAATAAACATGAGATGTAAAAACATGAATCACATGTTGATTTGTACACAATGAAAAATACACAACCACACAAAGTGCGTTGTTTAGGACAGAAAGAGAGAGTAATAGGTTATTCCTGTATTTCTAATTAGAAGTTTTATTTTCATATTTGTTGTTTTCAGTGTTTAGCAGGCATGCTGGTGACCAGTCACTCTATTGTTGTTATTCCTTGTGAAATGCCGGATGAACCAGAGTTATCTGAGGATGTTGCATCAACTTCTGCATTAATCTTAGAAATTTTGGGAAAGGTAATTAATAAATGTTCATAATTGAAAAACTGATTTTGTTGCTATTAATGATTATTTCAGCACGAAGCAGGATGTTATATCTCTCTCGACACCTGTAGTGGTAAGTGGTAAAAGAGGAAGTAAAAAAAAGAATGATATTTTTTCTGCACCATTATTATCTTAATTATTCCATTCTTTTGTGGTGGGGGAGGGGGAGATAAATTAGATTTCTTATTTGTCTGGTTCATCATTGTTCCATTAAAATAATTTTTTATTGGTTATTTCAGTCAAAAAGGTGGTTTAGGATTTTTAGACATGTACACAGTATGTCTGTGTCTATGTGACTGTCAATATACTTATCTTCTTCCCTTCGTAAAACTTCATTTTGTCATGAAACAGATATCTAAGCCTTGATTTTAGATGGATTTAAATGGACAGTGAAACTGGAAACATTTAAAGACTTTTGAGATTTGGAACATGGAACCCCTCTTTAGAGCTGGAGCAGCTGAAGAACTGACCCATGAGTTATCAGATTACAGAACGGGTATAACAGCGATTTCAAGAAATAGGATGGCCAGGTCAGAGTACCATAGAGGAAAATGAAATCGTTATAGTGTATGGAGAAAACACTCAAAACAAACATGAACTAGGGACAGGATTTGTCATCAAGAAAAGGTTTTGGGAAAGTTTTATACATTTTGAAGCTGTTAGTGATAGGATCTGTAGGTACGAATAAAAGGAAAATGGAAAAATACCACAGTGATTAATGTGCATGCATCAATGAAGATAAAGAAGATTTATATGATCCTCTTGAGAATATCGTAGAGGAAATTAAAAACGGGACATGTTGATTGTTATAGGAGATTTCATTGCAAAAATAGGCAGAGAAAACACCTATAACAATGTAGCAGGTATGGAAAGCCTAGATACAAATTCAGATGGTAATGGATGGAGATTATTCAACCTCACAGTAGCCAAAAGACTACAGATAAGTGGCATCAGAATTCAAAGAAGAGATATACATAAACAAACCTGGCAACCATGTGACAAGATAACTCATAATCAACTAGTTAACATTTTAATAAATAATTGAAATACTTCAAAAATACAACAGATTAGAAGCTACAGAGGAGCTGAGTGTCATAGTGACCACTACTTGGTTGGTGCAAAATTGAAAATCACGCTTATAAGATCTTTCTACACCAAGTGATGAAAGAAGAGCATCCTACATATCTTGGAGTCACACTTGACCGGCAGCTGAGCCTCAAGAATCATATTGAAAACATAAGGAATAAGGCATTGAGGCGGTTGCAGTTATTGAAGAGACTTGCAGGTACAGCTTGGGGATCAGACAAGGAAAACGCTGAGGGGCTTGTATCTCGGATATGTTCGTTCTGTGATATAGTATAACAACTCGCTGCTTGCAACCTGCTCCAAGACAAACCTAGAATCTCTTGACAGAGTACAAAATAATGCCCTCCGATTAATCAGCGGAGCTATGCGGTCTACTCCAACTACTGCATGTGAAATCCATACAAATGTGGAACCCCTCGGGTTGCGGAGAGAAAAAGCCACTTTAGAAATTCATGAAAAATGTATTAGAAAGAATCAAAACCATCCTAATAGACACCTTATAGAAAGTTGGGAATACAAACAAAGAAAAAAGCACAAATCGGTTTTACACTGTGTACATGAGGTACAGGACAGATACCACCTCCCAGAAAGATGTCAGGGCACACAGAATGTTGCAAGAAACTTACCACCACATGCTCGCTTTAAAGCTCCAGAAGTCAGATTGAAATTGGTAGATGAAGAAACTAAACAGTCCGATCCAATCACCATTATGAACTTATCACTAAATTCCATTGATTCTTACCCTGAAGAATGGATACATGTTTATAATGATGAATCTGCACTCAAAGCCACCATTAAAGCAGGTTACGTAATCTACATAGGTTACCCTGATGGATCTATTGAAGAGAAATTTGATGCATGCAAGGAATTCTGCTCAAATTATGAAGCTGAAATAATCACACTGGAAACAGCAGTATACCACCTAAAGTTTATCCTTCAAAGGCCCAAAATATTGTCATCTTCAATGATTTAATGTCTGCTCTTCAAGCAGACTGGAGGGCAGTGAATGCTGCAGAACTGACATAGTTAAGATAATTCTAGATGCTGATCAGCTCATTACCTCATACAACATCAGAATAGTGATGCAGTGGATTCCAGGCCACTCCGGCACACCAGGTAATGACAGAGCTGACAGACTGGCAAAGAAAGGAGCAACACAAGAACAACCACCTACAGCGACAACCCTACAGACAGCAAAAACACTTATAAAAGCTAAAAACAAAGAGACTTGGCTGAACAGATGGGCCATGGGAGATACTGGAAGAGAGGTTTATAGACAGACGGCTGCCCTGATCCTAATGACAGCATTAACCATTTAACAAGAAGGTACCAGGCCACCATCTTCAGATTCAGAACACAACATACTCCACTCAATGGACACCTAAACAGAATACAGCCACAACACTCCCCAGTGTGCCAGTTATGTAACTACCCCTACGAAACTGTTGACCATCATCTCTTTGAGTGCCCAAAACTCAACGATACTAGAAGAATGCTACTCCCTCTGAGACCAGACAAGTGGAACACCTTGTACGGAGGAAAAGAACAGCTTGTGAAAACATGTAAATTCCACTACATGGCATTTTGCCAAAGGGTGAAAGCTCATGCGGCGCTGGATCAATAACAACAACAACAACACCAAGTTGCAAAGATCAAATCCAGAGTACAATAGAGAATCCGTCAAAGGCAGACGTTGGCATAGATGGATATTAAGAATCCTATTCAAAACATTGCAGAAAAATGTCCTGGTATGTCCACCATAAATAGAAAGAAAAATGGTTTGATAAAAAAATGTGAAAAGGTAGTCATTAAGGAAAAAACCTACCAGGCAGATGTTGCTAAATGATAGTAGCAACATACGAAATAAAGAAAAATATATGAATGTAAAGAAGCTACAAAAGTGGTTAGGCAGCAAAGGCGAGAATACATGAACAGTCTTCTTCTTCTTCTTCTTCTTCTTCTTTTGTCGTCTCTAGGATACCAGGTGGTAGCCCAGCGTCATGGTTTTGACCTCTCACTGATACCAGGTTGTAACCCAGCGTCATGGTTTTGCCCTCTCACTGATACCAGGTTGTAACCCAGCGTCATGGTTTTGCCCTCTCACTGATACCAGGTTGTAGCCCAATGTCATGGTTTTCTGTATTTATCTTGCACTTCTCGGGTGGCTTGGGGGATTGATTTGTTCATCTTTTTGCAGGTTTCAGCTACATCATTTATCTAATTCTTTCTTGTTCTTCCTCTCGCCTTCCTCCCAGATGTTCTACTGTAAAAAGTCTCATGTGCAGTTTTGTCTGGCTGCATTTTAACTAGATGGCTGAACCATTTCATTCCTTGTCAATATAATCCAGACATGGTCTTATTCTAACTTTCTTTCTAATGCTGGTATTTGTAACCTTGTCTCGTCTTCTGTTAGTGACCTTTTCACATGTAGTTATTTTATGTTCTGTGCCCTATTCACTGTCCATGTTTGGCACTGTTAATATAAAGTAGGGATGAAGATGCTATTAATTATTTGCGGTTTTGCTGAAAAGTATACATTTGGGTTCTATTTTTAATCATGGATTCTACCAGTTCAGTCTCTTTGCCTCCCATTCCACTGATGTTCCAAGTAGCCATCCTTAACGTTGTTCTATCTCATTGTGAAGCCAGTGTATTTTTGTTGAAAATCTTTCACTTGTGTATGTAAGTAAACAGAGAGTAACTGAAGTCAAACTGATGACAAGGATTATGTTGACCTTGGTCTGTTAAAAGTGCTGCTGTCTTGTCCCCTGAGTTCGCAAGTCACAGTTTGCATTCTATTTATTACTCCATTGATAAAGACTTCGGTCAAAATGTTTGGTTGTATTTGTGTGCGTCTTTCCATTTCCTCTATTGAGCTTTCTAGTCACACTTTGTGTTTTTTTTAGTACTACTCACAGGTAATGGTGTTTTAGACTATTTAGCATGGATAACTTTATAAAATGTCTTCTCTTTCAGTTTCCAAAAACACACTTCCTAATTGTTGGCTGGGGTACTGAGACCTCATCAGTGAGAGTACTGACAAATCTTAAGGCATATCTCAATGGAGTTGCAGAGTTAATCAAGGATACCATCTACTCACCAGGGTAAGTATGAATGTTTGGAGAGGCAATTAAACTGAAATTCTCTTTGTGTACATGAAACTTGACAGTCATTTGTATTTATAAAACAGCTTTAGATGGCAAAGATACCAAACATCACCTTATAAACACTTCCAAGAAGGACCATTTCCAGAAATTATATAACCTAAACTGGAATTGAAATGTGTAACAGAGGGAGTGGAAAGAGCATTAGCAGAAGGTGAAAAGGGGAAGAAAATCGGATGACGAAGAAGGGATATATGTAAAGTAATCAAAGGAATGGGGAAAACAGAAAGGAAGTAAGGAGGGTATAAAGGAGAAAAAGAAAGAGTGGAAGGAAGAAGAAACAGGAAGGGAAGAAGAGGAGTAGCACAGACAGCACAGATAGACATTTATGAATGCTCTGGGTAGCTAGCTATAAGAAGATTGTGAATTGAACTATGTATGTGAAGGTTATGGATAGAATTATGTGGAGGTTATGGACAGAATTATGTGAAGGTTATGGATAGAATTATATGGATGCTACATATATAATTATGTAAAATTTAAGGACATAATTATGTGAATGTAGAACATCGGGAAGAAAGGCCAGAGGAAGACCCAGGAAAAAATGGATAGATGGAGTAGCTGAATACGGCCAGAAGATCCAGAAAACTGTCACTCAGATCACGCGAGAGGCACAAAACAAACATTTTAAACCATGACACTGGGCTGCACCCGGTAAAAGTGAAGAAGACAACAGACAATAGAATTATGTGAATGCTTTAGAAATAATTATGTGAAGGTTATAGATAGAATTATGTGAATGCTACATATATAATTATGTGAAATTTAGGGACAGAATTATGTGAATGCTATAGATATAATTATGTGAAGGTTGTAGGTAAAATTATATGAATGCTATAGAAAGAATTTTGTGAAGGTTGTGGATAGAATTAAGTGAATGCTAAAGATATAATTTTGTAAAGGTTATGGATAGAATTAAGGGAATGCTATAGATAGAATTATGTAAAGATTAGGGATAGAATTATGTTTACTTCTGTAGCTCTTTAAAATGTCCTTAGGTGAATGTGGCATTGTTTTTACCTTTTCCTTCTACAAATCCACATTGTTCATCGGATTTCTGGTTTGAAGGGAATGCTATAGATCTCAGAATTATTCTCAGTAAAATCTTAGTCGGTGACTCATAAGACTTATTGTGTGATGGTCTTGGATTTTATAGTGCCTGGTTGCTAAGATAGCTATAAATTTTTTAAAAGGTGTAAGGAGGATATAAAGGAGAAAAAGAAAGAGTGGAAGGGAAGAAAAAGAAAAAGAAAGGGAACTAGAGTAGCACAGATAGACATTTATGAAGGCTCTGGGTAGCTATGAGAAGCTTGTGAATTGAACTATGTGAAGGGTAGTGGATAGAATTATGTGAGGGTAGTGGATAGAATTATGTGGTTATGGATAGAATTATGTGAAGGTTAGGGATATAATTATGTGAAGGGTAGGGATAGAAGGGTAAAAATGCTGTAGATAGAATTATATGAAGGTTGGGGATAGAATTATGTGAATGCTGTAGATAGAATTAAGTGAAGGTTATGGATAGAATTATGTGAGGGTTAGGGATATAATTATATGAATGCAATTGATAGAATTATGTGAAGGTTATGGATAAAATTATGTGGATGCTACAGATATAATTATGTGAGGTTAGGGACATAATTATGTGAATGTTATAGATATAATTATTTGAAGGTTGTGGATAAAATTAAGTGAATGCTATAGATATAATTATGTGAAGGTTATGGATAGAATTATATGAATGCTATGGATAGAATTATGTGAAGGTTAGGATAGAATGATTTGAAGTCTATTGATAATGTTATGTAACATGTATTTTTTTTTCACTTATACAGTCTGAAAGAAAACCAGCCTCAGTATAATAGAGTATCAATGTTTTTATGTGAACTGTGTGGCAGAGACTGCCAATGCCACATTGGACTTTGCAGTTTTATAATTAAAACAGACGTTGCTCCCAAAAACCAGTGGTACAACTGCATGGTCCCTAGAGACTGCTGGTCATCTATTACTGCTAACTACAGTTAGAAATGGAATAAAATCCGAGCACCATTTTTTTCCCCAACAGGCATCAAGAACAAGTGTCTGTGGCTAGGCAGTTAGAATACTCAAGGGCAAAGCAGTTATATCAGAGTATAAACACAGTTCACATTGCTGAGGTTAGGATCAACCCAGAAAAACCAGAAGTAGTAAGTATTCATAAAGGCTAAAGTTTAGAGTATCAGCTTCATTGTATTGGGTTGTATCCCATATGGCTGGGTCTTTCTCCACAGAATGGCTAGCCGCCAGCCAAGAGCATTGCATACAGCACAAAGCTCGTAGCTCAGACAACAATCCCTGGGGGTCTCCATTGTCTTTGTATGCAACACTTCTTGATCTTCTTGAGCATATTCATTCACTTAGAAAGCATGCCCGGGTGAAAAACTGTGATTCTAGGCAGGCTGTTGCTTTATTTGTTGCCATGACCTCCATAGTCAAACTGCTTGTCGTCAAGCGAAGGCAGCACAGTCTTGTTTGACAGCTCTCCCTCCAACCTGAGCCATAAATGCCCATGAGCACCTGACATTTCGAATGACAAACCCGTTTGTGTGGATGATCACATTGCCCTCAGAAGAATTCTCACATATCAAGACCTGCACTTCTGCTTCCACAGCTACTGGGTTTTGTTGTCTGCATTCTCTGTTCAGCTTGATGCATATTTTAAAGGACGTATGACACTCTGGTGGTACACGTACCCATTCCTCCCCAAGTTCTATGTCCTCAGGTGGACAAACCTCTTGTATAATAGCATCGGCCTGACCCATACACAATATTCCTCTTTAATCTGCTGCCTAAATAAATGAATTTATTAGTCAGTGGCACCTTTCCGTCTTTCCAGACGATCATGTTATATTGGGCTATGAGGAAGCATGAGACTCACAGCCCATGGGGATGGCAAGTGTGACTAGCAAGACCCACCTGTGTATGAAGTTCCTCCTCTCCATAGCACAAAGCCTGGACAGTATTGTAGAGGAAATATGTTGCCCATGCGTTATGATCCCTCCCTTAACCTGCCTTGTTTACTCCAAAGGAAAGGTAAAACCAGTACGTTTGGAATGAGGCAGGTTGCAGAAGCTGCTGGATCAGAAGAGCAGTGCTCTATCTGTCCACCTATCAGAGCTTCCCTCCTAGACCAGCTGCCAGCCAAGGCGAAGGGCCTGGTCTGCCCTGCCATAACACAAAGTTTTCAGGTTGTATTTCCTCTTCGTAGGATAAGGCTAGCATCCTCCCCAATGCGCTCCTCCACCTGAAGCCGTTGGCACAATATGGGATGTTAGGTTAGTATATGCCGCCCAACATTCAGCGTAACAGAAGACAGGTGGTACTGGCTACTGTTATACGGTAGCTCAGTCATATCTGACCAAGACCTGACTACAAAAATTTATTAGTGACTTGTGTAAAAATTTTTGTTTTTTTAATTTTATGTTCAGGAATCTTAATAAGAGTTCTTAGTTTTAAGTCTATTTACAGGCCTTACTGACACTGACTTTTTTTAAAACTCAGAAAAAGTTGAATTTAAGTCTTCTAGAAGATAAATCAACCAGTCAGTGAACCCACTAACTAATAAAACAAGCAACCAGTATTCATCATCATCATCATCCCGTAACGTGTTGTTGAGTCACCAGTTTCTGTTGACTGTCTGATCAGCTCTCTCCACTTTTGGCAGTTGCGATGAACTTTTTGGTTGCATGCCTGAGCCCTGTCCAGTCAGTCAGTTTTTGTTACCAGGTCTTTCCTGGTCTGCCTCTTCTCCTCTTTCCCTCTACTGTGCCCTGCAGTATTGTTTTTGAGAAGCCGTTAGATCTTTTTACATTTCCATACCACTGCATTTTTCGTCTTTTCACTGTAGTTTAAAGAGATTCATAATTGCCAGGCAACCAGTATTGCTTTTATATTTTCTCCTTGCTTAAAAAAAAATTATCATTTGACTCATAAATATGTTTGATTTTAATTGGTAAATCATTATGATTGCTTTTTCCTTCTGCCAAGGGCACATTACTCAAGGAACTGGCAAAATTAGCAGAGTCACTAGATATAGTGAATGAGATTTCCTACAGCAAGAACATTTACACTTGGGCAAAAGAGTTCCACTCAAAGTTTCCTAGTGTTTTACAGTCAAGAATTCACACACTGAATGAAGCAGAAGATATTATAAGAAGCAATTCTGTTTTCAAACATCAGTCAGAAGCCATAGGTGCAGTTCTGTTACTTGCAAATATTGTAAGTATTGTTTAACAACTTTTTCTCTATTAGTATTCTAAGGCAGCGTGTAAGTGAAAGTAAAGCGCTCTTTTCATGGCATTGGATCTATGGCTATGGTCCTAAATGAGGTTTTGAACGGCGGATCAACATCATGACACACGGGTAGTAACCCATAAGTGCTCCGTTCTTCTGCTAACTCAAGTCTAAGTCCGAAGAAGCTCAGCACAGTGCACAGGCTCTGTAGCACCAGCGAGGATTCTGAAATACTTTGGGAAGATTTTCAATTCCAGATATTGCCTTGGCACCGCCGTTAGGCTACTCTTTTCAAATTCCAACTGCTGAGGAATTTGCGCAACAATACACACGGGCGTCCGATCTAACTACCTAGAGACCAGGGGGAATTACTAGAAGTCCAAGTCCACGTGAAAAAATCCCAGCTCTTACTGAGGATTGAACCCGGAACCTCTAGCACTTGAGGTGGACATCATGCCTCGAGACTACGCAGCCCCCCTGGTCCTAAATATAGCAGCAGAGTGCAAAGGCATTAAGTGAGCGTCTGAGTTTAAATTTCTGGGAACAGCATTCACCGAAGATGGTAAATTAGTTGAAGAAATTAACATCTGATGCAGTAAAGTAAACCAATTATTAGGATGGCTACTGCCCCCCTCTCTTTTTTACAATACAAGACAATCCCAGTTAGCACAAAGAAACATCTTGTACAAAGCATATTTATTCCAGTCCCATGCTACCAATGCCAGACATGGTAACTCACAACAAATTAGAAAAGAAAATTAGTAACTATGAAAAGGAAATGTCTGAGAAGAGCTGCAGGAGTGGCCAGAAGAGATGAAATCAGGAATGAGGTTAAAAGAGAAAATGTCAGTACAGAATCAATTCTAAATTACATACAAACACAGCAAATCAAATGGTTTCCCTACTTAGAGAGATTACTTTGAGACGCCATACCATCCAAGGCATACATTAAAGGAGGAGATAGACAAAGAGCTCGAGGTAGACCAAGAAGAAAGTGGAAAGATTACTTCTGAGAAACTCTACAACAGTACAATGTATCAGTGGTTGAGGCCGCCAGAAGGGCAACAAGCAGAACCTTATATCTCCCTCAACACCTGAAGCGGTAAAAGAGGAAGTGAAGAAGAAGAAAAATGTATGGTGCTTGACTCATATTTTTGTACACCAGCTGTCACACATTGGGCGGTGTGGTCAGCTTCATGCTAGCTGCTTTTACTTTCTAGTATATTTCCTACTATTCATACAGGGCTGGATTGCCCTAGAAGCATATGTCAATTATAAAGGTTTGTTTCGATGTAGATTTTTATTAGGAACTTATGGGCAATGGGGCACTCCCGATCAGCTGTGCACCATAGGCTAAGCCATATGCAAACAAAGTGTGTTATTTTTACATGACTGATCTTATGCAGACACAAAATGGCTGTCAGGTGTGTTTCATATGTGTAGGTTTTAATTTTTGTTGTCATTAAATAACATTAATAACTGATTTTTACCTTCACTTTTGATTAACTTATAAGTGGTGTTTTCTTGGAATAGATTTAATAAGTTCTTCATGTGATTCTCTTTGGATTTATGGTTATCTTCTTTGCGTTCACCAGCTGTAAACTCCGGCGGAAAGTTCTGGGTGTTCCTCCACCTCCGGACTAGACTTGTTCCAGAACCTGAGTGTTGCATGCACATCCATTTTACAGATCTGACCTAATTCTATACAGACTGTTGGTTCCTGGCTTCTCAGGCAGATGCACTCTGACTTCAGAGGAAACACCCAATTAGTCAACTCTTACGATATGTTTGTTTGGGAGGAAGTGGGTATAATATATCTGATATTAATATTTTATAGATTATTAAATATTACAAATTCAAAAATATTGCGAATTTACTGGGTGAACAAGAACATTGTGAATATACTAGGTGGACATGAAGAATATTGCAAATATACTGGGTGGACATGAAGAATATTGCAAATAAACTGGGTGGACTAGGATAATATTGCAAATATACTGGGTGAACAAGGATAATATTGCGAATATACTGGATGGAAAAGGATAATATTGCAAATATACTGGGTGGACATGAAGAATATTGCAAATAAACTGGGTGGACTAGGATAATATTGCAAATATACTGGGTGAACAAGGATAATATTGCGAATATACTGGATGGAAAAGGATAATATTGCAAATATACTGGGTGGACAAGAATTATAATGCAAATATACTGAGTGGACAAGAAGAATTTTGAGAATATACTTTGTCAAACAAGAAGAATATTGAGAATAACATGGGTGGACAAGAAAAATATGCTGGTGAAGCTCACTCACTAATTTTTAGTTGATTATGGGATACATATTGGATTTTTACCAGCTAAAATTTAAGCAGTTTCTGTTGTACTTTGTGTTCTATGTTGTTCTCTATTTTCCCCCACAATATTTTGAGCTGAAAATGATGACAACCTAAGCAAATCAGGCCCCCCCCCCTTTTTTTTTCCACCTCCACCCCAACACCCCTACCCCTCTAATGTATTATTATTACTTTTCATAAGAAGATGAAATTATAGAGATTATATAAGCCTATCAACTGTCTAAGCCATACTAATTAATTACAAATATTAACATGTTTTTCTTGTATTTCTTTTTAGTTTGTATATGTATATATATACCTATATACGCGTTATATTCTTGAGATTATTCCTATAGTTTCTGTGGGGACTACTCAGGGGACGCCCGGAACACACTGAAAAAACCGACCAGGACTGTCAGAGTGAAAATGGACTATATTGTTAGCCTGGGGTGGTGATGTCACATCAAGCTGATGACATCAGCACCTAGGCCTATATTTTTTTTTTAACGTATCCAGAAACCATGAGTTGTAAACCCTTTGGCTCGGTACTATGGATATCGCAACCCTTCGGCATTGATTCCATTATAGGTACCGTAAATCTGGGAGAAATGTGGCTTTTTTGCCTACCCCCGGGAGTGAACCCGGACCACAAGGAGTTCGTCACCCGGCCGCCGCGAAAGTCAGGTTTAACCAACTTCGCTAGAGAGCCGGTATACACCTAGGCCTATAAATCTGGTGAAGGCGTTGTTCTGGGCATCCAGCAGGTGTTAATATTAGAATACGGATACAACGACTACAAGACAACAATAGATGTTAGTAGTGAAATATTAGTAAACCAACAGATGACATGGTTAGAAACATGGACAAATAATTAATACCTTCATGACACTTTTACAAATTCTTTAACCCTTTTGGTGCCAACAACGCACCCTACATTCTTTGGTTGCTCTAGTGATAGTCTACTGTTCTTGCTCTATGCCATCACAAAAAAAAAAAAGAATTGTTTGATTATCCCATTCTAGTTGAAATGTTTTTTCAACTACTTTTGCTTTATGGTGTCTCTTTGATAACTTGATAACCCTATAAGACCAAGACATTAGTTTTTTTTCCTTTTAGTTTTAGTTTTTCTAGGGGGCTGAGTGGTTGGTCTCGGGGCACAGCACCCCCGCAAGTGCTGGAGGTCCCAGGTTTAAGCCCCCTTGAAGGTTGGGATTTTTTCACGTGGACTTCTAGTAATTTCCCCTGGACTGGGTAGTGAGATTTGACGCCTGTGTGTATTGTTGCACATGTAAAAAAATCCCTTGGCAGTTGGAAATCAAACAGAGTAGCCTAACGGCACTGCCGAGGCAAAATTTGGAGTAAAAATTTTTTTCGGGACTCTCGCCAGTGCCAAGGAGTTTGTGCACTGCGCTGAGATTCTTCGGACTCAGGTTTGTGTTAGAAGTAGAACAGAGCACTTATGGGTTACTACCATTGTGTCCTAATGTTGATCTGTTGTT
The DNA here is from genome assembly GCA_905116865.2 of Candidula unifasciata. Taxonomy (NCBI): domain Eukaryota; kingdom Metazoa; phylum Mollusca; class Gastropoda; order Stylommatophora; family Geomitridae; genus Candidula; species Candidula unifasciata. The sequence continues at coordinate 1,049,999 of CAJHNH020002779.1, forward strand.
AAAACATAACGTAAACAAGCAAATACATAAACATTGAGTTGAAATAGAAAAAGAAAAGTAAGTACCTGGGAGAGATGGAGCTGTCTGAACAAATAAAAGCAAACCTTGTAGCACTGTGTTAAGAGAATTTGAAGTCAGTCTCTATATTATTTATTTATTATTTTAAAATATGCGGACACAAACAATACATTGCACAATTTGTTGCCAGGCATATTTCACTGTATCTCGTCAGGTGTGTTACTACATAGTTAAATCAACATATAATGAAGTACAAAACTGAATAAATCCAACTGAAATGCAAATAGTTTCTTTCAACACATTGTGTGTGTTTTGGCCGCCGGAAGCTCACCGTAGTCACATGACTTACCAGGGTAACTTCAAATTTAATATAAATTTACTATAAATTCCGTCTGCTTACAAAGGAGGGGGTTGTTGATTTTAATTGTTATAGCTTCTGCTATTCTCAACAGTCACCTGTTTGGAGTGTGATAAACCACATGGAAAGCACTGTCTGTATCAATTACTTAAAAACTTAATAATAATTTTTTTATCCTTACGGGTATATAATAGTCACTTGTAGATTCTTGGTGTTGTGCACATGAAAAATGGGCAATCTGCTGGCAAGCTGAGAGATAATCTGCTGGTAGCACAAATACGGTTTCTCACCAGAAAACAGTACCATGGACAGACGGGAAAAACAAGTGGGGCAGTCCTTCAAAGAAGAGATTAACATCATGTAGTACCATATATCTCCCGTGTATAAGATGATATGTTTTTCCAGGTTAAAATGGGCTGTTTATCTTATGAATGGAATGTTTTTAAAATATTTATTTATTCATTTTTAGCTTTAAAAAAATAAGTTAAAATCAAATAAAACAAGGGTTGTCTTTTACATTAGGGCATCTTACACAAGGAAAAATATGGTATCTGAAGAAATTATGAGTGTGGTAGTTTAGCAGCTGAAAACAAACACCTGCTTATTTGAAGGTCTAGTATCAAACCCACAAAGGGGCAGATTGTTTTCCCACCAAAAATTGACCTTGGCTGTCAGGTCAACTCAGCAGTCTAAAATCTGTACCAGGTAATATCTTAGGAAGTAAAAGTGGCTGACCTGATGTTGATCACATGACCCACGGAGGGTTGATTGGTCTGGAAAATATGAGTGATGAACCATTGGTGTTAAAAAAAGCAAAAAAAAAAATTGGCCCTTTACTTTTTTTAATTATAGAAATTTGATGCTGACAGCCAAGATTATTTGACCTGCTATAGGTAAAATAAATGTGAAAACAGTGACAACTGGCAGACATGATAGAAAAAAGAGCAAGGGGAAAACAAAAATGAATAACTCCATGGCTTGACACATATGCAAGTAGGATTCGAGATTCTAGTGATTGTGTGAGGTTACAAACTATGGCTGCCCTTCCTTATCAACATGGCACATGATAATGATGATGAGATTCTAGTGATTGTGTGAGGTAACAAACTATGGCTGCCCTTCCTTATCAACATGGCACATGATAATGATGATGAGATTCTAGTGATTGTGTGAGGTAACAAACTATGGCTGCCCTTCCTTATCAACATGGCACATGATAATGATGATGAGATTCTAGTGATTGTGTGAGGTAACAAACTATGGCTGCCCTTCCTTATCAACATGGCACATGATAATGATGATGAGATTCTAGTGATTGTGTGAGGTAACAAACTATGGCTACCCTTCCTTATCAACATGGCACATGATAATGATGATGAGATTCTAGTGATTGTGTGAGGTAACAAACTATGGCTGCCTATCCTGATCAACATGGCACCTGTTGATGATGATGAGATTCTAGTAGTTAGTTCTCTGATTTGCTTTTCTCCCAGTGGGTAATTGCGGTTTCCATGAACATTTTGTTTTTTTATAATTTCTGATTGATTGTCATTTTCTTCAACATTAATATTCAGGGTCATCTAACACTGTGGACAAATGTGAATGGCGAGTCTCTAGTAGCTAATACAACATGGCTTTTTGGATGTCTACAAGCTCTCCTATGCCCTGCACAAGACAGCATCTCAAACTATGGACTTGACCATACAATAGCAGATGAAGCCTTAGTCTGGTCTGTAGAAACACTGAAGGAAGATATTAGAAACAGTAGACTTGACTGGAGTGAGGTATGAAACAGTTACAAGTAGTAGTAGTAGTAATAGTAACATCAGTAGTAGTAATTTGTAAAATAAAATCCTTTTTACCCCTTTAAAGCATCAGGGTTATTGTTAAAATATACTTGTATAGTTCCTTTTTTTCACTATTGGATATGTATGCTTATCAGTTACCTTTTGTTATTTAACCTTGCATAAATCATGTATTCATTGTAACAGGGTGTATGAGCATAGATAAAGTTTAATATACTTTAAGTGTCCTTTTTCAAACAATTGTAACAACTTTATTGTGTAATTTTTCCTTGGAAATATTTAAAGTGACCTGGCATATCATCATTCTGTCTTAGATAAATTAGCACTTTGTATGCAAACCTTTGTTCTTGTGCTGAACTGTTCAACTATTTCCTCTAGTTCTCTAAAGTCTTCTACCCTGAGCCATGTTTACTGTTGCCTGTATTTTCTGTTGACTAAGTAGAGCCAATCTTGATTATGGAAGTGAATCATGGACAGAATGTGGAATGTTGAATGTTGAATTAAGAATTGACATCATAGCGCTCGGGACACTGTATTCCCATCTTCAGCAGCACACGAAGAGTTCCGATTCCGATGGTACCGGAAACCATCTGATTGTATATCCATCTCACCTTTCCCTTGAGTGTTGAGCATCAGCCAGATCCCCTAGTAACTCTTCGCAGCTCCATTCTCCTCAGACCATAATGATCTATCTGCGCTTCTGCACTGTTCACTCGCTCCCAGAGAGCACTCACAACGTCTAACTTGTCATACATCAGTTCACCACCAAGAGCCGGCCAGTCTATCTGCCTGTTCATTTCCCAACACTTGGACAGCAGACCAAGGACAGTTACAAGTCCTGCTTCTTCTCATTTATATACCATGTGACTTTGGACATCATGTCTGTTTACAGCTTCCATCTCATGTACTTCTTATCTTGTTCTTGTTCCCATTCACTGGCTGTAAACTCTGGTTGAAAGTTCTTATTGTTCATTTTTTTCTGGACTTGCTCCAGAACTTTAGTTTTGCATGCACAGCTGTTTTCAGATCTGGCTTATTTATATGCAGACTCTTGGTTCTTTGCCTCTTAGGCAGATGCTTTCTGACTTTGAAGAAAACACCCTAATTAGTTGCCTTTTACAAAATGCTTGGGGTGGGGTTTAACTGGCAAAACTAGCAAACACTTATTACTTTTTTTTCCAAACATTTTTAATAAGTGTTTCTAAATGAAACAGTGGGGGACATTTCATTTAATTTACACTGGCACAGGAACAGAGCAAGTACGGCAAAACCTGATTGTGATGAATTTGAAACCCTGATTAAGACTAAGACTTATCAACTAATTTTTCACATCATTGTTTCTGAAGAAGTATTTGTTTCAATTTATCTCCCAGATTATCAGCATATCTCTCTGACTATCATTTTATCTCTCAGATTATCAGTTTATTGTCACTGTCATTATTTTATTACTATTATTTATTATTATTTTATTTTATTATTATTTTTAGATTATTTTATCTGTGATTTTTGGTCTTATTATGTCTCTGATTGTTCAGATTCAAAGAATATTGAAAGAATTTCCCTACTTGTGGCTATCGACACCAAATTGCTTCACCCAGTTTGCTTATCTTCCAGACAAACCCAGTATGTCTACAGTAAGTTGGTAGTACAGAAACTATTACATTTATCATGGAACAAACTACTGAGCCCCAGTGTAGGTTCTGGGGCACATTTCGAGGAGAAAAAAAAAATAGATTTACTACCCCCTCTGTACAGGCTAAATGTTGAATTGAGAATCAACATCACAGCATTCGGGACACTCCCATTGCTCAATCCCCACCTTCAGCAGCAAGCAAATTGTTCCAGTTCTGATGGTACCAGTAACCATCTGATTGTATATCTGTCTCATCCTTTCCCTATGTGTTGAACGCCGACCAGATCCCCTGGTAACTCTTCGCAGCGCAATTCTCCTTAGACCTTAATGATCTATCTGCGCCTCCGCACTGTTCACTCGCTCCCAAAGGGCCCTCACAATATCTAAATTGTCATACATCAATTCACCACCAAGTGGTGCAGAGCCAGCCAGTCTATCTGCCTGCTCATTTTCCAACACACCGGCATAACCTGGAGAAACTACCCAGGACCTCTGAAGTGATGCTTGCCACTCTGCACGAAGCATGCCTGTTTTCACCTTTCTCAACATGCTCTGTGAGTCAGTTACAATCACGGCATGTGTGTACATTTGATTTTCAGGTCAGCAGAAGGTAGCAGAGACTGCCTCCACCTCCATTCTCAATGTACAGGCATGTAGTGAAAGATGACTAATTGGGCTTTGTTGAAATTAGATTTGTTTCGCTCAAAGACATAGATTCTGCAGCCTAACTGTAAACCACAGTACAAGGTGCCAGCTGCCATTTTAAGGGCAAAGGCAGAAGAAGCAAAAAGAAGAAGAGGAAGTAGAATAAGAGGAACTAATAAGGTGGAACAACCCTAGCTAGCGAACTCAAGTAACATTTTGGAAACATGTTTTTTTTTTCTGGGGTAAGATGCTGACGTGTTGAGACATAAACCCATTTTTTTTTAACCATTATATATTCCAGTTCCAACTCCTTTAAAGAAAAAAATTAAAAACTTAACCACGTTCAACCTGCTGCTAGCTTGCCGAAGCTGCTAACAGTCTCTGGCTATATTTGTGGTCTTGTTTAATTGCGCCACTTTTGTGGCTCAAGTTCTAGTATTTGCGCCATCTCTGGGCTTATTGTACCATTAAATCAGAAAATTTGACCTTTTGAAGATGCAATGAGCCTCCCTCCCTCCCCCCCCCCTCCCCCCAATCCTCCCACACCCGATTCAAAATAAGGCCCTGGAACCCACACAAGGTGAAGAGGATTTACAAATGGATAGAAAAAGATAGAACAAATAAATATAAGAACACTACCTATTAATGAATGGGTAAAGAAAGATCACACAATCACCACTGATGATGAATAGCAAATTACTTGTGTGTTTGAAAATTATTTATGATTGTGCTTATGTTTCAGAAAATCTTCACAGAATTTGATAAGATGCTTGATGAAGACGGTGTTCATATTGTTTACAGCTTTATAATGAAATACAACTTGACCCCAGCAGTTCTACAAGAAATCCTTGCAGGTGTCCTACAGCTGCACAAACCTATTCATGTCTGGAGGACTGGAGTAATCATCTATGACAGTATTGTAGCAGTCATGGTAGGGCAGACAGGTGGGTATGGATACATGTCTCTTTTGTTATGTCAGTAGTGGATTATCTGTCTTTTCTGTCAAAGGACTGGAGTAATCATCTATGACAGTATTGTAGCAGTCATGGTAGGAGAGACAGGTGGGCATGGATACATGTCTCTATCTCTATTGTTATGTCAGTAGCAGATTATCTGTATTTTATGTCTGGAGGACTGGAGTAATCATTCTATGACAGTATTGTAGCAGTCATGGTAGGAGAGACAGGTGGGCATGGATACATGTCTCTTTTTGTTATGTCAGTATCGGATTATCTGTCTTTTCTCTCAAAGGACTGGAGTAATCTATGACAGTATTGTAGCAGTCATGGTAGGACAGACAGGTGGGTATGGACAAATGTCTCCATCTCTATTGTTATGTCAGTAGAGGATTATTTGTATTTTCTGTCTGGAGGACTGGAGTAATCATCTATGACAGTTTTGTAGCAGTCATGGTAGGAGAGACAGGTGGTTATGGATACATGTCTCTATCTATATTGTTATGTCAGTAGAGGATTATTTGTATTTTATGTCTGGAGGACTGCAATAATCAATCATCTATGACAGTATTGTAGCAGTCATGGTAGGACAGACAGGTCTAGATACAGGTGTCAATTGTTGCATCTTCTTCTTTTTCGCTTCCATTTGTCTCTTTTACATACTTGGGTGTTGAGGGAGATATAAGGTTGTGCTTCTCACTTTTTTAGTCGCTGCAATCATAAACACATTGTGGTGTTGTAGAGTTTATCTCATGTTATCTCTTCATCTTGTTCTTGGTCTACCTCGTGTTCTACATCCTTCTCTTTTAGTGTATGCCATGTATGGTATGGTGTCAGAAGTTAATCTCTCCAAGTGGGCAAACCATATGATTTGCTGTCTTTGTAAGTAATTCAGAATTGGTTCTGTGCCTACTTTTTTTTTAATTATAACCTCATTCTGGAGTTTTTCCTCTTCTGGTCACTCCTACTCAGACATCTCATTTCCATGGTTATTAATTTTCTTCTCAGGTTTGTTGTGAGTGACCACGTCTGACACTGGTAGGGCAGGATAGGAATGAATCATTCACTGTCAGTTTGTTGCTAGTATGGTTGCAGCTCAAGCAGTGAGGAAATCTTGATCTTTGTTGCCAAAAACTGTTTTAATCCTTCCCATTAGCTGTCTAGAGCCATCTACTCTTAGCATGTTTTTTGTTGTCATAGGCTTATTGTAGTGGGTCATAGATTCTTTAAGGGTAGTATATTTTATACAGTACTTTATAACTGTGACATTGTTAAAATATTTCTTTCTGTTGTTATTCTGTTTTTGTTTATCAGCAGACAACAGCAGAGTGCTTCATCTGTGTGCCTACATGACCTCAACACCAACAGATGATATGGGCACCAGTGACTCAAATGCAAGATTGATCTATAGCACAGTAGAGAAGTACAGAATTGTGATCACACATGCACTAATTTCCAGTGGCATTATCTGGCAACAAACATCAAATGTATCCGACAGTATCCAGCAAATTCCAGGCATGCACTATTATAACTATCCTAAGACACTGGTATATTTTTTATAATCTGTTTTTATCAAATTAGCTGAGAAAGACAGTTCTTAATAGATGTATAGAGCCAATCTTGATCTATGGAAGTGAATCATCACAATGAAGTAGCCAGTTAATAAATAAATGAAAGAGGGGGCTACGTGGTCTCAAGGCATAGTGTCCGCCTCGAGTGCTAGAGGCTCCGAATTGAATCCCCAGTAAGGGCTGGGATTTTTTCACGTGGACTTGAACTTCTAGTAATTCCTCCTGGTCTCTAGGTAGTGAGATCGGATGCTGTGTGCATTGTTGTGAACGTAAAAAATCCCTTGGCAGCTGGAAATTGAAAAGAGTAGCCTAAAAGCGCTGCCCTGTCAAAATTTAAGTTAAAAATCTACCCAAAGTATTTTAGGATCCTCGCCTGTGCTACAGAGCCTGTGCACTGTGATGAGCTTCTTTGGACTCAGACTTAAGTTAGAAGAAGTTCAGAGCACTTATGGGTTACAGCCGTGTGCCATGATGTTCATCCATTGTTCAAAACCTGAAAAAACCTAAATAAATAAAAGTATATTGAAGCTGCTGAGATTTGGTTTTGTAGACAAATGATAACACCATAAACGGATCAGAAGTATACTGGTGATTTAAAAAAATAGAAATGAACTCTTGAAGAGAATTGATTGCCCGCATCAGAAGAATACTGTCCACATTCCTTGGTCAGATTGTGAGAAAGGGAAAACTCAACTATGTTGGGACAACAGGAAATTCAGAGGGGAAGAAAAAGTCAAGGGAGACCAAGAGAGAAGATGTTGGATAGTTTGGCATCATGGCATGGAGGAAAATAATCACAAATAATTGACACTACACGAAACAGAAAACATGATTACTAATACCACACAGTATAAACTAAGAGGAGTCGAAAAAATTCAGATAACTGAAATTTAAAAACAGTCTGTAATAGGAAACAATGCAAATTGCATATCATTCATAGAAATAATTACACCATTCGTAAATATAAAATAACAAATTGTCTACTCTGAGAACTTGATGATCACTATCTATCCAATTTACAAACCTAAGGGTTGAACAGGATTTTTTTGAAACATTACTACTACTACTGAAGGACAGTGCAGAAACAGAGTGCATAAAAATATCTTTTCTGAATATATATTTTCTGAACATTTTTTATATCTGATAAAACAATCAGATGTGATGTTAAAACAAGGAAACATTCTTAATCAAGTCAGTAAAGTAAAACATTTTAGGGCAGCCGAAACATGAGATAAAAGATGTACAATAGATATTAATTTATTGTTAAGAGCTGAACAGACCTGGCACAAATTGTATGGAGACAGAGGAAGACACAAAGAGAAGATCAGATTCTTGTCAAATGTGTGTCATGGCGTGGGAAGGTGTCTACTTACTTACTTAGTCGCTCCTCTTCTACCTTGCGGTGTAGAGGTTTACCAGAGAGATCGCCAGGCGTCTCAGCAGTTTTCTTTCTGGCTTTGTTCCATTCCAGTCCTCTGTCAGTTACGGACTGTCCAATGTTGTCTTCCCAGCGGACCCTGTGTCGCCATGTAGGTCTTGTTCCTTGGTTCTTTGCCTCCCATGCCTGCCATGGTGACCGATTTTCTCCCATTCTGCATACTGGGAAGGTGTCAACACACAAATTGTATGGAGATAGAGGAAAACACAGAGAAACGATTCTTGATAATGTAACATGTCGGAAGGTGTCAACACACAAATTGTATGGAGATAGAGGAAGACACAGAGAAAAGATTCTTGATAATGTATCATGTTGGAAGGTGTCAACACACAAATTATGTGGACATAGAGAAAGACATGGAGAAAGTTATTTGTCATGGTGGGGAAAAGTGTCAGCACACAGACTGATACATGCTGTTTGCAGATTGCAAGTTGTTGAGAAGCATGAGCCCCACACTCTTTGACAAGACACTTGATGATATGATGATGAGGATGATGATGATCATGACGATTATAATATATATTGATTTTTTCCTCCCCAGAAGGCACAATGGGTGTTGTCCACAGCCATACACTGAGTGCCAACAATCCAGGTGTGTGCACCCTGTGCGGCACAACATCAACTCAGAGTTCAATGCTTACTGTAAGTAAATTAAATACAAGTTCTAGAGGTAAATGTAATCCAGACAGGTAGTCTCCGTGCAGACTGGTATCCCTTCAGAGGTCCTGGGTAGTTAGTGCCCTTTGGAGGGTATGCAGTTGTGTTAAGAAATGAACAAGCAGACCAGGGAGGCTGGTTCTGCATCACTTGGTAGTAAACTGGGGCATGACAAGCTGGATGTTGTTAGGGCCCTTTGGGAGTAAGTGAACAGGCAGACCACGGAGGCTGGTTCTGCACCACTTGGTAGTAAACTGGTGTATGACAAGCTGGATGTTGTTAGGGCCCTTTGGGAGTAAGTGAACAGGCAGACCACGGAGGCTGGTTCTGCACCACTTGGTAGTAAACTGGTGTATGACAAGCTGGATGTTGTTAGGGCCCTTTGGGAGTAAGTGAACAGGCAGACCACGGAGGCTGGTTCTGCACCACTTGGTAGTAAACTGGTGTATGACAAGCTGGATGTTGTTAGGGCCCTTTGGGAGTAAGTGAACAGGCAGACCACGGAGGCAGGTCCTGCATCACTTGGTAGTAAACTGGGGCATGACAAGCTGGATGTTGTCAGGGCCCTTTGGGAGTAAGTGAACAGTGCAAAAGCACAAACAGATCATCATGGTCTTAAGAGAAGTGCAGCGGGGAGGGATCAGGGGATCTGGCCGACACTCAGCACTCATAGGACATGTATGATGGACCTACAGTCAGACTGCTGCTTCTGCCATTGAAACTGGAAGTCTGCAGTTGCTGCTGAAGATGAGGATAAAGCATTTCTGGGAATGTCCAATGTGCTATGATATCAGGTTTTTAATTGAGCTCAACTCAACTCAGGTAGTTCCATAGCAGATACTGTCATTGCAGTGTGCCTTCGGCATTCTAGGCCAAGACTTCAGCAGAGGTGGAGGAGGGGAAAGTTCCCTCCCTTGTCACCTTTCTTTCGCAGACTGCTGTCCTTAGAAAGCAATAGATACTTAGGTCTGAGGGATGCCAACATGGACAATTAGAGACAGAAGCAGTCAGATCATTCAGATGAATGCAAATAATTAATATTGTGTATCTGCATGAGGTAGAAGACAGCAAGAAAATCAGTTGATATGCAACGATTCAGAAACATATAGTGGGCTATTTTTGGTACCAAGAGAGTTAAATCAGAAAATTTACTTTGCACTTTTTACTACAGGCCATGGAAATGTTATTGGATCCTGCATTCTTGGAACAGGAGCATGTGAAATGTTCAGAATTGAATGGTGAGATCAAAGGTTCACTTGTTGAGCTAACAGGGCCCAGTGAGCTGAGTTTTTCTGCATATTTGGACCCCCTAGGATGCCAACAGCTTTCCATTTTACTGATCAAAGGAGACTTGCAGCTCTTAACTATTTCATTCACGTATGTTTAAAAAAAAATATATTTGTTGTTGTTATTTGCTACTAACAGGTTACGTACTTCTGTTTGTTTTGTTAATTCTTCTTTATTTCTTCTTCCTTCTCTTTCCCATGCCAAGTTCTTAACCCTTTGAAAATAAAGTTTGTTTGTTTGTTCGTTCATTCGTTCCCTACTTCTGTCTGTGATATCTCAGTGAAGCACGGACCCTCAACCAAATCACACTTCTTTATCTGCCCTTTCTTCGCCAATGAATTTTGAGACTTACTGATAAAAAAACTATATTTAATAAATATTTTAACAAGAATAATGTGTTTATATCTAGTTTTACTAGAACATAATATTTTGGAATATCCTACAAACACTTAAAATAACTCTGTGGCCTGCATGCAAATAAATGTAACAGAATACAAAGGTAAAAAATGAATAGAAAAAATAGTTGTGGGGTATCTGCCATAAGGACCCAGCTGTCTTTTTTCTGAGTTTGCTAATGATTTCTTTTCTGATGTTTAACCCTGATATAACTTCAGTGTTTCTGAAAATATTTTGTGCATATAAATTACTTACCTCCGACCTTAAGACCATGGGGCTTAGATTTGCATTGTCACTTAGTACAAACAGAGCAAAGAAATTACTGCTTTTCTCCCCTTTGACCCAAAAAAGGGGGTTTTGTTAAGACAGCCACAAGTGACATCATCATAAGTTTATTATGACATCACAATGGGCAAACAAAAAAATCATTTTCCTTCACCCAAAATAATATCTCAGAATTTGTGTGTGTTTTTGTCTGTCGTTTGTGTGTGTGTGTGTGCATGCGTGCGTGCTTGTGTGTGTGTGTGCATGCGTGCGTGCATATGTGTGTGTGTGTGTGTGGGGTGTAACTATAATATCTTCTAGCTCTACACACTGTGGGGTTGCAATCAGTACCAAGGATTTTTTTTTGTCCGAACCCATATAGTATTGCAGAATAGACCTGGTTGGTGTAACCGAGATGGTTGCTGTAATTATAACTTCTTTAGAGATTTAACCGGGTATCTGGAATCTGTTTAGAGTCAGAGTTTAAATCAAGAGTTGACATCACAGTCAAGAATTGCATTCAGCACTGCGTGCTCCGTCCTCATCTTCAGCAGCCAGTGCAGAGTGGCAATACTGATGGTACCAGTCACAATCTGGTTATATGTTTGTCTTGCCTTTCCTCTGAGTGTAGTCAGCCGGCCAGACCCTGTGGTGCCTCATTCTTTTCAAGCCATAATAATCTTCCCTACTGATTCTGTTGCTTGTTCCCAAAGGGCCTTGATCACATCTGCCTTCACATGTATCAATTCACCACCCAGTGGTGCAGATCCAGCAGAATCTGTTTTGTTTGCCTGCCGTCTAGATTGAGATATTTTAATCTCAGGTTGGTATGGTAAAACTTTAGGCTGCTCCCCGGAAAAAACAAACTGATCAGCGATAGAACTAAAGCTGAAATATAGGTGTACTGGCCTGCTTAAAAAATGTCATGTCATGAAACTCTTGTAAAAAACAGTATTCATAACCCTGTCCCCTCTTTTATTGCTAGTCTGTCCTTTAATCATTTTTTTATTTTGTATTAGTGGTTGATTATACCACTGCTGGCTTGCTAGGCCTCTTGCATGTAGCATTATTACAGTTGTAAAAATATATTTATCTATTTTTTTAAATCTGTCACATGAAAAGAAGTTATTATTTATATCTTATTTTTCAGCTCACCTGAAATGCACAGTGTTACCATTGACTTGACAGAGAAGAAAATAACTTCAGAAGTAGAGGCAGAAGAAATGACATATGAACTCTCTAAACATCTGGACAATATTTCATTGGATGGAGAAACAATAACAGCAAAAGTTAGTGGCAGGGATTCCTTTCAGATTGAAATCTACCTGGGACTCATTCTAATTCAGACTGTACCAGTCCCATACAGCAGGTATTTATTAATGTACAAACTACTTCATCTTGTAGACAATCGTAGTTACTTCTCCTCCTCTTTCTTTGTCGTCAATCTTCAACTTCTGGCTTCCAGTCTAAAATGGAGGATGCCTCTTTCTTTGTCGTCAGTCTTCAACTTCTGGCTTCCAGTCTAAAATGGAGGATTAGGACTAGAAGAATGTTCAGTTTCGAAGTAATTTTTGTCTACAGTTTTGCTACCTGAGCTACTGAGTTTAGTGCTTGGTGCAGCCCTGTGAGCTGTGTTTTTTGTGTGGAATTCCTTTCATTTGTGCAGCGGTTGTGTCGTGGTATTCATTATGGACAGTAGCCTGTTTACACGTGAGCTGGTGAAATACCTTATGTAATAGGTCTATGTGTGTAAAGCAAAACTTATTGTGCCCGATTACTTCCATCAACGTCAAACTGTGTTAATGGTGGCGAATATTGGCTTTGGCACCTCTTGCAACTGCCATATGCATTTACTGCATGTATGTATTTCTGGATTGTTCTGGGGTCTAATTGTTTATTCACTAGTTTTTCAAGCGAGTCTGAGGGACATTTTGTTTGATTTTCACTGGCATATCAACGGAGCAAGCATGCAGAGACCCGATTGCAGTGAAGCTGAAATGTTGACTAAGACTAATTCTTCTTCTTAATTCACCCTTAACAGTTGGTACATTGTATTGCGGTTTACAGCTAAGCTGTTATATCTGCATATTTTGACCCAAAACACTAACTTTCTGCAAACTCCCAGTAAGTTTCCCTTTATTACATGCTTTTTTTTTTTTTAAACATGGCAGTGGATTCTGCCTTCAAAATGGTGACATGTACTCAGACAAGGGTTCCACTGTGCACACCAAAGGCAGTTCAAATTACCTGCAGGAATGCATAAGTCTGAATGACAGCTACATACAGCCTGATGACACTATGGATCCATCCTTTACACAACTCTGTATGGCTTACCTCTGATCCATGTAGGCACCTTTACCTGATTCCTCAGAGTGGAAGATGTCCACTTGCTTACTCCAGACTTTCAGACACTCCTCACACAGCTCGACAACTCTCTACCATTACCCACGGACTCGCACACAGCTCTCACATACTGTGTTTTCTACCAAGGCTGTCTGTTGCCCCTGGAAAACACTTCCAAGTCCTGTCCACAAAATGTCTGTTTAATCACTTGTTTAGCACGCCTGACCTGACTGATCAGCACTCGCTCCGACTCTCCCCATTCCATTCATATGAACTCCTATAAACACCTGTAACACCCAGCAAGAGCGCAGACATGAGATGGTTAAGAGAGTTGTGCCCCATTGGGGAATGAAAAGTCTAAGGCAGTTCTAGGGTCATACCCAGCATTAATGTTTTCTGATTATATTTTGTGGCCAAAAAAAAGTGCTGTAGAAAGGGCTGTCCAAGACTGTACCATGAATATCTCTCTCTTGTCACCTGCTGTAAACTCTGGCCGAAAGTTTTGGTTGGTAGTCTAATTCTGAACTTAAATCTTCTTTTAGAACTTGAATTTTGTGTGCACATCCATTTGACAGATTTACTTATTTGTAAACAGACTGTTGGTTCCTTGCCTCTCAGGCAGATGCGTTCCAACTTCAGAGAGAAAATTCTCATTTAGTCACATTTTATGGCATGCCTGATAGGGATGCAGTGTGTCTGTTCTGTCTTTTCCCAAAACAGGGCCACAGAACTCCACAGGGGAATCTCTGAATACAACACATCAGGGCAAACCTTTAGAAAAAACACACACTGGAGAATAAACTTTGTGGACAATTAAATGAATTAAAAAAGACTGTGACAATTATATGAGAGACAAATTTGCAGATATAGATAACATTTTTCAGGCAAATGAAAGGAGATGAAAGAAAAAGGAGGAGTTGTTTATCCCACCACATTGTCATGACCTAATGTTAGCGAAGACAAGTACTGTATGCCTTTATGGATGTGTCTGCTATGGAATGACTTTTACTTTGTGATAAAGTGAAACTTAAGTCTTACTTGCACTTTATGCTGTTTACATTGATATCTTTCATTTATTACAGCTACAGGTTGACTATTTCATCGCATAAGTTTGAGCATGGTGACTATAATGCTGTGTTTACCATCCATTCCTCAAATTTTAAGGTAAAAATGTTGTAAAGCTAAGGAAGTGCATGGGAGCTGTTAGTTCATTTTTCACAAAACAACACACCATACTATCATTTTACACTTGTGGAGCTGTTAAGGAGGAGTGTGGAGCACCTATGGATCTGTCCTAAGAGCTATGACGACAGTCCTCACTAATAACTGATCATACTTTATTGGTTAAATCATACTTCATACACCTTCCGAAAGTTAGATATTCTGACTGATTACTGGACAGAAGTGATGTTATCAATGCCATGCGCTGCATTTACCGTACCGAGGAGCACACCAAAGGACATGACTTCATATCCCTGTCTAGACTGATGAACATGGGGGTGCAGCCTGGAGTTGCAAGAAATGAACATTTCACTAAGGGGACAAGACGTTTCATTAACCAACACAGAACAGGCGTCATCCGTCGTTTTACACTTGTGGAGCTTTTGAGGAGGAGATCGGAGCACTTATGGATCTGTGCGGAGTGCTGTAATGATAATACTTTCTAATTACTAATCACTGATTTTATTATAGCCTAGACAAAAATGGTGTTTATTTTCCATTGAAAGATCATCTTCATCGCACATCAGACATGACCATAAGTGATCCAATCTCCTCCTGAGTATGTCTCTGAGTCTTTTAAGGCTAACAATTCCCATTCTGTTCTGGTTGATGTATCGACATGTGTCTCCCGCATGGTTTTCTCATCTTGCTCCAATTGGTATACGCATGGTGTGCAGTTTATTTAGTAAAAAATCATTTTCCATGAAACTGAAAGCCCTACAACGTTTAATCTCTCGTATGGCATTGATGATGTCTCTCCTGTCCACAGATTGCCCATTCCTGATACTCATGCTGCCAGACAGGGTATCTGCTTTCTACCCATAAGGCAAAGAAAATCATGAATACCACCTGAAAATTTGCGTACTGACTTAACATCGATCCTCATAAACTTGTCTCATCAATTGAAATCTCAGTAAATATTTTAAGCGTTTATAACAGAATTTAATGTTTTCTTTTTACTCCATGCTGCATGCATAACCATTCAGCTCTCACTAGATAAACGTAAGGGTTACCTGCCATCTGTCTTCGGTAAAATGTGAAAATTATTGACAGTTAGAGAGAGAAACAACAAATTAAAAATGAGAGTCATCAAATGTTGTATATACTTAACCCTGCTGTGTAGTGCAGAAACTTGGACGATGAACAAGAAACTAGAAAATTTAATTGTCTCTGAAAATTTTGATGTACAAAAGAATAGGCTGTAGTTCATGGAAACAAAAACATTCAAATAAAGAGAATATGGAAAAACTGCAAATTTAAAAAAAAAAAGAAAGAACAAAAGAATACAGAAAGAAATAATAGAGAATTAGTAAAATAATTTAGCCACATTAAAAGACATAACAGACTTTTGAAAACATTACTGGAAGGAAAGGTCGATAGCAAGAGGTAGACAATGATACAAGTGGGAGGACAACATCAAGAGATAGACAAACAGCAGTCTAAAAGCTATATGGGATTAAACCTAGTGTAATGTAACCAGTTCTCTCACATTCAAAACCCCCCCCCCCCCCCCCCCCCCCCCCCAATCCCCCCCCCCCCCCCCCCCCCCCCCCCCCCCCCCCCCCCCCCCCCCCCCACAATCCATCCTCTCATACATTTCATATATGCCTTTTACAGAAGTATCCTCTTTACACGCTGGGCGCTGTTGCCCCCTGCAGCAGAAAGTTAAAGACATCAGTATATCACAAGCAATCTGTTTTAGCACTGTTTGAGTAACAGAACAAGTGGCCATACATGCAGTAATGGTTTCAAACTCCATCAGTATGCTTAAGAAAATTGCAGTAGGTAGTTTATGTGTGGAGTGGGTAGAAAGCTTTGGGAAGTCACAAATAATTTCCATCGCCTGGATCTATATGCAGGAGTAAAAGGTAAAGAAAGAGCTGACCAGCTGGTAAGTAATGCACCATTGCAAAGGGGAAGAAGCTTGGACGGAGCTGATATCACCAACGCTGTATGAACTAGACTTGCGGATAATGATGGATAATGATGAATCTCTGATGCTAGTATAATTGCATGACTTGGAAGTAAAGCTTGGGGAAACACATCTTTGCCATTTTTAAGGCTAAGGCAGGAGACACTATAATCAACTTTTCATGGGAACAATCGATAGAGGTACCTTGGAGTGGCTGCTGTATCGGAGTACTGAGCACATATCAAAATACCCAGATGTGTAATAGTGTCATTTGTGATAACATAACATTTAGCATTGTAGCACACTGGTACTTTATTTTACGGGCGTCGATGGAAACGAAAGGGTCAGTAAGTTGGCTGGATCTGCTATCACTGCTAAAGGTCAACCCATGGATCATGCTGATATTATTAATGCCCTCAGAGAAGTGGGAAGGGTGAAGGACTTTTGAGGCAGCGATTCCACATCGCTCACCAGAATGAAAGACTCAGGAGTTAAGATCAGCATAGCCAAAAGAGAAAGACGACACTGGGCATGCAAAAATCAGTTGTTATCAGTCATCAAAGAACTAGCACTATTAGTCACAGGACGCCAGGGTTCATATTGAGGGAAGTAAGTGAGCACCATGAATGAAGATCTTAGTAAGATCGACGAATTACTCTTTGCAGATGACCAGGCCTTGATAGCAGATACAGCCATGAAATTGCAACAACATCTAACATCCATGAATGAAGAATGTAAAACAAATAATATGAGAATCAACACTGAAAAGACAGAAGTAATGTCAATAGGGGAAGACAGATCTAAACATAGCAATAGAATACAAAGACATTAAACAGGCATCTGAGTTTAAATATCTGGGAACTACATTTACCGAAGATGGGAAATTGGATAAAGAAATCGACATTAGATGCAGTAAAGCAAACCAAGTATTGGGACAGCTAGCCCCCCTCTACAGCATAAGACAATCCTAATTAGCACAAAGAGACATCTTATTCAAAAGCATATTTATTCCAAACTCTGTGCTACCAGTGCCAGACATGGTCACTCACAACAAACCATAAAAGAAAATTTAGTAACCACGGAAATGAGATGTCTGAGAAGGGCTGTAGGAGTGACCATAAGAGATAAGATCAGGAATGAGATCATAAAGAGAACAATCGGCACAGAACCAATTCTGGATTACATACAAAGACAGCAAGTGAAATGGTTTGCCCACTTAGAGAGAATGCCTTGTGACACATACGCTCACAAGCATACATGAAAGAGAAGAAGGACGTAGAGCACGGGGTAGACCAAGAACAAGATGGAAGGAGAAACTCTACAACAGCACGATGTGCCTATGGTCGAGGCAGCCAGAAGAGCTAGAAACAGAACCTTATATCTCCCTCGACACCCACAACGGTAAAAGAGGAAGTGAAGAAGAAGAAGAAGTGAAGAAGTGAGCACCTATGGACATGTCTAGAGTGCAATGATCATATCCCAACTAATTAACTAACTGAAGCACACTGGTCATATGTACAAAATGACTGTCACTGCCATTCCACTATAGCTAATTTTACCTCTGGTTATAAGTCCCAGTTTTATACTGCTATCATCTGCCGGTCACCACCTGGTTAACATTAAATGTTTTTGTTTATTTCTGTTTCAAGAATAGTTTCTCTAGTCACATTATTTCTTCTTTCAAAAACATCTTTATCCTCTTGCTTAGGCCCGTGCCGTAGGAGTTCAAGAGGGAATGCGTCTGGAGGCTATGGATAGACTGAATCCCCACCTTATATGTGTGGCTACTATAGGTGAGAAATATGTTTTTCTATTTTCATTACAAGAATTTTTTGTTAGGAGCGGCTGGTCAGATGGATAGAATGCTGGGCTCTCAAGTTGAAGACCTAGGTTCGAATCTTTGGTAGGTCTGGAGATTTTTTTCTGTCGGGGGCAAAATAAAATCCTCACCTGCACAGTCATGCCGACAGCACTAGCCATGGGCTGTAAATTCTCTAGCTCAAAGCCCCCCCTTCCCGCCGACACAGCAAAAGTGGTAAAATAAAGGCAGTAATTGGCAGTTTTGGCTACTTTTTTCCAACTTTTATTTGTTTTCGATAATTTGTATAACATGAAATAAAGAAATTCTAAAATATAAATTGTAAAAGTAAAGAGCCCTTTTCTATGCATTTAGGCATTTTGGGCATATAGGGCTAGACCTATGTTTTATAGACCAGTTGGCACTCAGCTAAGGTCATAAATTGTGGGTGCTGATGCTTTGCCTTAAGTTTTTTTTGTCATGTAGGCAAGCACAGAAGATAACTGATGTTAACCACATAACCCACTGAGTGCTGTTAGTCTATCAGTTGAGTTAAATTGATTCAAGAACCATTTTCACAGTACTAGGGGCATTCCGATAAGGCCTGCGTTATCATCTTTAGCAGCCAATGCAGAGTTCTAATAGCAGTGGTGCCAGTAGCAGTCTGATTATATGTGTATACTTAGTGTTTGCATTGAGTATGGGTCAGATCCGTTACTCTTCACTGCATCACTGTCACCAGACTGTGGGGTTCAGTTCGCTCCTCTGAACTGTAATGTGCTCCCACAAGGCCTTTTACCAGGTCTGCTTTATCATGTATCATTATTCCACCATGTAGTACAGAGCCAGCTAATCTGTCCATATGTTCATTTCCCAACACACTGGTTAGTCTATAAAAATATGCGTAGCATCACACACCTAATGAGACAGCAGCAATAGAAGACATGATTCAGTTGCAAAGACTATAATTCAATTAACATTAGGGTGTAGTCGAAGAAGAGGTAGACAAAGAAGAAACTAGAATCACAACATTGAATGGACAGGACTAAATTACAATACACTTGTTTAGGAAGCAGAAGACAGAGAAAGAAGAAAGAAGTCAGGTTATGTGTGCTAGTTCTTCCAACAATACACCTCCATCACCCTAACAGGTCAAGTGTTATGTGTGTATGTTTTATAGCAATACTTAATCCGTTGCCAGCTTGCTAGACCTGTCACAACTTGGCCAGGTACCATTAGCCAGCAGATTCTGGGGGTGAGCCAGGGTGAACTGGGAGCCATAGTGGTGCAGTGGCTAAATGCTTGCCTGCCAACAAGAAGGTCTTGGGTTGGTATCAGCACTGGGAGAAAAAAAAATTGACCTTGGCTTTCAGGTCAACCCAGCTTTAAAATAGGTACTAGGAAATGGCTTAGGAAGTAAAGACAGCCAATATGCTTGTTGACTAAATAACCCATTGATTGCAGATTATTTTGTTAAAACAAATGTCTAGCATTACATGCCCAGTATGCTTTTGGGAAATGACACTCTCCCCTCCTCCTCCCCCCCCCTTACAACATTGAAGTGATGAACCCACCTCCCCCAAGACCAAAAAAAGGGGGTGGGGGTCGACCAACCCCTCAAACCCCCACTCCGAAATGCAATATTATTAAAGTATATTATTAAATTTTTTTGGCATTCAACACATTATATTATTGTTATTAATGTTATCACTGGCAAATAAATATAACACTATAGTAAAGTGGTAAAGGTCAATTTTTCATGCCTTTAGGCGTATAGGGCATATAAGTCAAGACCTATATTTTTATAGATCGGCACAAGGTGAGTTATGTGGTCAGCATCACGCCGGCCACCTTTATTTCCTAAGACTGCACCCAGTACCCAATCAAGGCTGGGTTGACCTGGGAGTCGAGGTCATTTTTTTTTTTAAAAGTTTGGCTTCGCTGGGGAGCAAGCCCACGACCTTCCAAGCAGCTACGCCATGGCAACTCCCATACAACACTTTGCTTGAAATACAATAAAATGTACATACAAATACTTTTAAAGAGGATTTCTGTATATGATCAAATGGGATCTCTTAGCTCCCTTACAAACTATTGGGTTGGTGGAATCTTAGCCACGGCCACATAATTTCTTTAGAGGTCTCAAGGGACCTGAGCCCCGAGGTTCTGGTGTCTGTGAAAGTGCTGAATGGCATGAAAAGGACCCTTTTTTCCTTCTTCATATTTTGTTGTTGTTTAGGATGGATTTGATTGCTGCCGTCACAGTTATTTGTTTGTAATATAGCTTTTCTGTTAGATGTTAGCCCAGGAAACCCTAAGAAAACACACACAAAAACAGACCAACAAATAAAAAAATAAAAAACATTATGGTTCATGAACCCATGGAACTTCCTTAAAAAAGCTTAAAGAAAAAAACACAATTTACATAGTGAGATAGTGCATTTGAAATACATGTTTTTAAAATCAAAATATATCAAGTGAGTAAGTAATCAGTAAACACAAACAAAGTGAACAATTACATGGATTACATTCCCCTCGGGGTCTAAAACAAATATATGTATTGGATGACTCATGCCACGACCTTGTAACCTCAATCACTGAAGCACATGAGAAAATTTTTGCCTTTAAAATAACCATTTGTTTAACAGGAAAACTCCCATAAATGCTATTTTTGATAAATATATTTGTATGATGGGCCTTCAAAATGTTGCGCAGTTGCACAAAAGAACTAATAACATTAAACTACATTTCTCGGAAAAAGATCGCTGAAGACAGACAGGCTGGTTTGGGGACTTTTACTGGGATATTGCAATGACGAAAACATCTGGTTTGGGGCTTCCAAAAGTCAACAGAGATTTTGTTTTATCCTATGTTTGTCACCTTGCTGACTATTTTATGTTTGTTCCAGAAAAGGTTAACCAAGAGACCGGCAAGGTTTTAATACATTTTGATGGCTGGACACAGAGATACAGCTACTGGGCTGAATTTGGCCACAGACATCTGCACCCCATAGGTACATTCTTCTACAGTTGATATTATTTTTACTGCCACAGTGAACTTCATACTAGAAACAGCACTGCAGATATAGATAATCTATTTCAAGCGATTGAAAGAAGAAGAAGAAGAATATTACTAATATTTACTTTACTACACTGCAGGTCATTTAAACATCGTTTAGTGCAGTAAAGCCCGGAATAGGAGGCCACAACATGTGGAGGCAGATGACAGTTACTGCAGTTTTCTGCTGGCTTGAGAATTAGCTGTACACACGTGTCGTAATTGTAACCGACTCACAGATCATGTTGAGAAAGATGGGTAGTTAGTGTCTATTGGATATTTTCTCCAGTGTATGCTGGTGTATAAGGAAATGAACAGGCAGATAGACTACCTGGTTCTGCACCACTTGATGTGGAATAAATGCATGACAGGCTAGATATTATGAGAGCAGACCAAGAGAAATGATCTTGGTTGGCTTAAGACAGTAGCATGAAGGAATATTATCAGTAGAATTGATCCAGAACACAAAAGACCGAGATCTACGCCAGCTGGCAAGGCACTTGATGATGATGATGATGATAAGTAATCCATTACTTAATAATTCTTTTGGTACCAGAGGATTTGGCAGTATTTCCCCAGATGGCAAAAATTTGAATATTAAACAGAGACCAAACACAGTGGCCTGGCAACAAAAATATGGGTAGCCATATTTTCAGAGTATGATTTGACCAAATGTAAAGCATAAATAAAAACACACTATTCATTGGCTGTTACAAGGATTATCCAATCACACATTCTGTGTGTGATAGGTTGGCTAGATTTGCTGTCACTACCGACAGTCAGCCTGTGGATCATGCTGATATTTTTAATGCCCTCCGAGAAATGGGAAGGGTGGAAGACTTTGGAAACCGTGAATCCACATCACTTGTCAGAATGATAGACTTGGAAGTTAAGATCGCTGTAGCAAAAAAAAAAAAAAACAAGACGCACCGCAGGCACATCAGTGGACTTGTTAATCAACACAGAACTGGTACTATTAGCCACTAGATGCTGGGGTTCATACTGAGGGAAGGATCTGAGCACCTGTGGACATGTCTGGATTGCAATGATGATAACCCAGCTTACTAACTAACTAACACTATGTGTTATAAGCAGAAATGCATTAGTCAGTTGAAAACTACTGTGGTAATGTTTACACTGAAACAGTGAACAATATGTGTTAAATATTTCAGCAAAAAGGTATTCATTTTTTAGCTCTATAACAAGTTGATTTCATGCGGTAGTATGTATTTGATAATATCCTAAAGAATATGCCAATCAATAAATTGCTGTATTTTTATCTTTGAGAACAGTATGTAGAAAAAATATATTTTTAGATAATTGCGTGTTACTTATTTCTTATTTAGAGGTAATTAAGTGTTACTGATTTAATTTATTTATCTCCCCTTGACACAGGGTATATGCATTACAGAGGTACTAAGCTGCAAGAAAACTACAGCATCAATTCTGATTTACAGGCTCCTTATGGTAAGAGATTAAACTACTAGAATACATTATCTTATTATTATTATTGACTCTTTCAGTCCTAGAAAATACTAATTCGTTCATTAAATAATCGCCCACCCCCCCCCAACTCCGCGACCCCCTCCAAAAACATCTGCTGCGTGCCACAGGAGGTACAAGAATCTTAAAAGTACCCAGTAGATGCAAGTGGGCTAGCCAGGTTTATCTAATGTGCACTGACCAAAAGTAAATAGTAAAATGACATAGTAAAATAACAAAAGACAAAGTTTGGGACATATGGTAAAGAGCAGATGACACATGGCACACTGAATTAGACCCATTCAGTTCTATAAGGTTGTGTACACAGAATTAGAATTGTCCTTACATGTTGCAATGAAAAGGCTAACTAATTGATTTGTTGTAGGAAATAAAATGAAAAAAATGAATTAAAGATACCCCCATGGTTACCAGATTTAAAACACTGACCAACACTTAAATATAAAAAGACATTTGATGTGATGTTCCAGACATGAGGAAAAATGCATTGTTTGGGACTGAAAGAGTTACTAAGTTTCTTGTTTGTATTTGGTAAGACATTTAATTAATTTAGTCACAGTTCTATTAATACTAATTGTATGACATAGTAGAAATAGCCACTGGAGAAGCCAGGTTTCTTTAGTAACCTGTGACCAAATGGTAACAGTACCCCTGTGTGGGTTCCGGGGCCCCATTGTGGGGAAAACCAGAATAGACCCACTGCCTCCCCAAAAGCATGTTGTAAGAGTCAACTAATTGGGGAGCTTCCTTTGAAGACGGAGTGCGTCTGCCGGAGAGGCAAGGAACCAACAGTCTGTATTTAAGAGAATGAGATCTGTAAAACTGATGCACACGCAACACTCAGGTTCTGGAGCAGGACTGCAGTTCAGTAGTAGACGAGCAACCAGAACCTTCCGCCAGAGTTTACAGCTGGTGAACGCGAAGAAGAAGAAGGTAACAGTAGGAAAATATTAATGGATAGATGAGATTCGAGGGAAAGAGCGAGCTGCATATCACACACTGAATGGTACTGAACAGGTTATTAATACTGAAAACATTCATTGTTAAAGGTGATTCTTGATATTCTTCTTCTTTACATTCACCGGCTGTAAACTCTTGCAGAAATTTCTGGATATTCGTCCACCTCTGGACTTTAGTCTTGTTCCAGAACCTAAATTTTGCGTGCACATCTGTTTATCATATCTGACTTAATTTTTTCATTGCTAAGTGTAAGGAAAAAAATATCCTACCTTGAGGTGCTGTGTACATATGGTTTTAGCACCCATATTTTATATAGATCATAGTACTTAATGGGTGATGATGTAAACTGTGTTGACCTGGAAGCCAGATCGATTAACAAATAATATCCATGTTTTGATGTAATTTCAAACACACAACTGACAGGCCAGCAGGCAAACATGCTAGTTACTGTGCTACTGTCTCTACCTCCTTGTAGATGACATATATTTGTTGGCCGACTAAAAGAATATTGTATCTGATTTGCACTGAGTCCACCTCTATGCCTTTTACCCTCTAGCTTGTCATCCATTGTGGGCAAGTACACACAGATGAGCTCCTCATGTGGATTCCAGGGCCCCAGTATGGGTTCTGGGTTCCCAGTATAAGGAAAACAAGAACAGACCCACTGCCTCCCCAAGAAGCATGATGTAGGAGTCAACTTATTGAGGAGGCTTCTTTTGAAGTCAGAGTGCATCTGCTTGAGCAGCAGGCGACAACCAGCTGCACACAAATAAGCCAACGAAACAGATTTACATGTTCAACTCAGGTCCTGGCACAAAGCCAAAGTCCAAATGGACGCACAACCAGGACTTTGCACCAGAGCTTACAGCCGGTGAACAAAGAAGAAGAAGAAGAAGAAAGATGAACGAACACACCTTGCGGTCATCTATGACAGGGCTCAGTTGTTTTCAACAGTATTTACTGGATGCAAATCAACAGCTAGTCCACCTATTTCCAGTCTCTATGTCATATAAAATATTCACAAGCTTGATTGCCACACTCTCTTAAAAAAAAACATGAAATACTTACAGTCTAAATGTGGCTCACATACAACAATTGGTCCTTTCACACAAGTTGAAACATATGAGTTGACTGGCTGGCCTGCACACACAACTCTTTCCCATCATCCCTTCACTATACTTATTCACTGTGGTCTTGGCCTCAGCAAGCACACAAACGCGACAAACATGCCACTCAAGGCCTATTCACCAAAAAGCTCTTGGGTATGATTTCCTTTATTTATATATCTCATGCACACATACAAGGTGTTCAGTTAAATGTTATTCACTCCTTTATGTAATTCTCATATTGCTATCCATCTCTATAATTCCTGACTATGAACCTGTGGTCTTGTCCTATTTTTATCTCTGGTTCTCCCATCTTGACCAATGAGAATTTAAAACTCACTATTATTTATATAAATTAGGTTTCTCCTGACCTTTATCAGTAATCACTACATTCGCCTTAGACAAGATTATCTGATATCCAGAATTTTCTAAGAATAGTTGTGCTTTAAGTATGCTTAAAATATTTTGCCGGATCTTCCTACGATTTGTATAAAAAGTAAGTAAAGGCAGAGGTCTCTTTTCCACGCCTTTAGGCGTATAGGGCAAATAGAGCTAGACCTATATTTTTATAGACCAATCATCACAAGATGGGTGATGGTGTCAGCCGGCCACCTTTACTTCCCTGGACTGCATCCGGTACCCACTTAAGGCTGACTCGACCTGGGAGTCAAGGTCATTTTTTTTTAAAAGCCGGCTCCTCCCAGGAGCAAACCCACGACCTTCCGATCTGCATGCAAGCGACTAGCCGCTACACCACGGTGACTCCCACGATTTTTATAATGTGTCAAAAGTTCTTATCCTAATCTGTGAATGTTTCAGGCTATACCAAGGATTTTGATTGGTTGACCTACCTGACAGAGGTGGGAGCAGAACCAGTTCCATATTCTTTCTTCAATGAGGTAGTTTCATTTTAAATACTTGTCCTTAGTTTACTAACATTATATATATATCGGACATATATTTGTTGGCTGACTTAAAGAATATTGTATTGGATATTGCACTGAGTCCACCTCCATGTTGTAAAAAAAAAAAAAAAAGTAAAGGACCCTTTCCACGCCTTTAGGCGTTTAGGGCATATAGGGCTAGACCAATTGGCACAAGATGGGTGATGTGGTCAGCATCACGCCGACCGCCTTTACTTTCCCGGGACTGCACCCTGTACCCACTCAAGGCTGGGTCAACCTAGGAGCCAAGGTCATTTTTTAAAAAAAGTTCAAAGAGCGAACCCACAACCTTTTGAGCGTCTAGCGCTCGGCCATGGTGACTCCCCACCTCTATGTTGGGTCATGGCCTATTATGCAGAAACACTCAGACCTTAAAGGTAATGCCCTTAATTTATATTTATTTGGATCTTATGACATGCTTGTTAGGGTGATGGCCGATCTCTTCTTTTCCTCCCACTGGGGCCCTGGAACCCACACTGGGGCCCTGGAACCCACACTGGGGCCCTGGAACCCACACTGGGGCCCTGGAACCCACACTGGGGCCCTGGAACCCACACTGGGGCCCTGGAACCCACACTGGGGCCCTGGAACCCACACTGGGGCCCTGGAACCCACACTGGGGCCCTCGAACCCACACTGGGGCCCTGGAACCCACACTGGGGCCCTGGGGCCCACACTGGGAACACAAGCATTGATTAGATGAAGCAACAATTTTTTTGGGATCATAATCATCATCAGGTGCATTGCCGACTGGCGTGGGCGATCGTGCCTTTCCACAATCTCCTATCTCCTGCAGCATGTATCAGTTCGTGTGCTGACACACCTCCATGCCATGCAACAAGACTGTGAAGAATCTTCTCTTATCTTCCTCTAACCCTCCTTCCACAGATCTTTCCAGTGGTCACAACATGTTCTATTTTCCCTCTTCTCAAAACATAGCCGGAAAATGATGACTGTCTCCTTCTGATGTCTGTGATAAGTTTTCTTTGGGCTCCAGTCTCTTTCAAAACCTCTTGGTTGCTCTTTTTGGCTGTCCAAGGTATTCTAAGCATTCTTCTGTAAAATCAAATCTCTGAGGCCTCAAGAAATTGTTTGGCCTGCCTACCGATTGTCCAGGTTCACAGCTGTATGTTAAAACTTTAATTTTTGGATATAATGAGTTTTAATAATACATGCCTGAGACTGAAAGAGTTGGCTTGTGGTTGGCTTGGTAGGACCAGACCAACTGATTTATCCTGACTGTCATAGCTTGCAGGCAGGACGTTCACCAAGCTTGGTCTATTCAGTTTACTAATGTAATGAGTTTCTGTAGTCAAGTGGTTTATTAGACAGTTTACCGGCGTAATGAGTTTCTCTAGTAAAGTGGTTTATTAGACAGTTTACCGGCGTAATGAGTTTCTCTAGTCAAGTGGTTTATTAGACAGTTTACCGGTGTAATGAGTTTCTGTAGTCAAGTGGTTTATTAGACAGTTTACCAGCATAATGAGTTTCTCTAGTCAAGTGGTTTATTAGACAGTTTACCAGTGTAATGAGTTTCTGTAGTCAAGTGGTTTATTAGACAGTTTACCGGCGTAATGAGTTTCTCTAGGCAAGTGGTTTATAGACAGTTTACCAGCGTAATGAGTTTCTCTAGTCAAGTGGTTTATTAGACAGTTTACCGGCATAATGAGTTTCTCTAGTCAAGTGGTTTATTAGACAGTTTACCAGTGTAATGAGTTTCTGTAGTCAAGTGGTTTATTAGACAGTTTACCAGCATAATGAGTTTCTCTAGTCAAGTGGTTTATTAGACAGTTTACCAGTGTAATGAGTTTCTGTAGTCAAGTGGTTTATTAGACAGTTTACCGGCATAATGAGTTTCTCTAGTCAAGTGGTTTATTAGACAGTTTACCGGCATAATGAGTTTCTCTAGTCAAGTGGTTTATTAGACAGTTTACCAGTGTAATGAGTTTCTGTCGTCAAGTGGTTTATTAGACAGTTTACCGGCATAATGAGTTTCTCTAGTCAAGTGGTTTATTAGACAGTTTACCAGTGTAATGAGTTTCTGTAGTCAAGTGGTTTATTAGACAGTTTACCGGCGTAATGAGTTTCTCTAGTCAAGTGGTTTATTAGACAGTTTACCAGCGAAATGAGTTTCTGCAGTCAAGTGGTTTATTTGACAGTTTACCGGCGTAATGAGTTTCTCTAGGCAAGTGGTTTATTAGACAGTTTACCAGCGAAATGAGTTTCTGCAGTCAAGTGGTTTATTTGACAGTTTACTGGTGTAATGTGTTTCTGTAATCAAGTGGGTTTTTTTAATAGTTGCACACACACATACACAAATATCATAGCTTCTGTAGTACATGCAATGATCTGTGTATAATACAACAGGAATTATCACAGCAAATGATCAAGAATCTCATTGAAAGAGCAATATAGGGAAGGCCTCCATGGCAGAGTGGTCAAGCCATTTACCTCCCACTCTGACGTTGATGGGTTCATTTCATGGCTGCACTGTTAAGTTCATGAAATTATAATTTTACAGAGACCCCTGGAGATTTTCAGCGGAGCTATGGCATTTGTGCTTTGTGCAACACTTTTGACAGGTGGCTGGCCATTTTAAGGAGAGAGGCTGAGCGATATAGGATAAAACCCAGTGGAATAAAGTCAATCCTCTTTACTTTAACTTGTTAACTTTAAATTATTATCTTGAAATTGTTAACTTTAAATTGTTAACTTTGAATAGTTAACTTTATCTGTGTTCAGAAACAGACAGAAGGTATTCCTGATGACATAGTTAGTGGAATACAGAATAAGCGTGGCAGTGTGTTCCCGATGTCAAAGGAGGCAAAAAATTTATCTTGTCATCACAACCATTGTCGGGCAGATTGTAAGTAATCACTTTCTTCTATATAGTCCGTTGCTTAAATTACACTGGTCAACAAAAAGTTTCTAAAGTTTCTTTTTGGTACCAGAGTTTATATACATTATTTTTGATTGATTTTGACATGTTGTTTTCAAATACTGTAATAAAATTTACCAACTGGCTCTAGTTTTTTTTTTTTTTTTTTTTTTTTAAATTAATGAAATTACAGTAATACAATTCCAATTCCAATACCAATTTGTCCAACAAAAATTCCAATTTTGATCCTCTTTCAGCCGCCCGGAGGCCTGCTATATCGAAGAAGGTTTCTTAGCTGTCTTATATGATTTCCTTTTATTTGTGGTACAGTAATACAAATAATGTATCCATTTTTAAATAACTAAAGTGAACAGTTAGTCTTTCTATTTTAGCTTGATAAAAACTTCATCTATTCGTTCTCCCTGACATGATGCTGACCACATCACCCACCAAGTGCTGGTTGGTCTATAAAAATATATAGTCTAGCCCGATATTCCCAATATGCCTAAAGATGTGGAAAAGGGACCTTTACTTTTACTCTCCGTCCCCATCTAGGGCGTGCAATTTTTCTTTATTTTGAAGCCCCCACCCTGACTGATGCCAGCAGCCCCAATATAACCAAACTATGGGCAGAACGGGGTTTCTGGGACCTGTCCCCGGGTGATCCTAATCTGAATAGTGGCACTTTGTGTCACTAGATGTTAATCGCTCAGTGTGATGTCCTGGTGGGGTTGATAGTAAATGAGAAGTGAAAATATAATGCTGATTCTCCCTTGTGTTGAGAGAGAGAGAGAGAGAGAGAGAGAGAGAGAGAGAGAGAGAGAGAGAGAGAGAGAGAGAGAGAGAGAGAGAGAGAGAGAGAGAGAGAGAGAGAGAGAGAGAGAGAAAGAGGTATCTAACCATTGAGCCACCATCGACACGTAAAAAACAAAATGTTATAGGGTTTTGACAGCAGAATGGAAATTCTCGGCAGTGGGATATGAGACTGAAATATGCATCTACTACTTGTTCTTTTTTTTAAATATTACATGAGATAAGGTCCCAATCTTATTCATGATGGGACTGTGGCCCCGCTGTACAACACCATGAGATCCAAAAGCATAATTAACTTCAGGTTCTTCTTCTCCTGCCTTTCTAACCCCCAGTGTAGCATAGGCCTTCAACCAACTCACGCCAAGTCGTTCTATTCTTCGCTATCGCATGAAGCTCTCTCCATGTCCTGCCCATCTTTTTAACTTTATGCTCTAGCTCCCTTCTCCATGTGTTTTACCTTTAGTTAAACAATGTGAATAACAAACTACAATTTTCTTTCCATGTATAAAGTTTTTTATAGTTTAAAATTGGGGTCATCTTATACACAGAATGTGTTTAAAATATTTATTTCTTAGTTTTTTGCCGAACAAAAAATTAGAGGGCGTCTTATACATAGCGATCGATGTCTTATTGCGTGGAAAAATACAGTAAATAACTTCTACATTTATTTGTTTATCTGTTCAGATATCGAACACCAAGCACAAATCCATGCAGCTAAGTTTGAAGATGACAGTCAGGACACTGAAAAAGAGCTCGGCAACAGGAAGCATCTTGTATGTTTGTTACCGCCTAGTCTGACTATTGAATCACTAAGGTGAGTTTCATAACAGTTATTTTTGAGTTTCATAGCAGTTATTTTTTGAGTTTCAAAGCAGTTGTTTTTTGAGTTTCATAGCAGTTATTTTTTTTTTTTTTTGTGAATAATTTCTTATTTCAACACAGAATTCTTCCTCTTCATATTCTGCTTTATCTTCTTCTGTTATTTGTCACCCAGCTGGAGCATAAGCCATCAAACACTTAACTTTAAGCTC
The DNA here is from genome assembly GCA_905116865.2 of Candidula unifasciata. Lineage (NCBI taxonomy): Eukaryota > Metazoa > Mollusca > Gastropoda > Stylommatophora > Geomitridae > Candidula > Candidula unifasciata. The sequence goes on from CAJHNH020002779.1 coordinate 1,080,590, forward strand.
TGGTGTCTTTTGCTTTTCCTGCAGTTCCTCCATTATTGTTTATCTCTGCTTCAAATTCTTTTCTTATCATGTTTTTTAATCTCTTTTTGTTGTTGTTGTTTTTGCTTTGCTGGTTTGAGAAATCAAACATTCATTATAATCATCACCACCATCATCAGCTTCCAGTTTTCACTGACTTGTCTTCCACACACCAATGATATATTATGTATAAAGAGTGCCAAGATCATAATACACAGTATGAATATTAATCACAAAGATTGGGTGGGAGTGGCCAGTGGAGGGGGGAGAGAGACAGACAGATGGAGAGATTTAGAGACAGAGACTTGTCTCAGATTAAATATGGGAAGGTAATAAATTCGTTTAATATGCACACAGAGTTGAAGACTAAATTTGTTTCTTCAAAATTATATATTTGCTACAAGGTTTCCTCCGCTGGAGTCAGTGTTTTCAGACCAACATCAGAATCTTCACTTCCTGTGTCCAGGACAAGGTAAACTGTAGCTTTTACTGTACTGTAGTATAGTCACCTCTACTGGAGCTTTAGTTATTCTATCATACCACTTAATTCCCTCTATTCTGCGCAGGCACCAGTTAATGAATGTCTGAAATTTATTAGTAACTAGCTGTACCCGGCCACGCGTTGCTGTGGCATAGTTTGGCTAAATGGAAATGAAAGAAAATAGAAATCGCACATGTCTAATACAATCATTGTCTGCTCAGATATAGAGATAGTCTTTGATCCCCGCCCACCCCCCACCCCACAACTAAATCCACCTACTACCCTCCCCCTTATCAAATTTATGTCATTACCCCCCCCCCTCCCCTCCCCTCTTCCACCGACTACTGCTTTCTCCCTCTTCGAAATATTTGAAAATCATTACCTGGCGATATTTTTTTGTTGCTGTATCTGACATTGACATCCCTGTCCATCTGGACTAAAATGGGGAGCAGGAATTGTAATAGGTAGTGAATGGGGCTAGTGTAATATTTACCACATCATCCTTCAAGTACCAATACAACTACTAAAATAATGTCACTGCTATCTGTGTTACCATCGGAGTAGACAGAGAGTCGTGAGCCAGAAGATTTGGTTCCGCATGGCTAGTGCTGTCGCCACAGACTGGTCAGGTTAGGATGTATAATTTCACTTGCCGACAGAAGAACGCCATAACCTTACCGGCGGTCTTCACATGAGAGCACTATGGTGTAACAGCCCAACCACAACTATTACTACTGCTGCTACTTTAAGTGGGTAAAGCAGTTACTGTGACTTAAAGCTCTCTCAGTAAATAGTTTGCCCCCCCCCCCCCCCAAATTCACCGACAACTCTTTCCCTCATTGAAGTAGTTGGGAGAAAAAAAAAACACTTGAAAAGCAAATGAACACAGCAAAAAAAAAAACACACATAATTAGGAAATGAACGCCATGGTAAACAGCACAGCTTAAAATTCCAACGCAGATGAAATAACTAAATCTAAATGAAAATAAATGAAAATCTATAAAAATTTCAGCGTAACCATGCAATCGGAAAGTTTAATAATGCAATCATAAGTATGCGAAATTGTCAAATTTAATTATCAAATGGTTTACCCATTTACTTGTCTTTTTTTTTTTTTTTTTTTTAAGGCAACATGGCTAGTGCTGTCACCACGACAGAGCAGATGAGGATATTATTTTAGTCCGGGGTAAAAAAAAATTAACTACTACGGATTCGAACCCAGGTCTCCCGCACAGGAACCCAGTGTTCTAACCATTCGACCAAGCAGCCACTTAATCGGATAAAGGAAAAGAGAACTTAACAATTAGAGATATGTGTCCCTACTTCTATGTCCTGATTAAAACACAATTCAAAACCGCAGGCAATTGTTTTCTTGTAGACAGATACTCCAGATATATTAATGAAACGGCACAACAATAGAAATCGCACGTGTCTAACACGGTTAATGAAGTTAATGTCGCAGTCAATGTCTGCGCCGACGTCGAGATAGTCCTTGATTCCCCACCCCCGCCCCATCAAAAAAACAGAAAATAGAAATCGTGTTTAATATGGTTATTGTGGCAAATATAGAGATAGTCTTGTTTGCTGTACCTAGACCTACTCTATGTATTAGAGAAGGCGTTGGCTGCACGTAACTCGCCGGCGAATGGCGGAAGCCTTGCGTTCTGACTACGGCGGCACATGCGCAATTACTAACGTGGCTATAATTAGAAATCACTTAAGTTATAAATATTAGTTGCGTATATTATTGCATAAATTGTGGTCACCTATCTCTAACAGTGACAGGTTGAATTTCAAACCACGACAGTTCAAAATCCGGTATCACAACAAACATATCCTGAAAATTTCAGCTAAATCGGTTCAGTAGTTTCCGAGTCTATAGGGGTGAAAGAAACACACAAACATTGATTTTTATATATATAGATTGCCTTAGTTCTCCATGTTACCGCCCAATACAAAAGTATTGATTTGACATTAGAATTAACAATTTTTAGTTTAGCATTTCTTTTAATTTCTTTTGACCTCCATAAATTCCCTAGTGCTATTAAAGCTCCTCTTGCCTTTTGTATAATTATTTTAATATCTCTATCAGTTCCTCCATCTTTATCTACATTATTGCCCAAATAGGAGTACGACTCCACGTCTTGGAGTGGGGTGCCATTAAGAGAAACCACATTACTATTTGCCTGATTTATTCTCATTATATTTGTCTGTCCTTTATGGATTTTCAGAACAAGTTGCTGTGATCTCGCATCAAGTATATTTAATTTATTTTGCATCTGATTCCGTGAATGGGACAGAAGAGCAATATCATCAGCGAAGCCCAGATCATCAAGCTGTTTTGTAGGGGTCCATTGAATTGCATTCTTGGTGTTAGCAGTTACTGTATTCATAGTCTAGTCTATAGCCAGTAAAAATAAGAGAGGCAACAAAAGACATCCCTGTCGCACACCTGTTTTTATTTTAAATGTATCTGTTAGCTTTCCCTCACGAAGAACTCGACATTTCATGTCTTTATATGTTGCCTTTACTAAGTTAATAATTTTCTGTGGGATTCCATAGTGCCCCATCAATTTCCAGAGAGATTCCCTATCTAGTGTTGTCAAGTGCTTTTTCATAGTCTATAAATCCAATGTAAAGTGGTGAGTTCAGTTCAATGCTTTGCTCTATTATAATACGTAATGTGGCTATCTGGTCAGTACAGGATCTGTTTGACCGAAAAGCTGCCTGTTCATCTCTTAGCTTTTTATCAATAGCATCTTTTAATCTTTCCAAAATAATTCTACTTAATTTTTTTCCAGGAACTGTCAGCAACATAATTCCTCTATAGTTTTCACACTCCTGTAGATCACCTTTTTTGTGCAGTTTCACAAGACATCCTTCTCTCCAGTCTGCTGGTATTTCTTCGGTCTCTCAGACTTTACTAAATAATCTATGTAGCAATTCTGTTGATGTGTTTATGTTGGCCCTAATGGCTTCAGCTGGGATACCATCTGGGCCTGCCGCCTTTCCTTACTTGAGAAGATTGATAGGTTTTCTAATTTCCTCTTTAGATGGTTTCTCACAGTTGATATCCAGTTCCATTTCTAAAGGCTGGAGGAACCTCTGGGCCTGGTCTATTTAGAAGCATTTCAAAATATTCAACCCATCTGTCCATTTGATCTTTAGTGTTAGTAAGTACCTTTCCTTGACTATTTTTGATTGATCCAGTTGGCTGACTATATTTACCTACTAATTTTCTTGTGTTACTGTAAAGTTCTCTGAGGTTTCCTTTTGCTGCTGCTGTCTCTGCTTCTTGTGCTAGATCATTTAGATATTTCACTTTATCTGCCCTTATATGCCTCCTAACTTCCCTGTTTGCTTCTGTGTAATTCTCCCGAGCTCTAGCTTTAGCAGCTCTAGTTTTGATATTGTTTAAGTCTGCCTTTTTACTTTTACTTTCTTCAATCAATTTAATGGTTTCTGGTGTTATCCACGCTTTATGTTTCCGTTCTTTCTTGCCAAGAACTTCTACACAAGATTAATTCCAGATTCCTTTGATCTGATTCCAGCAGACTTCACTTTATTTTGTGTTGCTTCCTTATTGAAATATACACTAGGGTGACATTGCTTTGATTTAAATGAGCAAATGTTTCAGATTTGTTATTTATGAATTTGTTCCAGCCAACACAATGATGGGTTTGTTGCAGTCTTGTTTTTAAATACATTTCAGTTCTTGATACCCACCATGTGAATCATCCGGGCCTTAGCTTGGTGCCTCAACAATTAAAGTCATGGTTGAAAGGATTATTTGGTGTCTACGCTCATTTAATGGCACAGAAGGTCTTGTATTTTCGTATTTTTTATACTTATTTTTGTTTGATTGTTTTCATGACATCTTCAAAGAAAATATCTACAAAAAAAAAGATCATTATAATTTTTTTCAGATTACTCTACATGATGTAACGAATTCCAGTGCAATTTTACTAAAAAGTTTAACCAAATGGGGAAGCAGAAAAATGTGCACAAAACAACACAAATAACGTAACGTTTCAGCCTGCAGCCTTTGTCAAACATGAAGTGAACTACACAAAGGTAACAACGAGTAGAGGAGAGTATACAGATCTCTAAGCGGTGACCAAATGGTATAGCAGGTCCTTTGCAGGATGTCACTCTCATCAAAGACTCTCTCAGAGAAACTCGGTCTTTCACTAGCGTTCCTGCCTCATGCACTTTCCTACTCACAGTGCCTCTTATGCCATGTGACCACCTCTGTGATTGTCAGCTCCTGCCTCTCTTACCCAGTACCATGTCCACCATTACTGTTCTTTCCAAGGCACTGTGATATTTGATATAGCCAAAGTATTTCATGTTTCAAAATAAAATTCTATTCACATGCCAATTTTCCTCAATCTTCAGATCTTTTAGGATGTCAGTATTTCTTTTGTCACCTTTGTCCATGGTTTTCTGAGAACCTTTCTGTAGCACTTCAGGTCAAAAGCATTGATTGTCTTCCTTAAATGTTGCAAGATTGTTCACGACTTACATTGGTATGTTGCTACAGAGCAGATTGTCTATTACAATTATAAATAGTTGTTTTGCTGTGATGATTGAAATAATTATAGTAAAGTAACTATAATCTCTGCCATTGCCGGTCCCAAGCCTGGATGAGAATGATGAAGGGTTAGGCACAGGGCTAGCACCCTGCGTTATAAAAAGTATAATACAGAAACTCAGAAATGGACAAAGATTATCACTAAAGCAGCACTGAAATGGCAAACAAATCAATTGAGAAAATGAAGAAAACAAGATATCCACCATGTTAATGACACAATGTTACTAAGATAGTCTAGTTATTCACAGTCCAGTTTCTATCATAATCCCATCACAAATCAAAGCAGTATGTAAAACAATACAAATTATATTTTAGGTCATATAAATAAATATATATATGTAAATTTAACAAACAAAAATATACTCTGAGAACTGAACACTATATATTCCATTTATAACACTAAGGGTTGAACAGGATAATTTGAAAAATTGCTACTACTACTAAAGAAAGATTTCAAAGAGAAACCCTGAGACAAACATTGTTGAGAGAGGCCAAAAGTGTTAGACTTGATTCTGTCCATGATATCAAGAGGGTTGCACAGGTTAAACAGAGACTGTTAGCCCTATGTGAGGTTTAACGGCAAAACAGGATGATAATGATGAAAGTAACTAAAATAAAGTGAAGTACCAGTTTCTAAGCCTTGAGAATATTAGATATGTTGTGCTAGTCTCATATTTCTTATGTGTGTTCACAACATACATCTTCTCTTTATTTATGTGTGTACAGAACATACATCTTCTCTTGATTGATGTGTGTACAGAACATGCATCTTCTCTTGATTGATGTGTGTACAGAACATGCATCTTCTCTTGATTGATGTGTGTACAGAACATACATTTTCTCTTGATTGATGTGTGTACAGAACATACATCTTCTCTTGATTGATGTGTGCACAGAATATATATCTTCTCTTGATTGATTTGTGTACAGAACATATATCTTATCTTGATTGATTTGTGTACAGAAAATACTTCTCTTGATTGATGTGTATACAGAACATACATCTCCTCTTGATTGATGTGTGTACAGAATATACATCTTCTCTTGATTGATGTGTGTACAGAACATACATCTCCTCTTGATTGCTGTGTGAACAGAACATACATTTTCTCTTGATTGATTTCTTGATTTCTCCAGGTCATGCCGGTGTGTTGGGAAATGAGCAGGCAGATAGAATAGCCGTTTCTGTACCACTTGGTGGTGAACTGATGTATGACAAGCTGGATGTTGTGAGGTCCCTTTGGGAGTGAGTGAACAGTGCCAAGGAATAGATAGATCATTACGGTCCGAGGAGAATGGCACTGTGAGGAGTTACGAGGGAATCTGGCTGACGCTCGACACTCAGGGAAAAGGCGAGATGGATATACAATCAGACAGTTAATGCTACCATCAGAATTTTAACCCATCGCTTGCTGCTGGAGATGGGGACCAAGCGCTTATGGGAGTGTTCTGAGTGCTGTGATGTTGATTATTAATTCAACATTCAAAGCATGCTCTGTTAGTCCATTATAGTCATAACATGTCGGGCTGTGCTGCTCTTAAGCCATCAGAAAGCAGCTGCTACTGCCTACATCTCTATTCTAATACTGGATATTGGAATGTTTAAAAAAAGGAATAAAACACATTCCGGCCTGACTAAGGCAAACATACTGCTCACTGCACATGCAAAGCTTCTGAAATAATCATCATCATAATCCCATTGGTTATCCAGTGGCTGCTGTCTGAACATCCCCCCCCCCCACCTCTCAGGCTAGAAAGCTGTCAGTTTGGGTTCCAACTTCATTACAAATGGGTCACCCCATAATTTCTCCATTCATATGCAAGTGACAACCACACAAAATACCCATCTCTGTCCAGTGTGAAAAGTGAAACAGACTGTGGTCCCTGCACAATCTAGCAGCTTGCACATACATCAGATGCATAAGGCATGGCCAAACTTTAGACTACTAAAGTTTGGCCATGCATAAGGTAACCACGTGAGGTACCTACATGAATAGTCTATCACTAGAATTGTAATTCCTAGTTGACGGAGGTAGAATTTACAGCAAAACATGTATTGCTGAATAATGCGCACAGCCAGTTCTGTGGCAGCCAGCCACTCTCTATTTTCTGAATATGCAAATTACTGCAAACATCTCATACGAGCAAGGGCAATAAGCATTCCCTGTGGAATCCACAGCTTCAGTGTCTGACCAGGCACTCAACTCAGTAGCTGGAACAGGATTTTGTCTTTACCTAGTTTGTTGTTTTATTCAGTTTTTCCCTGGGAGTTGAAACTCCCAACCTTCCACTGGATTACTGGGTTCACTACGTGAATTTGAGGGAGGCTTGAGCAGTAGAGGCTAAGGTTCTTGTATTGTACATATACTAAATGAGATGATTTAAAAAAAACCAATTAATAATATATTTGTAAAATTAACTTTTCTAAACTTTTTTAATTCTAGCGTGTTCTTCCACATGTCAAGTCTGATTTTTGTCCTGGAGCTGAGAAGGTTCCCGAGAACAAGGTAACATTCATTTTATTGTTTTTTTTTAATAGCACCTCTCTACCTCTAGGACTGCATTGTGGTGCAGCGAGAAGGTTCCGGAGAACAAAGTAACATTCATTTGGGTTTTTAAAATAGTACCTCCCCACCTCTAGTGCTGCATCATGGTGTAGCATCTAGAGGCTGGCCTTGGACCTGAAGATTGTCGGTTCAAATCCACATCAAGTAAAATTTAAACCCCCCTACTCTCCCCACCCCCAAAATAATAAAGGACTTTGGCTCCCAGGTTAAGTGAGCCTCAAATGGGTACCAGGTAAAGTCCTGTGAAGTTTGTTTGTTTTAGTATTCAGAAGCCATGAGTTGTTAACCCTTAGGCTCGGTATTATATATATCGCAACCTTTCGGCCTTGATTCCATTGTAAATACCGTAAATCTGGGAGAAATGTGGCTTTTCTGCCTAACCCCCGGGAGTGAACCCGGACCACAAGGAGTTTGTCACCTGGTCTCCGCGCAATCCGGTTTAGCCAACTACGCTAGAGAGCCGGGCAGTCCTGTGGAGTAAAATTTTGCCAGTTTGATGTTGACCACATCAGCCATCAAGTGCAGTTTGGTCCAGTGATTCCCAAACTGTGTACCGCGGTGCCCCAGGGAGCCGCGATCTCTTCACAGGGGCGCCGCAAAATATTTGAAGATACACGATTTTTATTTGTTTTGATCTCTTACAAATGAATAGTCATACTTGTACTTAGGTTAGAGGCCGTGGAAAAATATTAATTGAAAAAAGGCGGCGCGACTAAGATGAGTTTGGGAAAACACTGGTTTGGTCTATAAAATGTAGATCTAGCACTATATGCCCAGGGAGCCATCATGGTGTAGTGGCTAGATGTTCACCTGCAGACCTGAAAGCCATTTGTTTGAGTCCAAACTGAAGCAGGCTTTTTTGTGTTGTTGTGTGTCAAAAATGATTGTGGTTCCCAGATCTACCCAGCCCTGAGTAGGGTACCTGATGAAGTCTTAGTGAAGGCAACTGGTGTGATCTTGACCACATCACCCAGTGAGTGGCGATTGGGCTATACAATATAGGTTTGTGCTTTATTAATATCCTATCCCAAACAGGGGATATCCACAGGTCACGGGACAGTCTAATATTTCAGGGGGTGGTAGATAGGCTGTGTGCAGTCGTGGGATCTAGGCTGCATTCTCTCGTGGGACGTAGGTGGGTTGGGGTTAGGGCCAGTTCTAGATGTTTTTGGGTTGTTAAAAGCATCAGAAAGCTGCGAAACCCAGTCTTACCACCCTCTGAAATGTTGGACTGTCCTGTGATGTCATCTGGGGGTAGGATATTAATAAGGATGAATAAATCACCTATAGGTTTAGCCCTAAATACATCCAATACATCTGTAGGTGTGGAAAAGGGTCCTTTAATTTTACCTAACTCGAACTGCATACCCACTTACTCAGAGAGGCACTATCAGTAAGAATCAATCCAACAGGAACAAATTCCAGAAACTGTTCAGCCATAAAACACAGTTATAATAGGGTATCTGATGGTCAGAGAGTAACCCATAGACCAACTGGGTTGAGACTTCATTCATTTTGTCAGTGCCATGCTGTGCTAAGATATGATATAGAGAAGCGGCCGATTCAGGCAGCACGGTAAGGAGGGGACGGCATAAGCACCAAAATAAAAATAGTTTTAACTTTTGATCTGACAGTGGAAAGCTATTAGGGGCGGGATTTCAAAGACTTGCATCATACTGTGAAAATCTACCGCACTGGACTGTATGTGGTACTGATCTCTTTAGTGAAACTTTAAAATGTTCACATGAAAGGTGTCTCTGAAATTCTACATGCTGAATGTTAGTATAACTTTCCTCACCTTTCTATACCTGCACCTTTTATAGACACTTTCTGTTTAAAACCAGCTTCTTTTGTTTTAGAAAAAAAATAAAAAAAATAAAGCTCTGGTCACAGGCATGAGGGAAAGTTTAGGCTGTTGTGAGAAGAAACTAAATTCTAGTGGATTAAGAGATTAGGAAAAGGCTATTGGCCCTGGATAAAGACATACACTGAGAAAAGCTGATAATAACTTAACTAGAATATCCTTGTGTTGGAACCCACAGAGGCAAAGAAAACCAACAAATGCATGGATAAGAGAATCAAAGACAGAGAATAAGATAGGCAGAACAAGGTATAGAAAAAGGATAAAGTGACTTGGTATGAGTTGGCTGAGGGCCTATGAACCAGTGGGGGATTTTTTTTTTAAAACACCTAGAAAAGATTCTGAAGTTTTCCTGTTTGTGGGTTAGCTTGCTACATCCACTATGGAGGGAGTAAAATAAACACCACAATGTTTTTCCAGGAGGAACTAACTTTTGGCTGCATTCATGTGCTGCATGGAAGTTGAGGACTGCTTCGGCACGAGATAAATGTAGAAGAAAAGTGTAGTTTCTGATTTTCTGCATTATTTCTTTGCTTTCTTTTTTTTTTTCTTTTTTTCTTTCTTTGGTTCCTTTCTCTATTGTTTGATTTATTAATTCCTTCTACAGACCTGTCTTAATCAGAAAACTGCAAGAATTTCAGTCACAAGTAGGCATTTCCCCCCTAAATCTTATACTTTTTCAGCCATGGTATTGCAGTAGGTTGTTTTATCTAGGGTTCATGTCAGCATTGAGACGGATTTAAAAAAAATAATTGACCCTGACTCCCAGGTCAACCCAGCCGAAAATTATTACTATAAAATTTTCTGGAAAGTACAGATGGTCTGAGTTAGTTACTTTGTCTTTTCTCTTGAGCCTAGGGCAGCGCAAAGGGCAGAGATCGTAGCTCTCTATGTCTGACAGTTCATTACCACCTGTTTTAGGTCTTGGATGTTCATTAGGCCTGTGGTTGAGCCTTTCCTTGATGATGATTCTACGCAGGGTCTCTCTTGGTCTTCCTCGTTTTCTTTTCCCTTCCGGAACAGTCCGAGTAATGTTGACTAAATCACCCATTGAGTATGCTTGCTGCGCCAATGTTTAATAAAGGGTCTTTTATTTTTCTAACTTGCAGTATTATTTTCTTTGCAGTGGCACTATCTGGAAGCAGCTTTAAAACGACTGTACAAGCTTTATTTGATGCACTGTGTATTCTACTGGACCCAACCAGTGGTCAGTTATAAAAGTTAAACATTTTATGATAAACTGTATTTTACAAATAAATAATTTTTTGCTCAAGCTGATATTATCATTTAAAGAAAAAAATTAATTTTAAGAATTATTAGTATTTCAGAAGGATGCTGATTACTGGTTTAAGAACTGACATCATTGCACACCGGGCATACCCATAGATGCTCCGCCTCCCACAGCAAATGTCTTAAGGTGTAGATGCCAACTGTTCCCATAGCACACTGATTATATACACATCGTTCTCTTCCTCTCATCTGCCACTCCTTGCCTGATCCACTACTAATTCCTCGTTCAGATATTCTTGCACGTGTTATCTCATCTAATCTAGTATCTTCTGTCAACATTCATTTATATATGATCTTCAGAATATATTCGTTGTCCAGTACGAGTGTTCCCTTAGCTATCACTTTTGTAGCCAGAAAATCTGCTCTTTCATTCCCTGGCACTCCTGCATTTCCTTGCATATCCATGTGATTCCCTGCAACGCTGGTGTAATAATGTTTGGTATCCACTCATGTCACATTAGACCTTCCGCAGTACCAACTGAGAATCAAACACAATAATTCCTCTGGTAACTTTGTTTTCTGCTATCCAAATCAGAGCTGCAGTGATTGCCTTCACCTCCATCCTCATGCTTGAAGTTGTAAATAAAAAAACTCCATTTTGTTCTTTCTTTCTCGTCATTCTAGCTAAAAAAATCCCCAGCTAGATCCTACACTCCGATGAACAGAATCGTTGGCGCACACTACTGCATCATCTAGTCCAGTCTTTCTGTCTATCAGTTGTTGTACCTCTAAGTGTGCCATACCGTCACACCACTCTCTACATTCTCTTCCTAACGTAATAATGACCTGATGGAAACTGCTGTTGAGGGTGTTCCTGTCGACCCACTCCTGCCCCCTGTGTATTTGCTCGACTGAGGCTGCTGTCCTGATGGTATCTTCAGCTAGTCTTTGGAACCAAAAGGGCAACAGAAATATAGCAAACCATAAAACATGTGAAGACCAGAACTGGAGATAGAGATGAACAGTATAGGAAGTACACCATGATAGCTGTATGAAATGGCAGAAGATGGATGGCTTAGCACAGAGCTATTCAGATAAGTTTATGCAGGGCCCAGAATGTTGAAACTAGTGTACTTGAATTTCACCGACAGCTATAACTTCTGGAATTAAACTTTGGAATCTTCATGGGCCAGAGGTGTAAGTTCTGTTTTAGAAAGGTCATGTACAGTACAACTGGCAATAAATCATGGGCCACTTACTAGGCCTTTGCCGATTTGGCCTAGGGGTCACTAGTAGAATAGCCCTGGCTTAGCATGATTTAGCTCAGAACCTATGCTCCAATAGGAGATAAATGTAGAGTAGAATATTTAAAAAACAAATTTTTAAAAGAAGATAAAGAAAGAAAAATATTTTTTTCTTGTCTTTTTTCCATTTTCTTTGTGACTCTGTATTCTTGTCTAGGCTGATGGACATGGGGGTACAGCCTGGAGCTGTAAGAAATGAACATTTCACTAAGGGGACACAGTGTTTCATTAACCAACACAGAGCAGGCGTCATCAGTCATTTTACACTTCTTGAGATTTTGAGGAGGAGATCGGAGCACACCTTTGGATCTGTCTGGGGAGCTGTGATCCTTATTAACAGTTAATCACTAATCCTTCTTTCTTTTGTTCAGCATCTGGCACACAGTTCCAATTCCAATCATACCAGTAGCAGTACATGGAGTATTGGCCAGATTCATTGATCATTACCTACTGCACCATTCTATTGAGACCAAAATTACCTGTTAATGCTTCCACACTGTTTACGTACTGAAGATTGGGACGAAGCACCTTTGAGAATGTCCCAAGTTCTGTTATTTTGGTTCTTAACTCAACTTAACTCGTTTTCTTCAGTGGTTCTCTCATCTACTAATTCCTGAATTAACTCTTATCTTGCTGTCCATTAGTTATTACTAATTTTGTTTGTGTACATTAATTAATGCCAGTATACATTTTAATCCAAGTATATTACAAAACTGTCTGCGCAGGATTTGATCACTGAACAGAGTGAAGTGATTGAGAACATGCTAGATACAGCTTTCAAGTCAGATGATCATAGATTTGCTCAACAATTCAGCTACTTGCCAGGCACAACCAGTGTTCTCTGTCAGGCCCACAAACTTGCAAACTCACCATCTGCCGGTCTGCTGGAGATTTCCTTAGACAAATTCCAGGTTTGATGCTTATCACATGTTACAATATACTTTTCTAGTGTGTTTGGCTTTCTTGCCTTCTCTGTTGTTAAGATTTAGATTAGATCAGTTACCTTTGTCATAAATAATTATAAGCTCTAATGGATCTGCGGAAAACTTGATGTTAGTCTCTTTAGGTCTTTTCTTCATTGTATAGAGGTGTGTTGGGAAACAAACATGTGGACAGAGTTGCTGGTTCTGTACTACCAGGTGTGTGAACTGATAAATGACAAGCTAGATGAGATCAGCACCTTTGGGAGAAAGTGAACGATGCAGAAATGCAAAAAGATCATTATGGTCTGGAGAGAATTGTGCTGTGGGGAGTAACTCAAGGATTCTTCTGACACTCTACACTCAGAGGAACGGCAAACTGGACATATAATCAAACTGCTACGGATGCCATCAAAATTGGGACCCCACACTGGCTGCTGTAGATATAATGGAGCACTTATGGTACTCATAAACTTTAACTTTAATAAACTTCAATCTTCAACAACAAAAATCGACCCAGCCTTTAGTTGGTACAAGGTATAGCTGGGAAGTAAAGACGGCTGGCATGATATTGACGACATCACCAGTCAAGTGCCGATTGGTCTATAAAATCCAGGTCTAGCCCAATATGCCTGAAGGCGTGGGAAAGGGTCCTTTAACTTTACTTACTGGTATCTGAAGAATCAGAACAATCAATCAGATACAGTCTCTACACCACGTCCCTGCGTTCCAGTGTACTGCGATCAAAACCCACTGCTGGCTGCGTGGCTTTTTATCGTGGTATGGGGTTTCGCAGGTCGACCTAGCCTGAAATGGGTACCAGGATGGATGTCCTGGGGAAGTAAAGACAGCCAGCGTAATGCTGACCACAATACCCTCCTAGTGCCGATTGGTCTGTAAAAATATGGGGGTGCTCTTCCCATATGCCCGATGCGCCTAAAGACATGAAAAGGGATCTTTACTTTTTACTTACACAATGAACGGTTGCTACAGTGTATCTCCAACATGCTCTGTCTTTCACCCTGAATATTCCATCTCTAGGACAACTGTTCACCCATCTCTCGATGTCATTCTCCCACAGGTATCACTCTCTGCCAAGGGAGGCACGTGGTGAAGTGATCAAGCCAGTTGCCTTGTGCTCTGAAGGTCATGTATTCATTTCATGGCTGCATCATTCAGTTCAAAAGTGCAATTATTATTATGGAGATCCCCAGGGATCGTTGCAGAAGCTATGGCACTTGTGCTTTGTGCGACACTCTCAGGCCCTTTGGGAACAAGCAATGGAATCAGTAGAGAAACAAGATTAATATGGCCTAGAGAGGATGCGGAACCTGGGTGTAACAAGAGAATCTGGCCAGCTCACTACACTCAGAGGAAAGGCAAGACGGACATATAACCAGATTTTGACCGATACCATCAGTATTGGAACTCTGGGCTGGCAGCTGAAGATGAGGACAGAGCACACATGGGAATGCCCCGAGTGCTGTGATGTCAATTCTTGACTCAACTCTCAGAAGGTGGTTGGCTGCTCTGTGGAGAGACCGAGCCATGTGGGATAAGATCAAATGCAGGGAAGTCAGTCCTTTTGATTTTACCATTTTACCTTTGGCTCTCTGCCTATTGCTTGCTTTAATCTTTTCTCTCCAGTTTAGTTTTTATAAAAGCATTATGTCTTTTAATATGGCCTTCATGTATTGGTTCTGGTGTCCCATTGTGGGGAAAACAAGAATAGACCCACTGCCAAACATGTCGTAAGTCCACTAACTGGAGGCTTCCTTCAAAGTCAGAGTGCATCCGCCTGAGAGGCTAGGAACTAACAGTCTGCATTAGGATAAGCAAGATTTGTAAAATGGATGCACACACAACACTCAGGTCCTGGAACAAAGCCCAGAAATGAATGAACAACTAAGTCTTTTCGCCGGGGTACACAGCCAGTGAATGCAAACAACAACAAATGGGCCAAAATATTTTACTTGTCTTTTTCCAGCAGCTCTGTTTTAATTCGTAGTCTTCAGAACTTTTGTGTCTGATTGTTTATTGTTTTCTTGAAATGTGACCTTTTCTACTGTGTACTTACATCTCCAGAGATTTGGTATGTTTTCCTAATTGCTTGTTGTTGTAAAACATGTTATACCAACATACTGTTTTTGAAACCTTTTTTTTTTTTTGTAACGCTTGAATCCTTTGCTTTCAGTCACTTGCTTCCAGCATCTATACAGTTCATCTGGAGAAGAATCCACTGTCATCTCTACCCTTGGATTTCTTCTCAAGTTTTGTGAATGTGACACATCTCTGGCTCAATGATTGTAACATTTCTGGTGTGTAATTCCCTTTTTTTGTTGGTCTGGTATTCTGTTTTAGATATTACTGTGATATGCCTATATAGCATGGGTGGGGATATTTGTGATTTGACTGCCACCTTTGTACATTTGCACTTTATTCTGATGAGCGGTTGGCCGATTGGTTAGAAAGCTGGGCTGTCAAGTGGGAGACCTGGTTTCGAATCCTCGGTAAGGTTGGGGATTTTTTCTGTCGGGACAAAATAAAATCCTCACCTGCACAGCCATGGGGAGAGCACTAGCCATGCAACACATAAATCCTCAGACTTAAAGACCCTCCTGCCTACATCTCAACAGTGGTATAATAAAGGCAATAATTGGCAGGTTTTTTTGGGGCACTTCATTCTTGGCATACGTTTATTTCTTTCGTCTTACAGACGAAGTAAAGTAAAGGACCCTTTTCTACGCCTTTAGGCGTATAGGGCTAGACCTATATTTTATAGATCAAACTGCACAAGATGGGTGATGTGGTCAGCATCATGACGGCCGCCTTTACTTCCCGGAACTGCAGCCGGTACCCACTCAAGGCTGGGTCAGCCTAGGAGCCAAGGTCATTTTTGAAAAAAAAAGTCTGGCTTTGCCAGGGAGCAAACCCATGACCTTCGGATCCGCAGGCGAGTGTCTAGCCACTCCGCCACAGCGACCCCCAGTCTTACAAATGGTGAGTATTTTAATTACAGAGCCCTCAAAAGATGGTCATAATTGTACCAACTGCTGTAGTGCCAAGAAAAAGTACAAATTAGTAGGAAATGTTCAGGGATGAAAATAAATTCAAAATCAAGATGCTGACAGGCTGGGTGTTTGAGGCAACAAGCGTGCAGATGATCTTACAGACACTGAGGTTGCTATGGCTGGCCTGGTGCTGGATAGAAGTGACATTATCAATGCCAGGCACAGCGCTTACCCTGAAGATGAATATGGCAAACAGCATGACTTTATATCCCTGCCCAGACTGTTTGACTGGTGGGGGTGGAGGGTTGTGCAGCCTGGAGCTGCAAGAAATTAAAATTGCACTAAGGGCACAAGCCATTTTATCAATCAACACAGAAGGCATCATCAGTTGTTTTATGCTTGTAGAGCTATTGAGGAGAAGATTGGAGCACCTTTGAAATTGCCCAGAGTGCTGTGGTGATAATATTCACTAATCACAGGCTGGATACACTAGATCAAAACACAATCGTACTTATAAAGAAATATTATTCTAGTCATGCTGTTATACTTTGAGAAACTTTATAGTTATTCATATATATATATATGGTGACTGAAAAGTATTTTTTTTTAAATTAGTAAATATTAAACATGTAAACATGTAAAGAAATCTAGCAATGAAATTAGCCACACAGTTCATTAAAGAAGAACAGATAACAAGAATACTGTAGGACCAACTGTTGCCTCAATGAAAAAATATTAACAAGGAGCAATGGGAAGACAAGTAAAGATGGAGTGACAACATCAAGAAGAATCTTATAGAAATAGACTCCAACTTAGAAAGAGTACACAGAAGATCCTTACCCATGCCCCCCCCCCCTCCCCCCAAACCCCAAAGACGAATAGAATTGAGAAATAATGTTGAAGTCAATTTAAAATAATAAAAGGACTTCCTGTAAAGAGAGTCATGAAGTAAGAACATTGACAACACATAGAACTTAGAAGTGTGGCAGAATTTATTCTACAGTTTTAAGAGTAACAGGTTGAAGTTTGAACAACGGATTAACATCATGGCACAAGGGGAGTAACCCATAAGTGCTCCGTTCTTCTTCTAATTCACTCCTGAGTCCGAAGAATCTCAGCACAGTGCACAAACTCTGTTGCACCGGCAAGGATCCTAAAATACTTTTTTGGGTAGATTTTTAACTCCAAATTTTGCCCGGGCAGCACTGTTAGCTACTCTTTTCGATTTCCAACTGCCAAGGGATTTTTTACATGTGCAACAATACACATGGGCGTCCGATCTCACTACCCAGAGACCTGGGGAAATTACTAGAAGTCCACGTGAACAGAAAAAATCCCAGCCTTCACCGGGGCCTGAACCATATATTGAGACTACGCAGCAGTAACATTGGCAAAAAAGCTCTTTAAACTTGATAAAACAAAATGAAAATGACATATGGAAACAGCTTTGGGACTGACTGACTGACTTTCTACCCCACCAGGACATCACACAAGCGACAAACACCCCATGACACAATGTGCCACCATGATCACTGTGGAGAGGTCCCAGAAACCGAGTTCAGCCTTTAGGCCATATTTATGGCCAGGCTATATTGCGGCCACAGTTGCAAAAGCTAGAGTAGGGCTTCAAATAACGAAAAATTTCATCCTGAAAAGGACAGAAAGGTTAGAACAACTTTGGGATTAAATCACTTTAATATGTTTATTATCTCATTCAAACCCAGAGTTTCTTCTGAATTTGCCCTTATAAGGGTGGTTGGCACATTGTGTTTTAGTTTACAGCCAGGCTGAGATATCTGCACTTTTTGGCCCGAAACATCTTATTTCAGCAAACGTGTGGCCTTATATGACATGCTTCTTGGCACTGGATCTGTTATATAATTTCATAGTTGCAACTCATTGCTCTCTGCATCAAAGTGACCAAAACAATTTTTGAATGGTCAAAGGGAAAGAAGTCAGTTAATTCTTTGCTCTGCTGTATTTAATGATTGCTTCTGTTCACATGTCGGGTCATGACGCAGCCAGATTTTTTTCAAAAATGACTTAGACTCCCAGGTTGACCCAGCCTTGAGTGGGTACCAGGTGCCGTCCTGGGAAGTAAAGGCGGCTCACGTGATGCTGACCACATCACCCACAAAGTGCAGATAGTCTATAAAAAAATATAGGTCTAGCCCTGTATGCCCAATACGCCTAAAAGCTTAGAAAATGGTTCTTTACTTTTCATCTGTTCACATATAAATAAACCTTTTCCCGATTTAGGCCTTTTTTGGCTGGAAGGGTTTTTTATTTCACTGTAGTGACATCATGATAGCAGCAAAGGATTTCCGGCTTACATGTTTTTAAACACTGACCAAGAATCGAAATGTCTTTTGCCTTTGCATATTTTTTTTTGTCTAGTTTAATTGGGGTTGAGTTGCATAGAATTAAAAGGATGGTTTTTTTTTTTTTTAATCTGAAAAATTGTATATTTTTCCTACAGATTTTTACGTAGCAAAAGAGTTAAAATTGAGTTCTCATAAGGAAAATTACTCTTGATAGAGAATGAAGTGAAATTTCCACTGTCTCATAGTAAGCAATTTGTAAAAGGTCACAAACTAAGGATTTAATGAAATTTTATGTGTTTAAGCCGACATTTGCAGATATCACAGCCTAGCTGTAAATCACAATACAAAATGAAAGGGCGAACTCAAAAGCAGAAAAGGAAGTCGCAGGGGTGGTCAGACTTTCACGTAGGAGGCCCCGAGGGAACAGAAATACTTTTTCTTTGTCTTTATGTGGCAATATTTTTTTTTCTTCTGCAGAATTACCATCCTTCCAGAAGAATACATGCCTTGAAGAAATCCACATAAAGGGAAATGTACTTGCTGCTTTGCCAGATGACACAGTGCAGCTGAAGTTACTGAGGGTCTGTTGTAATATGATGATTGGCACCTTTCTGTCTTTCCAGACAATAGTGTTATATTGCGCAATGAGGAGGCATGGGACTCACAGCCAATGGTGATGGCGAGTGCTTCTCCACAGCTGAAAGCCTGAGCAGTATTGTAGAGACCATATGTTGCCTATGCATCATTATTCCTCCCTCGACCTGCCTTGTTTACTTCAAAGGAAAGGTAACACCAATATGTTTGGAACAAAGCAGGTTGCAGAAGCTGCCGGATCAGGAAAGCAGGGCTCTGTCTGTCCGCCTGTCAGAGCTTTGCTCCTAGACCAGCTGCCAGCCAAGGCTAAGGGCCTGGTGTGCCCTGCCATAACATAAAGTTTTAAGGTGTATTTCCTCTTCCTAGGATAAGGCTAGTATCCTCCCCAATGCGCTCCTTCACTCAAAGCTGTTGGCACAATATGGGATGTCAGGTTGGTATACGCCGCCCAACATTTGACGTAACTGAAAACAGGTGGTACCAGCTACTGTTATATGGTAGCTCAGTCCTATCTGACCTAACTGTTATAATAAAGTCTTCATTTTACCTGGTTTGATTGATTGGTTTACGATGTTGCAGTCAAGCATGGGATGCTAAGGTGATAATGCATAAGTCACTGAATTCAATAGGCATATGAGAGTGATGCGGTTATGATGATAATAATTCTTATTAACAGGAATAAAAGTTTTACATAACTTATGAAACAAGTTGAGAAAATTAACTTTCGGCAGCTCTCAGACTCTGCCTGTCTTTTCCAGTTTGTCGTTCTCACTGCTTCAGGCAGGTCGTTAAACTCGGACTGTCTCCAAAGAATGGATGCCGACTAGTCCCTGCCCAATGTGGGAACTATGATAAAGAAACAAGCGCATCACCAAACATGCCTGTTCTAATAAAAACATTTCATCTTTCCTTCATATTCACATTCTCTCCTGTCCAGTCTGGAAGGACTTTGTCTCACATTGTAGTTGTTACATTTCCTGCCCTCCTCTACTCATGTCCTGTAATGATAGCTGAATCCTCTAAGTTTGATACAGTCTCTCAGGCAGACTCAAAACTCAATTCAGTTTGACAGAATAATGAAATTAACACCTGAAATATAAATTCTCAGCGTTCTAGTCTCTGGGATCAATCCCTGGCATTAGCCTCCCTGTGAGTTAAATACATTTCAGTGTATCAGCTGTATGTAATATAGATTCAAAATAACCACACGTGAAGAGACTGCCAAAATTATCTTCATGCTTGGGATTTCATAAAAATGATTGTTAATTAAATTTCAGTAGTAACATTAGTATTCAAGTTATACAACATTGAAACACATGTACACTGAAAACATACATGACAATATCAATTAAGATATATAGCAATTTGACAGTGCCCTACTAGAATGAATAGAGAAATGTTTGCTAAGGAGTACTAAAAGTAATAAGTACACACACTTGAGCAAAGAGATTATTGAGATTTCACAAAATAAAGGTTGAAATTAGTTTCGCTAACCTAGTAAAAAAATCTATCATGCACTATGTGAAAAGATATGGAAATATGGTATTTGGCCAAAAGACTGGAAGAGAACTATCTTCATTCCAATACCAAAAAAGGGTGACCTGAAATTATGTACAAACTATCGAACTATTGCCCTGATCAGTCATGCAAGTAAAATTCTACTAAAAATTATAATGAGAAGACTGCATAAGAAAATGGAAGAAGAGATTAATGTAGCTCAGGCTGGATTTAGACAGGGAAGAGGAACAAGAGATCATATATTCAACATGTGTTTAATAATAGAGAAGTGTAGAGAATTTAATGTAAATCTGTTCTTATGTTTTGTGGATTATTCAAAAGCATTTGACTGTGTACAACATCAGAAGCTTTAGGAAATCATGAGGAATATGGGCTTTCCATCACATATAGTGCAGCTCATTAAAATGCTCTATCAAGACCAACAAGCAGCAGTCAGAATAGATGGAGAGACATCAGACTGGTTTTGCATCAAGCAAGGAGTCCGTCAGGGATGTGTGCTGTCACCGTATTTGTTCAACCTGTACGCCCGAAAATATAATGAGAAATGTAAGAGATGATATAAACAAGGAACAATATGATGCCCTAAACATCGGTGGTCATGAAATACCAGAAATTCGTTATGCTGATGATACAGTATTACTATCAACATCACAAAATGGTTTAGAAAACTTATTAACCTCACTCCAAAGAAATAGTGAAAATCATAACTTATTTCTTAACACAGCAAAAACAAAGATAATGCATACAAACAAAACTGCCATGGAGAAGGAAATATATGTCAATGAGGAAAGATTGGAAGTGGTGGAAAATTTCGAATATCTTGGGTCACTGGTTACCAACAATGGTGACACAATGAAAGAAATTAAACGGCGACTATCAATTGCTCTTCAAAGACTAAAACAACTGAATAAATTATGGAATTGTACAGATAGAATTACAAAGGTCAGATTTTTAAGAGCATGCATCTTTCCCATTGCAACATACGCCTGTGAGACCTGGACACTTACTAAACAAGCGGAACAGCGCATAAATGCATTTGAATATAAATGTTACAGACAGGTTCTAAGAATATCTTGGGTAAAGAAAAGAACAAATGCATCCATACTTCAAGAGCTGAATATTGAAAAGGGTTGGCTAGTAAAGACAATAAAACAAAGAAAATTGAAATATTTTGGTCACTTGAAACGTCATGGAAGTCTAGAGAGAACAATAATGGAGGGGTATATGCCTGGGAAGAGAGGAAGAGGAAGGCCAAGGAGAAGATGGGTGCAGGATGTGGCAGATGATCTCCAGATGGGTGTATCAGACGCAGGACATCTTGCTCATGATAGGAAGGTTTTCCGGAGGGTTGTTATGGCAGCGAGGTTCCGCGAGGGACATGCTACTGAATGAATGAATGAACCTAGTAAAAAAGTAAAGTAATGTAAAGTAAAGATCTCTCTTCACGCCTTAGGTGCATCGGGTATATAGGAAGAGCGTCCCATATTTTTACAGACCAATCGGCACTGGATGAGTAATGGGGTCAGCATTACGCCGGCCGTCTTTACTTCCCCAGCACAGCCATCCTGGTACCCATTTTAGGCTGGGTCGACCTGCGACGCCCCGTACCATGATAAAAATCCACTCAGCCAGCAGTGGGTTTCGTTCGCGGTACGCTGGATTACGAGTCGGACTCGCAACGCCTAAGCCACGGACGCCGCGTTTCGCTAACCTGAAAAATGAAAACACAATGCCACCAAGTTCTGTCTCAAGCTTAGGATTTAAGCCCAACAGATGGTGTGCTGATGGCATGTGCGGATAGCAGAGTCTCACTTTTCAGCCCTAGAGTCCACCCTTTTGTAATCTCTCCTAAGCTCCTTCTATTTCTCCTCTTCAACCACTCTCATTTAAGGGATGTCAAAGCTTCTCCCTGTGAGTTAAATCCATTCACTGTTAGTCAGGACTGCACATCACTTGTCTGCATTCCCATGGTTACATTCTCATGGTCCATCAAGCTGGCCAGAGCTCATAAGCAAAGTCACACCTTTCTCCCTATCTTTAACCCGCCAGGCTCCGTCTGCTAACACCTCCATCAGACCAGTGTCAATACTAGCCATCTGACCTGCACTCAAGTAAGGTATTCTCAGGGGGAGATAATCACAATTAGCCTGTTATCTGCTCCTAAAGGTCTGGCTAGGAGATAATTATCTGACACCTCAGTTCTACAAGCAAAACCTCCAGCCACTGTGTCTGAGCTTTTCACTTCCCTGGTGCTACTAAGTCTACCTGCTCAGTCTTATCTTTATGCTTGACACCTTACCTCTGGGCAAGAGTCTTGAGTGTTTGATATCAACTGCAGTCCAGGGCAATTAAATAGCTTTGTTCTGGGTCGAACTAGATTTAGGTTACAGCCCAGAACATGTTTCCTCCATACTTTAAAATACATAGAAAAAGTTAGATTGAGGAGAGACACGCTCTGAAGTCAAGAGCATGTCATCACAACATTTAAAAAAAGTAATTAGCTTGTTGTTTTGTCTGTTGATAAAAAGACTCAAAATATTTTAATTTTAAAAATGTACAGCATTTTTAGTCAGTTCCAAAAATCCTTCCCAGCTTCAAAAGATCTGTAACTCCCTCGGTGTAAGTTGTTGAGAATTAGCATCCAACCTGTTAATCATGTCCTTATAAGAAATTTGTTTAGTATGTAAACAAACATCTAGTTCTCATTTTGCCTTGTTTGCAGTGTATGAAAAAAAAACAGACTGATACAGAACAAACAGTCAGCATGTTTATAGTTAACGGAAACATTTGAAAACTAAACTGCATACATTTCATAGGCATTTCACTCTCGGGTGGTCATCTCCAGCATCAGTCTCCTATGAGTTGAGGCACTGCACATGTGAACTGATTTCCAAACAGTCTCCATTAGTGTTCAGTCTCCCATGTGTTGAGTCACTGTGCATCACCGCACATGTGAACTGATTTCCAAACAGTCTCCATTAGTGTTCAGTCTCCCATGTGTTGAGTCACTGTGCATCACCGCACATGTGAACTGATTTCCAAACAGTCTCCATTAGTGTTCAGTCTCCCATGTGTTGAGTCACTGTGCATCACCGCACATGTGAACTGATTTCCAAACAGTCTCCACTAGTGTTCAGTCTCCCATGTGTTGAGTCACTGTGCATCACCGCACATGTGAACTGATTTCCAAACAGTCTCCATTAGTGTTCAGTCTCCCATGTGTTGAGTCACTGTGCATCACCGCACATGTGAACTGATTTTCAAACAGTCTCCATTAGTGTTCAGTCTCCCATGTGTTGAGTCACTGTGCATCACCGCACATGTGAACTGATTTCCAAACAGTCTCCACTAGTGTTCAGTCTCCCATGTGTTGAGTCACTGTGCATCACCGCACATGTGAACTGATTTCCAAACAGTCTCCATTAGTGTTCAGTCTCCCATGTGTTGAGTCACTGTGCATCACCGCACATGTGAACTGATTTCCAAACAGTCTCCACTAGTGTTCAGTCTCCCATGTGTTGAGTCACTGTGCATCACCGCACATGTGAACTGATTTCCAAACAGTCTCCATTAGTGTTCAGTCTCCCATGTGTTGAGTCACTGTGCATCACCGCACATGTGAACTGATTTTCAAACAGTCTCCATTAGTGTTCAGTCTCCCATGTGTTGAGTCACTGTGCATCACCGCACATGTGAACTGATTTCCAAACAGTCTCCATTAGTGTTCAGTCTCCCATGAGTTGAGTCACTGTGCATCACCGCACATGTGAACTGATTTCCAAACAGTCTCCACTAGTGTTCAGTCTCCCATGTGTTGAGTCACTGTGCATCACCGCACACGTGAACTGATTTCCAAACAGTCTCCACTAGTGTATCAATTACTGTATATTTTTTTTAAGGGCACACAAATTATTAGTCAAATTAAGATCACATAAATTAGCTGCTTTAAGAAAACAGCAGCACCTGTGCAATTTTAAATTATAAATTGTAAGGACATGGGAAATCTAAGGATACATGTAAAAATGTGTGTTGATCTGCACAGTTTTCAAGATATTTGTTAAAGTGTGAGGGCACAGCGTATAAAACACACTATAGCATCATATGTTGAATGCAGTACTGGCATTAAGGGAAAAAAAAAGGACGAGGGGAGTGGGGGGTGTCCTTTACATTATTACATTGAATACACTGTTGACCTGCTCTTGTTTTATTTTAGATCCTGGATGTGTCAAACAATCCACTAGGAGCTCTCCCTTCGGTGATTTCATCTCTGGAAAACCTTTCTGAACTCTATGCGGACAATGTGGGGATCGTGAACTTGACAGTTATTTGCCCACTGAAGAAGCTCACAAAGTTGTCTGTTGGTCAGAACTACATTGATGACATTCCTGACCAGTTTTCTGAACTTCCACTGACTGTCCTTGACATGTCAGGGCTGCCTTTACTGCCAGCAGGGACAACCTTTTCCATACACAGTGTGAACAAACACCTCGACATGTTTACTGTTTACCGAAGAATGACAGCCAAGGTAACTGGAATTTTAAACTATAAAACCTTTTTCAGTGCAGTTTGGTAAGCTGCAGTAGTGCAGTAAGAGTTGAGAGGATCGACTTCCTTGCACTTGGTTTTATCACTTATGACTCAGTCGCTTTCGCAGAGCTCTTCAGCTCCGCCAGCGATTCCCAGGGGTCTTCGTAAAAATTGTGCCTGTGAACTGAATGACTCAACCATGAAACAAACCCAGAGCATGAGGTAATGGCTTGACCACTTCACCACAAAGACTCCACAGATATGTAGTAGTACTCCACGGAGAATGCAGTAGTCCTGTGGTTAGGTGCTTGCCTTTTGACCTGAAGGTCTTTTATAACTGACCTCAGCTCCCAGGTTGCTTCAGCCAGCAATTGTTCTTCTTCTTTGTTCATCGACTGTAAGCTACGGCAGAAAGTCCTGATTGTTCGTTCATTTGGACTGTGTGTCAGGGCCTTAGTTTTGTATGTACGTCCATTTTACTGGCTAGTTTGTGTGCAGCTGATTGTTCCTTGTCGCTCTGGCAGACGCACTCTGACTTCAAAGGAAGCTCCTAATTATTCAACTCCTACAACATGCTTGTTTGGGAGGTAGTGGTCTATTCTTGTTTCTTAATGGGGCCCCTCAGAACCCACACAGGGAAGCCAGCAAATGATAACAAGAAATGTCTTGGGACGAAACAGGCAGACGGATGATGTGGATCCCATCACCCATTGAGTGATGATTTAGACTGTAATGTATGATCCAGCATCAATGCCTGATGTGCCAGGGATGCGATGAGGGTCCTTTGCTCTTACCACAACTTGTCTCAGGTAGCTACAGTTACAGAAGGATGCCATCATACTTTCTGTCTTCTTCTTCTTCTCTCTAGACCTTGTTCAGCCTTTCAATGTCAGCTTTTGAAGAGGCATCTAGTAGTAGGAATGTAAACAACAATATCCTGTTCTATCTATCCAGGTTATAATTGAGATACATAGTTGTTGTTTCTTTTCCATTTCAATAATGGATATTTATGCCTATAAGTTATGTGCGATCATTCAGTATTTGTGTAGTAATTCTAAAGGATTGTAGGAGTATATAGATTGTCTCATTCAATATATTTTAAGTGTACTTTCAACACAATTATCTGGTGCGAGCCTTGGTGTGTGCTCCATAGATGGTGGTATTCACAGCATTGAGTATTCCATCCATCCATCATTTTTTTTTTTTTTTAATCGATCAGCGACCCGGTTAGCTTTCCTGTTTTTTCATTTCCCTGCCTCATGGGCAGCTGTACTCATACTGTGGCCATTGCATGTTACAGACACTTTGTCACAATTGCCCCCGGAGAGGGGGCAGTGTATTGTTTCAAGGGAAAACCATGATTGCCTGCATAAGAGGCAGCTGCAGAGCACTGGCGATGATGGGCTAAAGGAATTCATATGATGTTGATGTAATTTATAGGCCTCCCGCTACAGGGGGGGGGGGGGGGGATTTTGATAAGTAGTGTTTTCTTCGACGAAATGTTAGCTTAGCCCGACAGAATTTTATTCGGCTAATTTTTGTCTCTTTTTGTGAATTCGTCTTATGAAAAAATAATTTCAGATTTTGATCCGTATGCATTTTGTCGGACTTTAGTAATCCGATATAAAGCGCGGTGTGACGACAGTTGAGGAACATGTGGTAAGGGAAGCGCGGTGACGACGACACTGACGAGGATAAACAGGGGGTTACTGTTGTGGTGTACCTCAGCAGTTTAACAGAGCTGATTGCCCGCAGAAGGGTTGATAGATATAACCTAGAAACATGTTTCACCCAAGTCTAGAAAGCCACAAGCTCAGTGGAGGGAATGAATATGATGCACATATGATGCACTCCCTGGTCATCCTAAAAACAGGATACTAATTGGAGGGCCCAGGCCAACATAGATATGATGGTTTCCTTTACAGTCGGAGTGTTTGAGAGGTGAGGTACTAGCAGTCTGTACACGAATAAACCAGATCTGTGACATGGATGTGCCAGCAACACTTTAGTCATGGAACCAGACCAAAGTTCAGAAGTGGACAAACAACCAGAACTTTCCGCCAGAGTTTTCAGTTGGTGAATGTGAAGAAGAAGGAGGACGACGAAGAAGAAAAGGAGGAAGATGAAGAAGAAGAAAACTGAAGTAAAGCTGTCAAAATGTGAACAACAGCAAGTAATAATATATTAGTTAGTTTTACAAGTACAGTTACAATAAACAGAATTGTGGTAACAAGCCTTCAGTAAGACAGGTGGCTGAGTGGTCTCGAGGCATGGTGTCTGCCTCGAATGCTAGAGGTCCCGGGTTCAGGCCCTGGTAAAGGCTGGGATTTTTTCACCGGACTTCTAGTAATTTCCCCTGGTCTCTGAGTAGTAAGATCAGACACCCGTGTGCACTGTTGCGCACGTAAAAAATTCCTTGGCAGTTGAAAATCTAAAAGAATAGCATAATAATGCTGCCTGGGCAAAATTTGGAGTTAATAATCTACCTAAAGTATTTCATGATTCTTGCCAGTGCAACGGAGTTGGTGCACTGCGCTGAGATTCTTCAGACTCAGGCTTGAGTTATAAGTAGAACGGAGTACTTATGGGATTTTACCATTGTGTCATGATGTTGTTAGTTGTATAAACGAATAAAATAAACCAATAAACCAGTAAGAAACAAAGGCAACAATATCACATATTTTCCAATTATATTGTTATAATCTCCTTAGAAACTCATAAAATGCTGATCATATGATAGTATATACATGTTCATTTTAACAGGAAAGACAAGAGATTTTTGAAAGAGTAGAAAACATCTGTGCACACAAAAATAACTCAGAAAAGGTTTCAGAGTTTAACAAAAACCTTATGGAGAAGTATCCAAGACTGGGGAATATGGCAGCTCAAACAGGTAACATGTGAAGGGTGTAGAAAGGCATTTATATTTTGTTTCAGTTTTATTTGATCTTGTTCTTGTCCAGGTTTTTTAATTTTTGGAGCTCATTTTAGTTTTAAAAATCTGTGAAAAAATGTCAGCCTAGACAAGAAGTAGAACTAGACAGCTTCGGAATACTTCAACCGTGTGAGCAAAAAACAATGAATGTTGTAGCTAGAAAGCCTTCATCAGTATATAATATCAGTATATGACACAAGCGGACAATCATACAGTTACGTCAAGAATACATGAAATCACTTAGCTTTACTGTGAGATCTTCACAGTATATCCATCCACACTTAAACAGTAGAAGCTGTGCAAATATGTGTCATCACAGAGGTTTGACATCTTAGCTCTTTCTATCCCAAGCAACACACTGTGTGACTGGATATTATTCACATTTACCAATCAGTAGTCGGCTCTGTGGCTAAGTCAATGCGAACACTTCGTGATGCCGGGTTCGATCCTAGCTGCGGGCCATACGCCTTGTGTTGGTTTCGACAGTGGTATCAAGAAAGCCGACCGTCCAGAAAGCAGTGGCAAACTACTGGACGTAAATTTGCCTAGAAAAACCACACAACAGCCAGGGGCTGTTGGGGTTGGTTCTGCAACGTCCTGTAAAGGATACGCAACTCACCTAACCAATCAGTAAGTTATCCTATATACTAGAGACAACATTGCAGATATATATAATCTGTTTCAAGCGAACGAAAGAAAAAGAAGAAGTAAGTTATTCATGTTTTATATTTTAGATCTAGTGAAAGACTCTTTTAAAAAAACACACACATTAAAAACAACTCTGTCAACTCATGTGTTTCCTTCAAGGATTGTGAATTTGGCCGCTGTGGAAGTAGTATATCCATGAATTCAGTGTTGTAATTCTTGCTTCTCTCAGATATTAGCTAGGACCTTCTTGGACTGAAAGAGTTAATCAACCACAAAAATCATATTAGGACACCCTATGGTCTCAAAACAAAGTAACTGTCGTCCTAAGAGGATGGGGGTTTCTGATGTGTCATCATCATCATAATTAACACCATCTTGTATTATTCTATGTCACATAGTCGCAGTCTATACCTCTATCCCATACATTCCTTTCTAAAATATGGATGGAATTCACTCCAGGAACTTTAGCTTCTTTCCACAACATTTATTTTACGTTTTGTTGGGGGGGGGGGACATCCTTGTCTCCTCAGTCCATTTGTTTTTTCATTTCAGTGTCTGGTCTGTTTAATGATTGTGTGCTTGCTGCTTCACCAAGGATGTTTTCTCTTTTAGTACCATATTAGCTTTCTCTTTTGGGTGTGTTTTGTGTGTTGTTGGTGTGTTGAAATATGTAAATAAATTTACTAGTTACAGATGCGAACATTGAGTAAGATGCTAAAGAAATCTGCAGTACATCTCTTGCTTCTTGTTACAGATGACAACATTCCTGAAGTTATCTTGAAAATCACAACACTGGAAAGACTTGCATTACCAAATCATGCATTCAGATCTGTGCCAGACAGTGTGAAAAACCTTACCCACTTAGAGTATTTGAATGTGGGTTACAACCCTTGTCTTGAGACTGTCAGTGCACAGTTAGCTACCCTGCCCATAAAAGGTGAGAGACGCTGATGTCTAAGTTAAGTACAATAACATATTTTTAATAAATAAAATTAGAAAAATAAAAAATACCTGCATTAGCTGGTTGATTGGCTGTAGGCTAATTGATTGTGAGTCTGTGTTTGGTTTGTTTGTTAGTTGGCTGTTTGGTTTGTCTGTGTGTGTTTGGTTTGTTTGTTGGCTGGTTTTGTGTTTGTGTGTGTGTGTTTGGTTTCTTTGTTGGCTGATTGTTGGTTGGTTTTTTATGTGTGTTAGGTTTGTTTGTTGGTTGGCTGTTTGGTTTGTGTGTGTCTTTAGTTTGTTTGTTGGCTGGTTTTGTGTGTGTATGCATGTGTCTGTGTTTGGTTTGTTTGTTGATTGGCTGTTTGGTTTGTGTGTGTGCTTGGTTTCTTTGTTGGCTGGTTGGTTTTGTGTGTGTGTGTTTAGTTTGTTTGTTGATTGATTGATTGACTGATTGATTCAAGAACCGACATCACAGCACTCGGGGCATTCCCATAAGCCCTCCATCCTCATCTTCAGCTGCCAGCGAAGAGTTCCGATACTAATGGTGCCAGTAGCATTCTGATTAAACGTCTGTCTTGCCTTTCCTCTGAGCCTTGAGCATCTGCTAGAACCTCTCGTCACTCCCTACTGCATCAATCTCACCGGACTGTGGTGATCCATCTGCTCCTCCGAACTGTACACGCTCTCCCACAAGGCACTAACCACATCTGCCTTATCATGCATCAGTATTCCACCAAGCTGTGCTGAGCCAGCCAGTCTGTCCGCCTGTTCATTTCCCAACACACCGGTGAAAAAATCCAGATAATACTCCTCACCCGTGTCCTCCGCAGCAAACCATGCCACTCTGCACAAAGCATGCCTGTCCTGATCTTTCTCAGCATGCTTTCTGAGTCAATTACAATAATGATGTGTGGGTGTGTCATGTTCTCTAGCCAGCAGAAAGCTGCAGTGACCGCCTCCACCTCCATTCTTAAGCTGGATGTTGTGATATCATATGCTAGGCTCTCCTGCACCAAACATCGACCATTAACTTTTGCTAAGAAACCCCAAGCACTTCTTTTGCCTCTTGACACTCAACCGTTTGTGTAAATGATCAAATCTTCTGAGCTAGCATTATCTTGAATTAATTGCTGAATTTCCACCTCTGTGGCACCTGCTGGTCAGTCTCTGCATTCCCGGCTCAGTGTGATTATGACCCTACACAAGTCTGACTGTTCAGGTGGCACTTTGACCCACTCCTCTCCTCACCTAATGTTCTCAAGGATGCAAACCTGTCTGATTGTGTCTTCTGCGTGAGCCATCCATGACTTCCCTCTTATCAGCCGCTGACCCTTAACTGCACCCAGAGCTTCAGGCAAAGGATAGTCTGTGTCTGCAGCTAACCTGAAATATGACTTCGTCTGCAGCACCTTGTGCCTACCTGCAACAGTTGGCAAACCAAGACTGTGTTTGTTGGTTGGTTGGCTGTTTAGTTTGTGTGTGTATGTGTTTAGTTTGTTTGTTGGCTGGTTTTGTGTATGTGTGTGTGTGTTTGGTTTGTTTGTTGGGCTGTTTGGTTTGTGTGTGTGTTTGGTTTGTTTGTTGGCTGGTTTTGTGTGTGTTTGGTTTGTTTGTTGGTTGGCTGTTTGGTTGTGTGTGTGTGTGTGTGAGTGTGTGTGTGTGCGTGCGTGCGTGCATATGTGTTCGTGTTTATGGTATGCAGGTATTGTTGTCGGCTGGGTGAGGAATCCTCTTAGACATTAAGATATTATGATCCTGGAAAAGAGACTGCATGTATTGGTGTAAAGCTGGTGTAGAAACCCTGATATCCAGGCACCATATCCATGGAGACTGTGTTACGGTGCTCCACTTCCCTTCTCCATGCTCTGAATCAAGCAGGGGGTGTGAGACCGATACTGAAACTTTATGCCTTTGGGTAGATATATCAGGATGTAACTGGGTCATGATTCAGTACATGATCTGACCAGACTACAACCGGCACCATTAGTACTGGAACTCTGCGCTGGCTGCTGAAGATGGAGATGGAGTACATATGGCAATGCCCTGAGTGCTGTGACGTCAGTTCATGACTCAACTCAACTCATCTCAGCACTTGATCAATGGACTGGCTGAGATTAGGCCAGTAGGAAATGTTTCTTCCATAAGTTTTAGCTATTTTAGCTATTTCATTTTCAGCGGACCTATGCCCAAAATCTGCATAGAGATATTTTTTTATTCATTGAAAAATCTTAAAGGTTAAAGTCAAGAGGATCGACTTCATTGCATCAGGTTTTATCCCATATGACTCGGCCTCTTTCCACAGAACAGCCAGCTGCCTATGAAGAGCGCTGTATAAAGCACAAACTCCATAGCTCCAGTGACGATCCCCAGAGATCTCTGAATAAATTGGACTCTGGTGCCACTGTGAAACAAGCTCATGACCTTCAGAATGTGAGGCAAACGGCTTGGCCACTTCACCACGGAGACCCCCAGTTGTTGTTTTTTTCTCAATTTGACTTTGACTCACAGATTTACCCATAATTAAATGGGTGCCAGGTAATGTAAACGCTCGCTGTGGATCGGAAGGTCGTGGGTTCGCTCCCTGGCGGAGCCGGACTTATTTCCAAAATGACCTTGGCTCCCAGGTCAACCCAGCCTTGAGTGGGTACCAGGTGCAGTCCCGGGAAAGTAAAGACGGCCGGCGTGATGCTGACCACATCACCCATCTTGTGCCAATTGGTCTATAAAAATATAGGTCTAGCCCTATATGCCCTATACTCCTAAAGGCGTGGAAAAAGGGTTCTTTACTTTGTTTTACTTTTACAGGTAATGTAATGGGATCTTAAGGAGGCCAGCATGATGTTGACCATGTAACCATTGTGTTCAGACAGATCTATAAATATATAGGTCTAGCACTATATGCCTGATAATCCTAAGGCGTATAGAGGGTCCAGTAACGTTAAGGTATAGGACCCCTTTTTTTTGCACCAGTGCTAGTTAAAGTTAGTTGCGTGTCCTTTACAGGACGTTGCAGAACCAACCCATAGCATTTTTTTTGGCTGATGTGGTTTTTCCAGGCAGATTATACATTCATTAGTTTGCCATTGCTTTCTGAACGGTCAGCGCTCAGTACTACTGTCAAAACCAGCGCAAGACAAATCGTCCACCGCTGGGATCAAACCCGGCACTACAAAGGGCATTCGCAACATTGAGCCACAGATGCTAGACTCACACTTAATTAGTAACCTGCTTCAGTCGGAATGCTTGGTAACTCTAACAGTGTGGATTAATTTACTAAAGTAACTTCATACAGTGTGGGCTAATTGTGCAGAGTAACTTTGTACAGACTGGGCTAATTTAACTTAGTAACTTCAGACAGTGTGTATTTAACCTAGTAACTAATTCAAAGTGTGCTATTTTAACACAGTAACTCATACAGACTGGACTAATTTAACATAGTAACTCAGACTGGGTTAGTTTAACATTTAACTTTATACAGGGTGGATTAATTTAACTGAGAGGCAAGGAACCAGGAGTCTGCATGCAAGTGAATCAGATTTGTAAAACGGATGTGCAGGCAGAACTCAGGTTCCGGAACAAGACTGAAGTCCAGAGGCAGATAAATAGTCGAACTTTCTGCCGGAGTTTACAGCCAGGGAACGCAAAGAAGAAGAAGAATTAGCAAACCATAGAAATAAGATATCTGAGAAAAGCTGCAGGAGTAACCAAACGACATAAAATCAGAAATTAGGTCATAAGATGAAAAAATGTCAGCACAGAACCAATTCTAGATTACATACAAAGATAGCAAATTAAATGGTTTGCCCTTTTAGAGAGAATGTCTTGTGAGGCCATACCATGCAAGACATACACCAAAAGAGGAAAAGGACAAAGTGCATTAGGTCGACCAAGAACAAGCTGGAAAGATAAAATCAGAAAAACTCTACAGAATGATGTGTCTATGGTCGAGGAGGCCATAAGAGCAGTAGGCAGAACCTTATATCTCCCTCAACACCCAAAGCGGTGAAAAAGGGAGTGAACAAGAAGATCAGGAAAGTACTAAAGTAGAAAACTTGTTCTGTGAAAGGAAACATTTGATCCGCAAAAGGGGAAATTTGATTTGCAAAAAGGTACATTTTATTTGCAAAATAATGCCTCTGATTTGCAAAAAGGTACATTTTATTTGCAAAATAATGCCTCTGATTTGCAAAAAGGTACATTTTATTTGCAAAATAATGCCTCTGATTTGCAAAAAGGTACATTTTATTTGCAAAAATAATGCCTCTGATTTGCAAAAGGTACATTTTATTTGCAAAATAATGCCTCTGATTTGCAAAAAGGTACATTTTATTTGCAAAATAATGCCTCTGATTTGCAAAAAGGTACATTTTATTTGCAAAATAATGCCTCTGATTTGCAAAAAGGTACATTTTATTCGTGCAAAATAATGCCTCTGATTTGCAAAAAGGTACATTTTATTTTGCAAAATAATGCCTCTGATTTGCAAAAAGGTACATTTTATTTGCAAAATAATGCCTCTGATTTGCAAAAAGGTACATTTTATTTGCAAAATAATGCCTCTGATTTGCAAAAAGGTACATTTTATTTGCAAAATAATGCCTCTGATTTGCAAAAAGGTACATTTTATTTGCAAAATAATGCCTCTGATTTGCAAAAAGGTACATTTTATTTGCAAAATAATGCCTCTGATTTGCAAAAAGGTATATTTTATTTGCAAAATAATGCCTCTGATTTGCAAAAAGGTATATTTTATTTGCAAAATAATGCCTCTGATTTGCAAAAAGGAATGACTTACCAGTCCTGAACAGAGTATATTATTATTATTATTTATTTTTAAACAGCCTATTGTCTCTCTAATATGAATTTGCGTTAATTATTTTAATATGTTTTCATGGATACTTCTAACAATCATTTAATTTCAGTTTTTAGTTACTAAGTTGACCCCCAACCTCGACCTTGCTTCGTGCAATTTTTTTCTTTGTGCCATTGTCTCTGAATGTTCATTGAAAATACTAGCAACTATATCACAAGTTTCAACGTACTCTATTTGCTCCTTTTTCAGTCAAAGATGGTTACCCTCCTGTATTAATGTTTATGAGAATAAACCTCCATAATCTACATAGCAATTAATAACGTAAGTTTTATTCATAATTTCAGAACTACATTTGAAAGACTGTGCTAATCTCAAGACGCCCCCGAGGGAAGTTGTAAGGAGAGGGTTCCTGGCTGTTTTTGGTTTCCTGAAGCGTCTGTTGCAAGGTTCGGTCTCCTGCAAGAGAACAAAGTTGATGATGGTGGGCCTGGGAGGAGCAGGAAAGACCAGGTGTATTTATTGTTATGTGTTCCTGGTTAATAACATAGTGAACTAAATGTTACATAACTTGTAAAGCGTGGGCTAATTTAACATAGTAACTCAAACAGGGTGGGCTAACATAGTAACTCTAACAGTTTGGATTGAAATAATAAAGTAATTTTATAGAGCGTGGGCTAATTGTGCAGAGTAACTTTGTACAGGCTAATTTAACTTAGTAACTTCAGACAGTATGTATTAATTTAACCTAGTAACTAATCCCAAGTGTGCTTTTTTAACACAGTAACTCAAAAAAAGGGGGCTAACATAGTAACTTCCTACAGACTGGGTTAATTTTAACATTTAACTTTATACAGGGTGGATTAATATAACTAATTTAACATAGTAGCTCATAAATAGTGGGCTAGTTTAGCCTAGTAACTGATATAGAGTTAACTAATTTAACATAGTAACTCATACGGATTGGACTAATTTAGCATAGTAACTGATACATTGTGGATCAGTTTAACTTAGTAACTCATGCTTAGTGATCTAATTTAGCATAGTGACTCATTCACAGTAGGCTAAATTATTTAACACAGTAACTCATTCAGAGTAGCCGTGATACTACTTGTTAACAAATCTGATTTTTTTTTTTTCAGCCTTGCCAAAGCTCTGACCTGTGAAGGACACCAGTACTATCAAGACTATGGGGAGATGATCACAGATGGCATCATTATATCAGAATGGGTAGTGCCCATTGATGAACAAGAAGGAGGTGAAAATCCTGGGGACTCCTCTGACTACTTGCACTTTAGTGTGTGGGATTTTGCTGGGCAGACTGTGTATTACAATACCCACCAGGTGATATGAATAAATAAACCAGGTGATATGGATAAATAAACCAGGTGATATGAATAAATAAACCAGGTGATATGAATAAATAAACCAGGTGATATGAATAAATAAACCAGGTGATATGAATAAATAAACCAGGTGATATGAATAAATAAACCAGGTGATATGAATAAATAAACCAGGTGATATGAATAAATAAACCAGGTGATATGAATAAATAAACCAGGTGATATGAATAAATAAACCAGGTGATATGAATAAATAACCAGGTGATATGAATAAAATAAACCAGGTGATATGAATAAATAAACCAGGTGATATGAATAAATAAACCAGGTGATATGAATAAATAAACCAGGTGATATGAATAAATAAACCAGGTGATATGAATAAATAAACCAGGTGATATGAATAAATAAACCAGGTGATATGAATAAATAAACCAGGTGATATGAATAAATAAACCAGGTGATATGAATAAATAAACCAGGTGATATGAATAAATAAACCAGGTGATATGGGAGATAATTATGTTCTGATTATGATAGGTTATCCTTTCCCCTGTGTCGTAATTGTAACAGACTCTGAAAGTTTGCTGAGAAAGGTGAATGCAGGACGCTTCGACCAGAGTGGCAAGCTTCACTGGGAAGGTCACAGGTAGTGGGCGTACTTTGGATCTTTTCTCCAGGTTATGCCGGCATAGTAGGTAATTATCTTGCAGACATATTGGCTGGATCTGTACCACTGGGTGGTGATTTGATACATGACAAGGCAGATGTGATCAAGGCCCTTAGTGAACAAGCAATGGAATCAGTAGAGAAAGAAGATTATTATGGCCTGGAGAGAATGAGGCACCTGGGTGTAACCAGAGAGTCTAGCTGGCTCACTTCACTCAGAGGAAAGGCAAGATGGACATATAACCAGATTGTGACCAGTACCATCAGTATTGGAACTCTGCACTGGCTGCTGGAGATGAGGACGGAGCACGAATGGAAATGCCTTGAGTGCTGTGATGTCAGTTCTTGACTCAACTCAAACTCCCCCATGTGGGTTCCGGGGCCCCATTTTGAAGGAACAAAGAACAGACTCACTGCCCCCTAGCAAGCATGTCATAGGAGACATCTAATTAGGGATATTTCCTTTGAAGTCTGAGTGCATCTGCTTGAGATGAGAGGCAAGGAACTAACAGTCTGCTTAAAGATAAGCCAGATCTGTGAAATGAATGTGCATGTAAAAACTCAAGTTCTGGAATTAGACCAAAATTACTAAAGTGGATGAACAACCAAAACATTTTGCCAGAATTTACAGCCAGTGATCACACAAAAATGAGAAGAAGAAGGTAGTTGTACAGTTCCAGTTTTTATGGTTTTCTTTTGCTCAGAATTCAAGTAGTGTTTTTTTTTCTGGTTTTTTCTTCAGCATAATACAGGCATATGTACACATGGTACAAAACTGAACCTCTGGGAGTGAGTGAATCCTGCAGATGCGCGAATAAATCATCACATTATGATGTGAGTAGTGCAGTGAGAGTGACCAGGAGATCTGACACTCAATACTCAAGGAAAAGGCAAGATGGACATGCAGTCAGACTGTTACTGGTACTATGGAAATTGTAACTTTGTGCTAGCTGTTGAAGATGGAATTCCAGTGACATTTGACTAAAAAGCTTAACGAAATGGGGAAGCAGAAAAATGTGCATGAAACAACACACATAACGTTTCGGCCGGCAGACTTTGTCAAACATGGTGAGAACTACACAAATGTAACAAAGAGGAGAATATTCGGATCTCTAAGGGGTGACGTGAGCAATGTTTTAAAAAATGGGATGTGTATTGAATGAAAAAAAAATTATAAAAAAAAACAACGGCTAAAAAATATTTAGTCATAAAAAAAAAAAAGTAATATTGTTAATATATAATATAATAGTTGGAATAATAGAATTACAAATGTTAATGATACATAAAAGATACTGATAAGAGACAGAATAAAGTAATAATGTGAAATAAAAGAAAAGAAAAGAATTATCATTAAAAATGTGATAATAGTAAAATTGTTTAGATGAAGGTATGCTGGATATTGATGCCACCTGGACTGAAGATGGGGATGTTCTCATGGAAATGTCCCGAGTGCTATGATGTCGTTTCTTAGCTCACTTCAGTTTAACTCATGTACCAATGACAGAAAGGATAGGAAAAGATGTATAGATGTATTTGATATTTTAAAACCACAGCCTTGGATCAGTGCTCATTTGTAAAATAACAGTAATATTTAGGAACTTCATGATAAAATAAGGGGATAAACAAGAAGCCTAGATGAATGGCTTGAGTAAGTTTTTTTTTTATAAACAGCATCCTTTTTTAAAAAGCTGAAATGAGGCGGAAGCAGACACCTCCATGAATTTGGATTCAGGACAGTGAACATGCATTGGCTATGAAAGCACATAGGGCAGGAGAGAGACTCTCAGATGTGTCTTGATGAGAGCATATAGTGCAGGAGAGAGACTCTCAGATGTGTCTTGATGAGAGCAACATTCTATACATGACCTGCTTATTGGTTGTCAGAAGTGGTTTTAAAAAATAATAATAAAAGTACTAGGTTAGTTGCGAATCCTTTACAGGACGTTGCAGAACTAACCCCAACAGCCCCTGGCTGTTGTGTGGTTTTTCTAGGCAAATTTACGTCCAGTAGTTTGCCATTGCTTTCTGGCCGGTTGGCTTTTTTGATACCACTGTCGAAACCAACGCAAGGCGCATGGCCCGCACCTGAAATGGAACCCGGCATCCCAGCATTATGAAGCGTTCGCATCGACTTAGCCATAGAGCCGACAAAAGTACCAGGAGAAGACTGAAATTAAAAAAACCCTCATTTAGAATGTAGACCATAGTATGCAGCACTGAGTGAGTTGTGGCACAGTAGCTAAATGCTTGCCTATCAGCCTGAAGGTCTTAGGTTTTAATCCTCATCTCCCAGTGTGGGGTCTGGGAGCCTGATTGTGGGAAGGGGAGGGAGGAGAATAGACCCACTGAGCCCCTAACAAGCATGTTGTAAGAGTTGAGGTGTTTAGGGGTGTTCCCTCTGAAGTCTGAGTGCATCTGCTATAGAAATGAGGAACCATCAGTTTGCTTACAGAAAAGCCGGATCTGTAAAAACGAATGTGCACATAAAACAGCTTTTAGAACTAAACTAAAGTCCAGAAGTGAATGAACAACCAGAACTTTCCCTGCAGTTTACAGACAGTGAACATAAAGAAGAAGAATCCACATTGAGCAGATTTTTAAGATAGACTTGGTCTATAAAGTTGACCCAGTCTAATGGGAATACCAGGGAATGTCCTAGTAAACATAGATGATCATCATAACGTTGATCAATTTTTTTTTTTTTTACTTGCTAACACAGCACATCATCTTGATGATGACTGTATTATTGAAATGGTAATATCAGTTTTGGTGCTTTATTAATATCTTACCTCAAACAGGGAAAATTCACAGGTCACGGGACAGTCTAATATTTCAGGGGTTGGTAGATAGGCTGCATGCAGTCGTGGGACCTAGGCTGCATGCAGTCCTAGGACCTAGGCTGTACTCTCTCGTGGGACGTAGGTTGGTTGAGGTTAGGGCCAGTTCTAGATGTTTTGGGGTTGTTAAAAGTATCAGAAAGCTGGGTAAGCCAGTCTTACCACCCTCTAAAATGTTGGCCTGTCCTGTGACGTCATCTGAGGTAGGATATTAATAAAGAACCTAAGTTTTTCTTTTTCTTCTTCTATCCTTTATTCCACATAAAATTCTGGTTGTTAGTCCAACTCCCGACTTTAGCCTTGTTCCAGTAATTGAATGTTGTGTGCACATCTGTTTTTTTAAATCTAGCTTATTATTATATGCAGACTGTTGGTTCCTTACCTCTCTAACAGATGCACTCCGACTTCAATGGATGCCCACAAGTGGTTGACTCCTACGACATGCTTATTAGAAACGAGAGTGCAGACTATCTTACTGACACTGCGGTTGCTATAGCTGGTCCAGTACTGGACAGAAGTGATGTTATCAATGCCATGCGCTGCACTTACTGTACCGAGGAGCAGCACGCCAAAGGACGTGACTCCGTATCCCTGTCTAGACTGATGGACATGGGGGTGCAGCCTGGAGCTGCAAGAAATGCTCATTTCACTGAGAGGACAAGACGTTTCATTAACCAATACAGAACAGGCGTCATCAGTTGTTTTACACTTGTGGAGCTTCTGAGAAGGAGATCGGATCCTATGGATCCGTCCGGAGAGCTGTGATGATAATCCTTTCTAATCACTAATCACATGCTTGTTAGAGAGGCAGTGAGTCTATTCTTGTTTTCCCCACAGTTGGGCCTCGGAACCCACACAGGAGCTTTAATGTCAACTACAGTAATTGAACTCATTAACATTTGTTTATTGTCAGTGATGATGTTTTCAGTTTTTCCTGTCCAACCGAGCTGTTTACCTCCTGCTGTGGAACATACGACTTGGATTTGAACATGCTGGCTTAGATTTCTGGCTGAGTTCAATTGCCTGTCATGCTCCTAAAGCTCCAATATTTGTGGTTGGGTCTCACTGTGATAAGGTAAGTGCTGCATTGAAAATAAGTGTGACTGTAGTCAAACGCAAAAGAGAATTCTCAGAAGTTGTATCAAATCCTATCCTGATATATGGAGGGGAATCAGGGGTAGTTGGTTGATTTGTGAAAAATTATTTGGAAGCGCCCAAGATGTAACTTGATAGACAAATGATGAGAATACCGTGAACAGATTTAAAAATGTTGAATTAAGAATTGACATCACAGCACTCAGGACACTCCAATAAGCGCTCAGTCCCCATCTTCAGCAGCAAGCGAAGAGTTCAAATTCTGATGGTACCAGTAACCGTCTGATTGTATATCCGTCTCATCCTTCCCCTGAGTGTTGAGCGTCGGCAGCGCCATTCTCCTCAGACCGCAATGATCTGTCTGCGCAGAAGTACAAATCCACGTGGAAAAATCCCAGCCCTTACCGGGAAATGAACTTGGAACCTCTATCTGTAGGTTAACTACATAGTCTATGGCTTGGAGGTTGTGAACACAGTTTGTATTTCTAGGTTTGATCAGTCATGTGCCATCTCCACAGTGAATGTTGGCTGCAATGGATCTCCAACCCACTCTGTCTCTTGTCTTAGTAGTACACGCTCTCAGAATGCTATTTGTCAATCTCTTGATGTTTCAGTCCCGCTTGTATCATTGTCTGTCTCTTGCTTTCTTGCCTTCACTGCTTCCATCCAGTATGATTTTTAAAATAATACTCTTTTATTTTTTTCAGTAACTCTTTTCACACACAGTTGTTCTAGAAGCTCTGTATTTTGCTTGCAAGAGTAAACAAATAGCAAATTTTCCAGGATCCCTACTTCAATTCCAGCTGCTGGCAGTTTGGCAGCAGACATCTTTGCATTGAATTTGACAGTGACATCAAGAGCCAGCTGCTCAGAAATCAAAGGCAAACTATCTGAATTTAAAAATTGCCTAGTAAAACCACAAACAGTCAACAAATGTGACGGTTGGTTTGTGACGCTGTCTAAAGGGGATGAACCTAACTTTAACTACATATCAGGTGCAGCCAGGACTTTCTGCTGGAGCTTATAGCCGGTGAACAAAGAAGAAGAAGCAGAAGACCTATCTTCTTTCATACACTGACCCTTGAGGGGTTTCTGCTTGGTACTCTGAAGATCATGTGTTCAATGTCATGGCTGCATGGTTCCGTTTACGAATGTCAGATATTTGCTTGGTACTCTGAAGATCATGTTTCATTTTTATGGCTGCATGGTTCCGTTTACGAATGTCAGATATTTGCTTGGTACTCTGAAGATCATGTGTTCAATGTCATGGCTGCATGGTTCCGTTTACGAATGTCAGATATTTGCTTGGTACTCTGAAGATCATGTGTTCAATGTCATGGCTGCATGGTTCCGTTTACGAATGTCAGATATTTGCTTGGTACTCTGAAGATCATGTGTTCAATGTCATGGCTGCATGGTTCCGTTTACGAATGTCAGATATTTGTTTGGTACTCTGAAGATCATGTGTTCAATGTCATGGCTGCATGGTTCCGTTTACGAATGTCAGATATTTGCTTGGTACTCTGAAGATCATGTGTTCAATGTCATAGCTGCATGGTTCCGTTTACGAATGTCAGATATTTGCTTGGTACTCTGAAGATCATGTTTCATTTTTATGGCTGCATGGTTCCGTTTACGAATGTCAGATATTTGCTTGGTACTCTGAAGATCATGTTTCATTTTTATGGCTGCATGGTTCCGTTTACAAATGTCAGATATTTGCTTGGTACTCTGAAGATCATGTTTCATTTTTATGGCTGCATGGTTCCGTTTACGAATGTCAGATATTTGCTTGGTACTCTGAAGATCATGTTTCATTTTTATGGCTGCATGGTTCCGTTTACGAATGTAAGATATTTGCTTGGTACTCTGAAGATCATGTTTCACTTTTATGGCTGCATGGTTCCGTTTACGAATGTCAGATATTTGCTTGGTACTCTGAAGATCATGTGTTCAATGTCATGGCTGCATGGTTCCGTTTACGAATGTCAGATATTTTGCTTGGTACTCTGAAGATCATGTGTTCAATGTCATGGCTGCATAGTTCCGTTTACGAATGTCAGATATTTGCTTGGTACTCTGAACATCATGTGTTCAATGTCATGGCTGCATGGTTCCGTTTACGAATGTCAGATATTTGCTTGGTACTCTGAACATCATGTTTTCAATGTCATGGCTGCATGGTTCCCATTTACGAATGTCAGGTATTTGCTTGGTACTCTGAAGATCATGTGTTCAATGTCATGGCTGCATGGTTCCGTTTACGAATGTCAGATATTTGCTTGGTACTCTGAAGATCATGTGTTCAATGTCATGGCTGCATGGTTCCGTTTACGAATGTCAGATATGTGCTTGGTACTCGGAAGATCATGTTTCATTTTTATGGCTGCATGGTTCCGTTTACGAATGTCAGATATTTGCTTGGTACTCTGAAGATCATGTGTTCAATGTCATGGCTGCATGGTTCCGTTTACGAATGTCAGATATTTGCTTGGTACTCTGAAGATCATGTGTTCAATGTCATAGCTGCATGGTTCCGTTTACGAATGTCAGATATTTGCTTGGTACTCTGAAGATCATGTGTTCAATGTCATGGCTGCATGGTTCGGTTTACGAATGTCAGATATTTGCTTGGTACTCTGAAGATCATGTGTTCAATGTCATGGCTGCATGGTTCCGTTTACGAATGTCAGATATTTGCTTGGTACTCTGAAGATCATGTTTCATTTTTATGGCTGCATGGTTCCGTTTACAAATGTCAGATATTTGCTTGGTACTCTGAAGATCATGTTTCATTTTTATGGCTGCATGGTTCCGTTTACGAATGTCAGATATTTGCTTGGTACTCTGAAGATCATGTTTCATTTTTTATGGCTGCATGGTTCCGTTTA
This sequence comes from Candidula unifasciata, assembly GCA_905116865.2. Lineage (NCBI taxonomy): Eukaryota > Metazoa > Mollusca > Gastropoda > Stylommatophora > Geomitridae > Candidula > Candidula unifasciata. The sequence goes on from CAJHNH020002779.1 coordinate 1,123,712, forward strand.
CGAATGTAAGATATTTGCTTGGTACTCTGAAGATCATGTTTCATTTTAATGGCTGCATGGTTCCGTTTACGAATGTCAGATATTTGCTTGGTACTCTGAAGATCATGTGTTCAATGTCATGGCTGCATGGTTCCGTTTACGAATGTCAGATATTTTGCTTGGTACTCTGAAGATCATGTGTTCAATGTCATGGCTGCATAGTTCCGTTTACGAATGTCAGATATTTGCTTGGTACTCTGAAACATCATGTGTTCAATGTCATGGCTGCATGGTTCCGTTTACGAATGTCAGATATTTGCTTGGTACTCTGAACATCATGTTTTCAATGTCATGGCTGCATGGTTCCATTTACGAATGTCAGGTATTTGCTTGGTACTCTGAAGATCATGTGTTCAATGTCATGGCTGCATGGTTCCGTTTACGAATGTCAGATATTTGCTTGGTACTCTGAAGATCATGTGTTCAATGTCATGGCTGCATGGTTCCGTTTACGAATGTCAGATATGTGCTTGGTACTCGGAAGATCATGTTTCATTTTTATGGCTGCATGGTTCCGTTTACGAATGTCAGATATTTGCTTGGTACTCTGAAGATCATGTGTTCAATGTCATGGCTGCATGGTTCCGTTTACGAATGTCAGATATTTGCTTGGTACTCTGAAGATCATGTGTTCAATGTCATAGCTGCATGGTTCCGTTTACGAATGTCAGATATTTGCTTGGTACTCTGAAGATCATGTGTTCAATGTCATGGCTGCATGGTTCCGTTTACGAATGTCAGATATTTGCTTGGTACTCTGAAGATCATGTTTCATTTTTATGGCTGCATGGTTCCGTTTACGAATGTAAGATATTTGCTTGGTACTCTGAAAGATCATGTTTTCATTTTTATGGCTGCATGGTTCCGTTTACGAATGTCAGATATTTGCTTGGTACTCTGAAGATCATGTTTCATTTTTATGGCTGCATGGTTCCGTTTACGAATGTAAGATATTTGCTTGGTACTCTGAAGATCATGTTTCATTTTTATGGCTGCATGGTTCCGTTTACGAATGTCAGATATTTGCTTGGTACTCTGAAGATCATGTGTTCAATGTCATGGCTGCATGGTTCCGTTTACGAATGTCAGATATTTGCTTGGTACTCTGAAGATCATGTGTTCAATGTCATGGCTGCATAGTTCCGTTTACGAATGTCAGATATTTGCTTGGTACTCTGAACATCATGTGTTCAATGTCATGGCTGCATGGTTCCGTTTACGAATGTCAGATATTTGCTTGGTACTCTGAACATCATGTTTTCAATGTCATGGCTGCATGGTTCCATTTACGAATGTCAGGTATTTGCTTGGTACTCTGAAGATCATGTGTTCAATGTCATGGCTGCATGGTTCCGTTTACGAATGTCAGATATTTGCTTGGTACTCTGAAGATCATGTGTTCAATGTCATGGCTGCATGGTTCGGTTTACGAATGTCAGATATGTGCTTGGTACTCGGAAGATCATGTTTCATTTTTATGGCTGCATGGTTCCGTTTACGAATGTCAGATATTTGCTTGGTACTCTGAAGATCATGTGTTCAATGTCATGGCTGCATGGTTCCGTTTACGAATGTCAGATATTTGCTTGGTACTCTGAAGATCATGTGTTCAATGTCATAGCTGCATGGTTCCGTTTACGAATGTCAGATATTTGCTTGGTACTCTGAATATCATGTGTTCAATGTCATGGCTGCATGGTTCGGTTTACGAATGTCAGATATTTGCTTGGTACTCTGAAGATCATGTGTTCAATGTCATGGCTGCATGGTTCCGTTTACGAATGTCAGATATTTGCTTGGTACTCTGAAGATCATGTGTTCAGTGTCATGGCTGCATGGTTCCGTTTACAAATGTCAGATATTTGCTTGGTACTCTGAAGATCATGTGTTCAATGTCATGGCTGCATGGTTCCGTTTACGAATGTCAGATATTTGCTTGGTACTCTGAAGATCATGTGTTCAATGTCATGGCTGCATGGTTCCGTTTACGAATGTCAGATATTTGCTTGGTACTCTGAAGATCATGTGTTCAATGTCATGGCTGCATGGTTCCGTTTACGAATGTCAGATATTTGCTTGGTACTCTGAAGATCATGTTCCATTTTTATGGCTGCATGGTTCGGTTTACGAATGCAATTTTTACGGAGACCGACTGTTCCTCCCAACTATGCTTGATGGCTAAAGTTAAAGATGATGATGAATGTGATGAATATTCTGATATTTTAGACATATATTTTATTAGAGAGAATTTATCCTTCTACCTCCCCCACCCCCACCCCACTCAAACCAACACCCCTAAACCCCTTTTTCCTTGTGGGTTTTAGGATACCATATTCTACTTGAATTCTGGATAAGGGCAGTAGAATGGGAAATGAAGGAATGTAAACTGACATGGGATACCATGGACAGAAACGCAGCAGACTGGCAGCAATGGAGATCACTTGTGCTTGCCTTATGTATCAACATTGACATGAAGAGGATATAGATCCTATTGGGGGGAGAGGAGAGGGATTGATGATAGACTCACTGGCCTCTAACAGGCGTGTTGTTGAAGGTAACTAATTTAGGATTTGCTGATGTGTTTTCCCCAAAGATGCATATATTGCAGCCTAGCTGAGAACCACAACACAACTTACAGATATTGCAGCCTTGCTGTGAACCACAGCTGTGTTACCAGCCATCTTTTTAGAAGGCGAATACAGAAGATGAAGAAGAAAAAAGAATACCTGTTTTTGTCTGACTCATGAATTCATGAATAATATTTCACTTTCAGGTACAGAAAGGAAAGCTGCCAAGAGAAGAGTTGAAACGCAGATTTCCACAAATTGTAGGCTTTCATTTTATCAGCTCTTATACAGGGGAGGTGAGTAGTTGGTTATTATCAGTGAATGAAGTACATCTTTTGAAACTAAACTGTTTATGAAACATTTCTTTTCTGAATGTTGTTTTCCTTTGAAACTTTAGTTGCAGTTCTCTAAATGTAACTAGAAGAAACAGGATTAGAAAAAATGATATCTGGAAAGAAGTTGGGACAGAACCATCACTAAACTATATCAAGAGACAACAGATCAAATGGTTTCGATGTCTGTTAAGACTAACACAGACAATTCACCACAGAGAGTCCTGTCACTTAGACATAATGGAAGCAGAACTAGGGGTCGACCATGCAAGCGATGGATAGATGGAATATCCGAGGCCATACAAATCAGAATCAACGTAGTACATACCAAGGCTTGCACCAGATACCTCTTCAAACACTGACACTGAAAAGCAGAACAGGAAAAGAGAAAAGAAAAATGAAGAAAAGTTTTGGCTCGGCTTTACTGTTTATATTTCATATTCCTGTTAAGAGCTAGTTTAAAGCCTTCATTTAATAAGCCAGAAGAGCTTATACAGCCTTATACATTATCTTTCTTACTGGATTACTGAAGACTACTTTAAAATTTATATCATGTCAGCATTTGCTCAAATATAATGACCTGAATGTTTCCTCATCCGTTATGATATTTCTTTTTGTTTCCCTTGTATTAAAGAAAAGCTGTTTCAAATATTTATTTTCGTAATTAAGTTTAAAAACATTACAGACATTTCTTGCTTTATATTGTATTATGGACTGACTGACTGACTGACTTTTTACCCCACCAGGACATCACACAAGCGGTAAACACCCGATGACACAATGTGCCACCATGTGGATGAGGATCACCGTGGAGAGGTCCCAGAAACCGCGTTCAGCCTTTAGGCCATATTTATGACCAGGCTATATATTAAAAGAGGCGGGAGCCCGAAGACAACTTATCACTGACATCAGAAGGAGACAGTCATCATTTTTCGGCCATGTTATGAGAAGAGGGAAAATAGAACATGTTGTGACCACTGGAAAGATCTGTGGAAGGAGGGATAGAGGAAGACAACGAGAGAAGATGCTTGACAGTCTTGTTCCATGGCATGGAGGGGTGTCGGCACACAAACTGATACATGCTGCAGGAGATCGCGGATTATGGAGAGGCATGATTGCCCACGCCAGTCGGCAAGGCACCTGATGATGATGATGATATTGCGGCCCCTGGCAAGAGCCAGAGTAGGGTTTCAAATAACGCAAAATTTTGCCCTAAACAGGACGGAAAGCAATTATTACAATAATATGGACTGATAATATTTTCTGAGCTGGTGCTACATTTTTTTTTTTACATTTTTAAGAAGTCATAATTGACAAATGGAGATGAGTTAAATTCAAAAAGATAATCTTATGTTTTAGGGAATCATGGAGCTAAAAGAAGAAATTATCCAGACAGCCCTGAGTCAGAAGTATATGGGTGAGATGATTCCAGAAGCATGGCTTGGCCTAGAAATGAAACTTGACAAGTGAGTTATGCTTAAAAAATGAGAACACAGAATATATTGATTAATTTCTTACATGGCATATTTGCTTTTATCTGAGGTATCTTGGACATGTTAAACCTCATGGCGGCCTGAAAAAAATGATATTCGAGGGAACAGTTTCCAGAAAATGAGGCGAAGACAGACCTCTGCAAAGGGGGATACAAAATTTTAAAAAATACATTGGCTGCAAAAGCACATCAGGCTGGATGCAAGAGAGACTACCATAATGAGAGTGATGTTCTGTAAAGGACCTGTTGTTTGATCAGTCATGTACACTAGTTTACCAGTATTTTGTTTTCCACTGGGATTTTTTTGTGTGTAAGCTTGTAGTGCTGATGGTATAAATGTGGTGTGATGGATAATATTGATTATAGGAGCCACAGTCAGTGGATAGTTCTCATTTCATTGCATTGACATCATGAAACATCTCAATAAAATCATACGTTTTGCCTGTCAACAACACATCAGTTACTACATTCATGCAGCAGTTGTCATTTTTGTAACAGCGTCACTTTCCTAGACCACCGTAACCAGTAATAAATGACAGTCAAAATGGGCGATAGGCACTGTCACTGATTTTAGTCGTAGCAAATGTTTGGCTTCTGACATACTGTGGCCATTGCATTCTCCATTGTATACTGAAAAGATATAGTTTTGTTGCCCACTTACTGGGTTGAGCGCACGGCATGACATTGTGAGCTGTGGATTTCATTTGGAATATGTTTTTTTTCTACTGTGACCAACGTGGTGTTGTGAACTGTGGATTTAAAAAATAAAACGGTGTGTGGCCTATTGCTACAGAATTGGTGGTGCCTTATGTGATTAAAACTAAACTCATGTGCAACTGCTGATCTGTTCGCAGCTGCTGAGTGCCTGTGTATGCTAGTGGATATGCTGAGACTACAGTCGTGCTAAGTTTTTCCATGAGGGACAAGGATGGGCATTCTGTGTTTTTCATGAGCACAGGAGCGGAGCAACTAGGGGGTGACCCATTTGCTGTGAAGTTGAAACTAAGATTACTAGATCCAGTAATAAAACTTTGGTAGAACACTGCCATTCATACTTTGGTAGAACACTGCCATTCATACTTTGGTAGAACACCGCCATTCATACTTTGGTAGAACATAGCCATTCATACTTTGGTAGAACACTGCCATTCATACTTTGGTAGAACACTGCCATTCATACTTTGGTAGAACACTGCCATTCATACTTTGGTAGAACACTGCCATTCATACTTTGGTAGAACACTGCCATTCATACTTTGATAGAACATTGCGATTCATTCTTTGGTAGAACACCGCCATTCATACTTTGGTAGAACGCCGCCATTCATACTTTGGTAGAACATTGCCATTCATACTTTGGTAGAACACCGCCATTCATACTTTGTTTGAACATTGCCATTCATATTTTGGTAGAACATTGCAATTCATAATTTGATAGAACACCGCCATTCATACTTTGGTAGAACACTGCCATTCATACTTTGGTAGAACACTGCCATTCATACTTTGGTAGAACATTGCCATTCATACTTTGGTAGAACACTGCCATTCATACTTTGGTAGAACATTGCCAATCATACTTTGGTAGAACACCACCATTCATACTTTGGTAGAACACTGCCATTCATATTTTGGTAGAACACTGCCATTCACACTTTGGTAGAACACTGCCATTCATATTTTGGTAGAACATTGCCATTCATATTTTGGTAGAACATTGCCTTTCATACTTTGGTAGATCACTGCCATTCATACTTTGGTAGAACACTGCCATTCATACTTTGGTAGAACATTGCCATTCATACTTTGGTAGAAAATTGCCATTCATACTTTGGTAGAACATTGCCATTCATACTTTGGTAGAACATTGCCATTCATACTTTAGTAGAACATTGCCATTCATACTTTGGTAGAACATTGCCATTCATACTTTGGTAGAACATTGCCATTCATACTTTGGTAGAACACTGCCATTCATACTTTGGTAGAATACTACCATTCATACTGTGGTAGAACACTGCCATTCATACTTTGGTAGAACACTGCCATTCATACTTTAGTAGACCACTGCCATTCATACTTTGGTAGAACACTGCCATTCATACTTTGGTAGAACACTGCCATTCATAATTTTGTAGAACACTGCCATTCATACTATGGTAGAACACTGCCATTCATACTTTGGTAGAACATTGCCATTCATACTTTGCTTGAACATTGCCATTCATACTTTGGTAGAACATTGCCATTCATACTTTGGTAGAACATTGCCATTCATACTTTGTTTGAACATTGCCATTCATACTTTGTTATTTGTCATTCACATAAAATATTTTCTCATTATCAGTGTTCGTAGGACTGAAGAGAAAGCACTTCTGCCTTGGAGTGAAATTGAGGAACTAGCTGGAGCTGCTGGGATATTCGATAACACTGAGGTATTTTTTCTGTAAATGACAATTTATGTGTCAGGCAGGTTGGAGATTAATTTGCATTAACAGGTGTATGAATCATTTTATAATTCATGTTTTCTTATAAAGTAAATCGGTGCATCATATGTTGGAAACCCATAATTTGTTTTATATAATGAATTTTGTTATGGCATTAATTTTTATGAATATATTATGTAAATAGAAAAGTATACTGACATTCTTCATGGTCTGAATGTTAAGGGGGTCTGGCTTATAATTTGTATTATTTCTTGTTTCCTCCTTTTTCTTCGAGTTCACTGGCTGTAAACTCTGGTGAAAAGTTCCAGCTGTTCGTCAGACTTTGTTCTTGTTCCAGAACTTGAGTTTTGTGTGCACATCAGTTTTACAGATCTGGCTTATTTATATGCAGACTGTTGGTTCATTTCCTGTCAGGCAAATGCATTCTGACTTTGAAAAAAAAACATCCCTTAAAAGTCGCCTTTTAGGACATGCTTCCTGTCTAGTTCATCTCCGGTCTCATTCATTGGGGTTTTTGTTAACACTGTACTTACTGAGTAAGTAATTTGCAATCTCAGGATATTATGGAACCAACCCCAGCATTTTTAGGTTATCTGATTTTACTAGGCACTTTTACATCTATTAGTTTGCCATTGCTTATTGAATGGTCGGCACTTCATACCACTGTTGAATTCAACACAAAGTGGTCTGCTGACAAAACACCTACGACGAACATTACTTGTTATAGATAAGTCATTTATAGTTTTAAAATGTTACAAGTAATTTATATTCCTAAAATATTAGCTGATCCAAGCAGTCCAGTTTCTGCATGATCTTGGATCAGTTCAGTTCTTCAACACCAACTTCCTGCGCTCTTATGTGGTCATCACTCCTCAGTGGATTATAGATGTCATGGCTTGTATTGTGACAGTCAATGAAGGTCCTACAAAGGTAAGCATGACCTAGCTCTGTAACAAAACTCTGTAACAGGCACAGCCCTGATGAGTGGAAAGCTCAACATATGGATTTAAGATTAGGCAGTTATGTGCAGAGTGTGGCAATTTCTTGGGTGAGCCCAGGACCAAAGGGTCAAGTGTTGGCTCTGCATTCATGGAAACCTCCTTGTATGGTGGGGAATGCCCATATTTTGCCCCTTCTTTCCTTTAGGGGCTGACCAGTCTGCCCGTGACCACGCTGGACTTGGTCTCTGGGGGCAGCAACACCTGTAGATAAAGGTACAAAGAGAACACCCACACAATAATGCTACGTTATGTCCCATTAAACCAACAAAGAAGGCTAATCCAGTGAACAAATGCCAGATGAGTTTGAATGTTTCAGCTGAAAAACTCCACTGTTGTAAGTAGGCACAGTACAAATTACATCACTTAGACAAATGATGAAGAGTAAGGAAAAACACTACCCTAGACCAGTGCTTCCCAAACTTTTCTTGGTCGTGGTGCCTTTTTACCATTAAAATTTTTCCATGGTGCCCTAACCTAAGTAAAAGTATGACAATTCGTGTTTTGGTTAAATTAACTATGAAGCTTTTACAATATTTGGCGGCGCCCCTGTGAAGAGATCATGGCTTTCTGGGGCGCCGTGGCGCACAGATTGAGAATCACTGTCCTAGACTAATGCTGATGAGTAATGTCAGGTAGATAAGAAATGAATTTACTGAGATAGCAGCAGACAGAATGGGTGGATGTGAGATGGTTGAGAGCTTATGCTCTACTGGGAGATATAAAGATGGACACTAACCTTCAACGCTGGATGGGTGCATTGCTTAATTTAATTCCTTGCAAATGAACAATGTCTTACTGTTGTCAATCCCTATTCTTCTTTGGCACTTTCTTACTCTCACATAAGATCTTGCTGGTTCCCATGTTAGGCTAGGTCGGTCTGGGAGCTCAAGTCGATGTAAGATTTAACTTCTTCAGTCCCAGATAGTAATAACTACCATCCGAGTTTCACAGTGCTGCGGAACAAAACTAGTAGATGTTTCGCTTCTACGAGTGTCAGTGTCATCTTGCCAGACAAAAATATGTTACCAGAGTCCCTGACTGAAGACAAGAAGTAAGAAAATTAACCAGACATTGATTGTTATACAAGAATATCATCCAATTACACATGCATTGCTTCGGACAGGAGGAATATTTAAACCTATGCTCACCAGTGAAATAAGAAAGTCATTATATTACCAAGGGAGTCACTGTGGCGTAGCGGCTATATGCTCGTGTGCGGATCAGAAGGTCATGGGTTCGCTCCTTGGCGAATCCGGACTTTTTTTTTTTTTTATGACCTCGACACCCAGGTCGACCCAGCCTTGAGTGGGTATCGGGTGCAATCCCGGGAAAGTAAAGAAGGCTGGCCTGATGCTGACCTCATCACCCATCTTTTGCCATTTGGTCTTTAAAAATTAAGGTCTTGCCCTATATGTCTAGAGGCGTGGAAGTGGGACCTTTAGTTAACTTTACTATTGTATTACCAATATGTCTATTATTGTCCTATGTGGCATAATGGTATTGGCCTGGCACTCTGAATATTGTAAGTACGTTTCATGGACAATTATGGTTCAGTTCAAGAGTGAAATTTTTACAGAGATCGCTTGGGAATGGTCACTGGATCTACAAAGTTTGTGCTTGTGTGAGACTTTTGGCAGGCAACCAGTCATTCTGCTGAGAGAAACCGAGCCATGTGGGATAAAACCTGGTTCAATAAAACATGACCTCTCGATTCTAAACCATAAATTTGTATTGTTCCGAGAATTTTCCTTCACTCTACTTTTATAAGCTGATTATTGTCTACTCAAGTATTGGAAAGTGCAGGTTTTCACAAGACTTAGCTGTCAAAAACTCAGAATGCTAGAGTACATTTGAAAGATGGCAGATGGAAGAAACAGTAAAGACATCTTCTATTGAATTACATTTGGGTAGAAGATCTCAGGGTCTGGCTCAATTACAATAAAAAGATGTTTGCAAGCAGGACATGAAGGATGCAAGCATTGAGATAGATTCATGGGAACAGGATGTCATAGATCATGCTGCATGAAGAGGAAAGATCTGGAAGAAAATAAGGACACAGGAGAAAATGATTACTGATGTCATAATCGCTCACTGTCTCGAAGAGTCAGCTAGAGAAACTGGAGCTCATACAGAATGAAGCTACGCGGGTGATCCTGGAATCTTCAAGAGACATCCCAGTTGTCTGCATGCGATACATCCTTGCATTGCCAACTAAGTTATACCTCAAAGTAGCTGCAGATAAAGAGCACCCTCTGTATGAAGCTTTGGATGCAGGTAAAGGTCAGAGGCTGAAATGTGAAAAATCATGGATGTTTCAACCAGAAGACACAATAAGACAACTATGTTTGCTGGAGAACATTGGGCGAAGAGAGGAGAAAAGTCTGACCTGTGTAGGGTCATGATCACACTAGGCCAGGAGTGCAGAGAGTAGCCATCAGGGGCTACGGAGGTGGAAGTCCAACAGTTGATTCATGACAATTCTCGTCCAGATGATCTGATTGTCTTGTACATTATCTATACAAATGGTTCAGTGGTGAGAGGAAAGAGAAGTGCCTGGGGGTTGGTAGCCAAAGCCAATGGAAAATCTTTAGTACAGGACAGCCTAGCATATGACACAACAACATCTAGCATGAGAATGGCGGTCACTGCAGCTTTCCTTTGGCTAGAGAACAAGATGCATACACTCTGAAGGCAAGCCAAGAAATCATGGGTAGTGAGCATACTTTGGATTTTTTCGCCAGGCCATGCAGGCATATTGGGAATTAACAGGCAGACAGATTAGCTGGATCTGCACCACTGGGTGGTGAATTGATACATAACAAGGCAGATGTGGTCAAGGCCCTTTAGGAACAAGTAATGAAGTCGGAAGAGAAACTGAATTATTATGGCCTGGAGAGAAGGAAGCACCTGAAAAAGTCTGGCCGGCTCACTTCACTCGGAGGAATAGCAAGATGGACATTTTACCAGACTACAACCGGCACCATTAGTATTGGAACTCTGTACTGGCTACTGAAGATTGGGATGGAGCGCATATGTGAATGCCCTGAGTGTTGTGATGTCAATTCTTGACTTAACTCAACTCAAATTGTGATAATCATGGGCGTCCATGGCTTCTTATAGCACAATGTTATATTACCAGCTAAGATATTCAACACTGTGGGGGAAACGGTGGACTTTTAGTCTGGTTACAAACTGGTACTATTACATGTAAAATTTTCTGTGGCTACTGAAGAAGGGGACAGAGCATGTCCTTAGTGTAGTGATGTCAGTTCTTGATTCATTCTTTCATATTTTCAGTTAAAAGTTAGAAAGGTGCCAACTCCCAAAAAAATATATTGTCTTTAAACAGGATGGCAGGCTGTTGTACTCTGACATGACAGTTGTATGGGAGAAATATCCTGAAGAGCTTCATCCTTGGTTGCTGCGACTGACAGAAGAATTTGATCTGACGTTTCCTTTATCTTCAGAAGAGGCTAATATTGTACCTTGTCTGCTGCCCAATACAGAGCCCAAGGTAATAGTTGGAAACAGTTAATGCGAAGGGTTTAAAGAAAATCCACAGAAATTTATGTCCATTGCTATCAATGGAAATATTATCTATTGAGGTCCCAAACCTCTTCCACACTTTGACTGTCATGTTGCTTTCAGAAAACTATGAAATTGCACACCATCAGAATCAAACCCTGGAAACTGAGAAAGATTCCATTATAGTTTTATAAACAAGATTTTTTTTTTTAATTTCTCCTCCAGCATCATTTTTTAATTTATATTTTGTTTGGGGTCTTTTTAAAAAAAAAAACTAGTAGTAGTAGTACATTTTACCCCACTATGACATCACACAAGCAATCAACACCCGATGATAGAATGTGCCACCATGTGGATGAGGATCAAATGTGGAGAGGTCCCAGAAACTGCGTTCAGCCATTAGGCCATATTTATGGCCTGGCTATATTGTGACCCCTAGCAAGAGCCAGGGTGGGGCTTCAAAATAACCAAAAATTGCATCCCACAAGAGGATAATTGTCCCCAGTGCTTATTTTAAAAACTTTCTCCTCCTCTTTTTCTCTGTTGTCTTCTTTTCCTCCTCATCTTCTACCTCATCTTTTTCTTCCTGCTGTTTCACCTGCTGCTCTTTTGTACCAGGTAAAGCATGGTTTGTTGTTACATTTTTTACAATTGGTCTTAGTAAACTAAATAAAGCTGGCTACATATCTGAACATTCAAATCACTGTTAAGTTGCATCTTTTACAGCAATAGGCTCGCTTGTCTTGTAATATCGTTATTGCCCCTTTGTACATTTTCTATTAATTCTTCTTGGCCAGAAAGAGCGAATTTACTTCCCGATTATGTATATATATATTTTTTTTCCCCGCAGTTTGAATATCCACTGGCTGATAAAGAAAGTAGTGAGCGAGAATCAAGATTGTTGTACAGATTTGAGTATTTGCCAGCTGGGCTGTTTAACAGAGCTCAGGTAAATGTACATTTTAAAAATAATCACATAACTTTAAAACTACATATTAGATAATTATATCACATGTAAGTGGCAGTTGACTTATAGTGATCAAAGGGGGAGACAACTTGGAAATAGGGTTGCAGAATACATACCCAGTCAAGAGGAAAGGACGACGTCTGCCTATTTGCAGACATGGAATTGACGAGAACAGTTCTTTCTGTATGTTTTACCACACACCGAACTGGTAAATGCCTGACACTGGCTGAAACTTTAACAATTAAAATCAGTAAACCACCTCTTACGTAATCAGAAAGAATTTATAGTAAATTTGAAGTTACCCTGATAAGTCACATTAGCCTGGTAAGTCACGTGACTACAGTGAACTTCCGTCAACTTGACAAACACGATGCACCGAGAGAAACCATTCGCATCTAAGGGGAATTTTTGTAGTTTTTATGCTTTATTATATGTTGATGCAACTCTGTAGTAACGCACCTGATGAGATGCCTGGCAATAAATTGTGCAATGTATTATTTGTATTCACATAATTTAAATTATATCACTGTTAATCATATGTTCTTGCTTGCTACATACATCCAGTTTTGACATATGGCTGTGAATCCTGGACAATCGGTAGGTAGGCCAAACAATTTCTGGAGGCCTCGGAGATGTGGTTTTACAGAAGAATGCTTAGAATACATTGGACAGCCAAAAAGAGCAACCAAGAGGTTTTTAAAGAGGTGGGAGCCTGAAGACAACTTATCACAGACATCAGAAGGAGACAGTCATCATTTTTCGGCCATGTTATGAGAAGAGGGAAAATAGAACATGTTGTGACCACTGGAAAGATATGTGGAAGGAGAGATAGAGGAAGACAACGAGAGAAGATGCTTGACAGTCTTGTTGCATGGCATGGAGGTGTGTCGGCACACGAACTGATACATGCTGCAGGAGATCGCAGATTATGGAGAGGCATGATCGCCCGCGCCAGTCGGCAAAGCACCTGATGATGATGATGATGATGTTAATCATATTTGGATCTAATAGACTGAAATTGCTGAGGCAAGAGAGGTAAAAATTGCATACACAAGGGAGCTGAATGTATGTAGACCACGAGGTAGACCAAGAAGACGATGGAAGGATAACGTCCAGACAGACACTTGGTGTCACCAACTGGAAAGAGAAGGCCAACCAGAGAGTGGAGGCTGGTGATATCTGCAGCAATGAACCTCAAGGGCTCAGAACGCTGATGAAGAAGAAGAATCATTTTTGGGATTTTGGCTCTATGAAACATGCAGTATCCTTACTTGTCTGAGACAGCAGTTAGTATTTGTTAGGGTCACTTCTGGTGCCTTAATTACAGAGATTAGTGAGAATTTTCATCACAGCACTCCTGATTGATACATGGGTGCTCAGATTTCCTTCTCAGAAGCTCTACAAGCATAAAATGACTGATGATGCTTGTTCTGTTTGTCTTGTCCCCTTTGATGAAATGTTCATTTCTTGCTGCTCCAAGCTGTACCCTCATGTCCATCAGCCTGGACAGGGGACAAAGTCATACCCTTTGCCATATTTTTCTTTGTGGTAAGTGCTGTCCATGGTATTGGTAACATCGCTTCTGTCCAATACCAAACCAGTGAAAGCAACTGTAGTGTCTGTAGGATGGTCCAACTTTATTTACTAACTGTTCTGGTGACCAGGTTCGCCTGCATGAATTCAGTGACAGCTCTGTTATGTGGAAGAAAGGAGTCCTGCTGAGAAAAAACAATCACAGAGCGCTGTTGCTTCAAATCAAGTATGTGTTTGTTTCACCTCTTTTAATATATTATAACTTTTTCTAAATAGTTTTTTTTTAAAACAATAGTTGAATGTTTAGCATTGTGGGCTGTACACTCTCCATTTGAGGAAATTATGAGATCTACCAGCCCTGTAATTTGGAAAGTATAAATTTTCTTAGAGAAAGAAAAGACATTAGGAAGAGAACTTACTATCATCATGTGCTATGTCATTGAGTATAGGTGATCATAATCTCTAGCACTGTCACCAGATATACTGATCAGATGGGGATATTTTTTTTCATACCCTTGCCCTGTAGCAAAGCTGTCCAGGTAGTTATCTCTGTGTCTGCTGCTTATCAGATTATAAATTTTCTTGGCATCTTTCAAGAAAAAGTTAGTTCATGATTGCTTTCCTTCTTGTCAGTGACCATAGTCATTATTACTGCAGTGTGGTCCTTTGCTGCACCATTAGGGAACTTGAGACACCTAAAAAAATGTGACTTTGTATCTTCTTCTTATGATCACTGTCTTTGATGGTCACAGTCAAATTGGCTCTTATGGTGAACTTCCTTATCTGTTGTAGCTCGTCTTTAGCCTCTTCAGCTTAGCCTGTTAGGCAAAGTGGTGAAGATTGGAGTCAAAGCATATGCATGTTTTCTTCAATTTGTTATGCCCTGTCTTGAGGCAAAGAATTGAGACCTGTCCCTATTGGCCAAAAGTATGGTAGTTGTCACTGAATTTATTTGATTATGTCTTCTTCTTCTTTCATTGGTCTCTGTGGGCATGGGTGGGTGTATGTGTGTGTGTGCGTGTATGTTTGTGTGTGTATCTGTGTGTGTGTGCACGTGTGTGTGCATGCACACATGTGCATGTGTGCATGGGGAGGGTGGAATAAAACTGTGCCTACAGCTCAACTATTGTTATTGAATTTGTGCCTTTAAGCCCAACACATCCAGCGTCTTCACACATTTGTTGTTCAGGTTAGCCTTCCCAGTTAGTTTTATGGATCATCACAGAGCCTTATTTTTATGTAGTCATCTGTTGCCCCCTAATCTGCAAGCAGTGGCCCTGTGAAACCACCGGATACAGTTTCATACATGCTGGTCAGCCCTTAAGGGAAGACTTGAGCAGAGCATGGAGATTCCCCAACATCTAAGTAGACCTTGGAAATCTTTGCTTGCTGCTGAAGATGGGGATGGAGCACTTATGGGAGTGTCCCAAGTGCTGTGGTGTCGATTCATATTTCAACATTCAACTTAAGAACTATTTTTTTAATAATGTAATATTTGTGGTTTTTAAGTTTCATATCTGCAAGCTGAAAAGGATTTGCTGTATGATAAATGAGGTGTATTGTTTTAACTTTCTAGTAACACAGAAGTGATGGTTACGGCCAGAGGATACAAACCTGAGAACATTCTTCTCTTGGTTCATGAAGTGTTTGAGTGTCTGATTGCAGACTCTTACAGTGGTGTCTCATACGACTACTCCATCCCCTGTGTTGAGTGCTTGGCTGAGGTTAGTAATCTAGACTCATTCCATGTCTTGTGTTGAGTGTCTGGCGGAGATGAGTAGTAGGGAGGATATCATCACAGCACTGAGAAAATATCCATACATGCTCTGATCGCCTCCTCAGTAGCTCCACAAAGCGTAAAATGACTAATCACGCCTGTTATGTGTTGATTAATCAGACATCTTGTGCCATTAGTGGAATGTTCATGTCTGGCTGCTCCAGACTGCACTTCCATATCTGTGCCATTAGTGGAATGTTTATGTCTGGCTGCTTCAAACTATCTATCTATTGTCTTCTTCACTTTTACCGGGCTGCAGCCCAGTGTCGTGGTTTAAAATGTTTGTTTTGAGCCTCTCTCGTGATTTGAGTGACAGTTTTCTGGATCTTCTGGCCATATTCAGCTACTCCATCTATCCATTTTTTCCTGGGTCTTCCTCTGGCCTTTCTTCCAGATGTTCTACTGTAAAAGGCCTTATAGGCAATCTGATCCGGTTGCATTCTTACTAAATGGCCAAACCAATTCATTCTCTGTCTTTCAATATGTTTCATGCATGCTCTTGTTCCAACTTTGTCTCTAATGCTGACGTTTGTGACTCTGTCTCTTCGTGTATTGTTGGTGACTCTTCGGAGACATCGCATTTCACACATAGTTATTTTTTGCATATGTGATTTGTTCATTGTCCACGTTTGGCACTGATAACATAACGTAGGGATGAAAATGCTGTTGATCATCCGTTGTTTGGCTGGTAACGAGATCTTTGGATGACGAAGAAGTGGGGCCAGTTGGTAGTTGACTGCATTGGCTTTTTGAACTCTAGCCTGTATCTCTTTATCGAGTCTTCCATCTTCTGTAAATATGCATCCTAAGTACTTGAATTCTTGAACTTGTTCTAATTTTATGTCATTGATCTTTATGTTTACATTACTGTGTTTCTTTCATATGGTCATTGCTTCAGTTTTTGAGGTGTTTATTTTCATGTCAAATTTTGTACAGTTAGTAAGCAAGGAATCAACATGTTGTTGTAGTTTTTGTTCTTCTTCTTGTAACAAACATTGGTCATCTGCAAAGAGTAGTTCATTTATAATATCTGTGTTTTGGTTTGACTCCTGTGCAATTTTATCCATATATGTGATGAAGAGTAGGGGTGATAGGACACATCCTTGTCGTACTCCTGATGTAATGGGGAACCAGTCTGTCATATCTTCCGTTGTTCTTACAGCGCTCTGGCTCAGACTGCACTCCCATATCTGGGCCATTAGTGGAATGTACATGTCTGGCTGCTCCAGACTGTACTCCCATATCTGTGAACTTGGATGAGGCTGCTGTAATTGTCTTCAGGATATGAATTTTGCATGGCATTAATGACGTCACTCCTATCCTGTGCCAGATGAGTAACCTTGATTTACCCCCTACCTTGTGTTGAGTGATTGATTGAAGTTAGTTACCTTGATTTACTCCATACCTTGTGTTGGGTGATTGATTGAGGCTAGTTACCTTGATTTACTCTCTACCTTGTGTTGGGTGATTTACTCCATACCTTGCCTCAAGAAATCGCGCAGCCTTGCTCCAGGCTTTGACTGCATCCGATACGATGACATGCTAACGATATCAGATGCTGATATGTAGAGCATGGCAAGAGAATTTAATACTAGCATCCGAGTGGCCAGATACAAGAGGAATGGCTCCACAGTTAATTGTTCCCACTGCCAAAGCCAAACAAAGACCACTTCAGCATCAGCGGCTATAGAATGATCTCTAGACTTGCACAGTACTTGACTCAAACCTGCGACTAGAATAGGTTTTTGGAATGTTAGAACTATGAAACCCTAAAATGAATGTTGATGAGAGAGGCCAGAGGGGCTGTACTGGATTCCATCCATGATATTGAACAGGATAGAGTGAAATGGAGGAATAGACTACAAGCCTTGTAAAACATCTAATGGCACAAACGGACAATGAATTAATTAATGAATGAATGAAAGTAAGTTTTACCAGTTCATAAGCTTTCTGAAGCCTAACAATTTTATTTACTTTCAGAAAATATTTTTCTTGATTTTTTTTCCAGTTTGTTCTTGATCCATGCATGTTTTCTGCCAGCAAAATTAAAAGAGCATCTGATATGAAAGTACCTTTCCTGCAATGTGATAAGTACTTTCACATCATTTCCATTCCAGAAATCCAAGGTAAGAAAAGCCAGATTTTTTTGTTAGTTGTATGCTTAAACTAGCAGCCATTTAAATTTTATTTAAGATGTGACGCATTTAAATCCAAGTTGGGAAGAGGGAATGCACATTGTTTTAATAAATTGATTGGTCAATCAATTTTTCAGTTAGTGTACTCACAAGAAAAGAGAGAGCTGATTGGTATTGAAAAGGGTCATTAATAAAAATTATTACTGTTTTTATTGTGTTGTTTACTTCATATACTGTGTTGAGTGATTGACTGAGGTTAGTTACCTTGTTTTACTAGGTTTATTGTGTTGAGTGATTGACTGAGGTTAGTTACCTTGATTTACTAGGTTTATTGTGTTGAGTGATTGACGGAGGTTAGTTACCTTGATTTACTAGTTTTTATTGTGTTGAGTGATTGACTGAGGTTAGTAAATGGTTAGCCATGACAGTGTTGTGTGGAGAGGGCATATCAGGAAGGGAATGAGAGTGAAGGAAGAAAGGATTGCAAAAAAGATGAGAGCTGAGCGTCTGAGAAGAAACGGATTAAACATAAATGTTGACAACAATGGTCCTGAAATCCCATGCTATCACTGTGGAAGACTTTTCTTGACACGGGCGGGTCTTGCTAGTCACACTCGCCATTGCCTGTGAGTCCTATGCCTCCTCATAGCACAGTATAACACTGTCGTCTGGAAAGACGGAAAGGTGGCAATCAATCAATCATCGTTAATAAAATTATAAATGGCTGACTTTCAGATATGTACATTTTTGATCTAATGCATTTAAAGATTGATAATTACTTTTTTTCTTCCTTTTCTTGAACACCTTCAGACACCAGTCTCAGTATTAGAAAAACTGGTTAAAGGTTAAAGGGTTGACTTCATCAGGCCCAGTTTTTTGTATCCCACATGGCTAAACTTCTCTCCACAGAAGAGTCTGTTGCCCATGAGAGCAATAAACAAAGCAAATGAATTGAACAGGCAGACAGATTAGCCTGCTCTGCACAACTTGGTGGAATACTGATACAGGATAAGGCAGACGTGGCCTTATAGAAGCAAATGTACAATTTGGAAGAGAAAGTTGATCATCACAGTCTGGTGAGAGTGTGCAGCGGGAAGTGATGAGGGGATTTGGCCGATACTCGATGCTCAGAGGAAAGGCAAAATGGACATATAATCAGACTGCTGCTGGCACTATTGGTATTGGAACTAAGTGTTGGCTGCTGAAGATAAGGACAGAGCGCTTATGGAAATGCCTAGAGTGTTTTGATATCAGTTCTTGAATTAAATCAACTCAACTTTACACAAAGCATGAGATCCTTAGCTCCAGGGATCTTCAGATCATCTGCATTAGATGAACTGATGAAGACAAAAAAGGAACTGGCAACCAGCATACCACAAAACAGGTTTGTTGCATATCCTTTACAGGACGTTGCAGAACCAACCCCAGCATTTTTTGGCTGTTGTGGTTTTTCTGGGCAAATTTAGATCCAGTAGTTTGCCATTGCTTTCTGGATGGTCATTTCTCGATATCACCGTCAAAACCACGCAAGGTGATCGGCCTGCAGCAGGGTCGAACACGGCACCGTAGCAATGCGAAGAGCATTTGTTGCCTAAGCAACAAATACCAAAATATCATGCCACAAGACAAATGATTTAACCATTTCACTATGGAGATCTGCTAACCTGAATACAAGTATGTTTAAAGATAACGGCAAGCAATTTGAGCTAGTTGACATCTCTACAGAGATTGTCCTCACAAAATGTTCGTTTAGGCAAATATTGTTTTCTCTGCTCTGCATAAATTATATAGTGATGTCATAATTATGCTATTTATAATTTTCACTGTACTTTTTTGATAATTCAATAATTATTTTTTTTAACCAGCAATAATGCCACCTGACAACACAACAGACTATGATGAGCACCTGGCCAACAGTGTGAGAGAACTTCAGCATCTAGAAACTGAAATGGGAGTCAGTGTCTTGTTTATCTACACACATCGTAATGTTCCTGACCTGGCTAATGGAGACAAAGTTGTGGACCCCACAAAAGTGTTGGATGACTTGAGATCTGCAGGGTGTAACATGTGAGACCTGTTTTTAGAATGGAGAGGGCACAAGGAAGTCTTTGTTAGTGAGGTGGGGGAGGGGAAAGTGATTCTGAGTCTTTGTGTTAGTGATTGACAAAATTTATAAAGTTAGTTGCATAGCCTAATACTTTAACATTATATTTCTCCATTAATTCTATCACTTTTTTTTCTTTATAATGCTCCGTTTGAATGTAAAATGGTGACAACAGAGATGAAATGCCTTAGAAGAGCTGCAGGAGTTTTCAAGGAAAGACAGAATACAAAATCACAAAATCAGACGAATGCTAGGAATAAAGCCAGTCTTACAACTCACCAAAGAGCAACAAATGAAATGGTTTGGACACCTAACAAGAATGCCCTGGTACTATCTACCATAGCGAGCCACTCTAAAACGTTACAACGGGTATAGAGCAAGTGGAAGACCTCGAAAAATATGGAGTGATGGCATTGAAAGTAGCCTTACAGAAATGAGCATCAGTCTTAATAGTGCTCTTGACAGACACTTCGATGAGGTACAAGGTGGAAGAGAAGAAGAAGAAGTTGCATAGCTTTTATATGATGCTGCAAAACCAGCCGCAGCATTGTTTAAGTGTTTGTGATTTGATTAAAAGTAAAAAGTACAGGACCCTTATCCACACCTTTAGGCATATAGGGCTAGACCTATATTTTTTTAGACCAAACAACACAAGGTGGGTAATGTGGTCAGCATCACGCCGGCCGCCTATACTTCCCGGGACTGCACCCGGTACCCACTCAAGGCTGGGTCAACCTGAGAGTCAGCTCCATTTTAAAAAAAAAAGTCCGGCTCCACCATTGACCAAACCCACAACCTTCTGATCCCCACATGAGCGTCTAACCGCTATGCCACGGTGACTTCCATAGTTTTTAAATGATGCTGGAAAACCAGCCGCAGCATTGTTTGGGTGTTTGTGATTATATTCAGCAATTTTATCTTCAGTAATTGATCATTGATTTCTGAATGGTTGGTGCTACATGCCATGGTTTAAATCAGTGCAAAGCGGTCTACTGCCAAATTAGCTGTAGCTTAAATAAAACTGGGTATTACAAAGTGCATTTGCAACCTTTAGGCCACAGATGCTGACAGACGATATTTATATGAATGAATAAAATTTATTGAATGTGGCTCACAGAGTTTGCAAGTAATAGCAGTTTGTAATTGATTGCAGAAGCAGGTTCACTTGAGTTGAGTTAAGTCAAGAATTGACATCACAGCATTCTGGGCATTCCCATGCGTGCTCTGTCCTCATCTTCAGCGCAGAGTAGAATTCCAATACTGATGGTACCGGTCACAATCTGGTTATTTGTCCGTCTTGTCTTTTCTCTGAGTGTAGTGAGCCGGCAAGACCCTCTGGTTACACCCAGGTGCCTCATTCTCTCCAGGCCAAAATAATCTTCTTTCCCTACTGATTCCGTTGCTTGTTCCCAAAGGGGCCTTGACCACATCTGCCTTGTCATGTATCAATTTACCACCCAGTGGTGCAGATCCAGCCAATCTGTCTGCCTGTTCATTACCCACTACGCCAGCATAGCCTAGGGAAAAAAATCTTGAGCTGATGAGTAAGTGACTAAGAAATTTGGTGGATATTCGTGAAACTTTGTGTGTGTATATTTTATTGATACTGTATACATGCCACGCCAGTCGGCAAGGCACCTGATGATGATACATACATATCCTATTAGTACATTGCACTTGTACAGTTTAGACAAAACTGGAAGTTTTGACAACTGGAAATATCTACTGGAAGAAAGATAGAGAAAGATGTTTAGAGAAGATTCTAGATAGTGTTTTGTCATGGCATGGAAAGGTGTGTCTCCGTCAGATGACAGAGAAGTTAAAACTGTATACACAAGTCAGATGAATGGTCGTAGACCACGAGGCAGTCCAATAAGACGATGGAGAGATAATGTCCAGGCAAACCTGCAGACACTTGGTGTCACCAAGTGGAAAGAGAAGGCCAACTAGAGAGATGAATGGAGGCGGGCGATATCTGCAATGAATCTCAAGGGCTCAGAATGCTGAAGAAGAAGAAGAAGAAGAAGATGGAAATGTGTGGGCAAATGATCTGATACATGCTGTTGGAGATTGCAAAATATGGAGAGACATGAATGCTTGTGCCAACTAGCAAAGCATTTGATGCTGCTGATGTTATCTAGAGCTTTTACTGTTGATGCATGCGCATAAAATGTGGACAATAGGCAGATTAGCTGAGAAACATTTGTTCAGAGCCAGAATGTGGTTTCGGAGGAAATGTAAAGAAACCATAGATAGGGGTCATCAATATCATTTGCCTTGCCAACTGGCGTAGGCGCTCTGGCGTCTCGACAGATCATGATCTCTGGTTGCCTGGAACAGCTCTCTTGATGACATCCTTCCATGCCATCGTTTCAGTCCATCCAGCATTATCTCTCTTGGTCTGCCTCTACCCCTTTTCCCACTGATCTTTCCAGTTGTCACGATGTTCCCCAATATCTCTCTTCTCATTATGTGGCCAAAGAACAGTGTTTGTCTTTTTCTTATTGTTGTATATAGAGATCTACTTTCATTTGCTTCTTTCAAGCAATCGTTGTTAGTTACTCTGGCCGTCCAAGGTAATGGATGGGTGCCCAGCGAAATAACAGATTACTTGGGTACATAGCGCAATCAAGTCATGAACACAATGAGTATAGCGTAAAATAGTGTCACATATTCTCATTTCCTTCTTTCATAGACTGCAGTAAGCTCAGTATAAAATAGTGTCATCTGTTCTCAGATCTTCTTCTTCTTCTTCTTCTTCTTCTCTTCCACCTTGTACCTCATCGAAGTGTCGGGGGGAGATGTAATGTTCGTTGATGAGCTCTGTCAAGAGCACTATTAAGACTGATGTTATTTTCTGTAAGGCTGTTCTTAATGCCATCACTCCATCTTTTCTGAGATCTTCCACTCGCTTTATATCCGTTGTAACGTTTTAGTGTGGCTCGCTGTGGCAGATAGTACCAGGGCATTCTTGTTAGGTGTCCAAACCATTTCATTTGTTGTTCTTTGATGACCTGTAAGACTGGCTTTATTCCTAGCATTCGTCTGATTTCATGATTTTGTATTCTGTCTTTCCTTGAAACTCCTGCAGCTCTTCTAATGCATTTCATCTCTGTTGTCACAATTTTACGTTCATTGGAGGATGTAAGTGTCCACGTTTGGCACTGATAGCATAGTATTGACCAAAAAATAGTTCTGATAAGATTCACTTTAGTACTCCGAGGTATCTGCTTGTGTGTCAACAGGGGAGATAGTTGACCCATTACTTGATTAGCTTTGGCACATCTGGAACTAATTTCTCTGTCTAGTTTTCCGTCTGAAGTAAAAATTGCTCCCAAATACTTAAATTCCTCTGTTTGTCTCAGGGTGTTGTTTTTTAATTTAATTTCTAGATTGTCTTTATGTCTTCCTATCATCATTGTCTCTGTCTTCGTAGTGTTTCTCTTCATATTATATTCCTCCCCTTTGTTACTAATTTGATTTAGGTGGTTCTGTAGGCATTCCATATTTTCTGCTATGAGTACCTGGTCGTCGACGAAAAGTAATTCTGTTATATCTTCTCCCTGATTAAAGTCTGTTTCGCTACATATGGCGTCCATGTATGTTATGAAAAGAAGCGGCGATAGTACACAGCCCTGACGCACACCAGAGTTCACTATAAAAGTTCTAGACAACCCTGCCTTTGATCTTATGCAGCATTCACTACGTGTGTACAGGCTTTTGCAAATATTAATGAGATGATTGCTGATTCCTTTTTTCCCCCTTACATTCCCACAACATATTCCTGTCGACTCTATCGAAGGCTTTTTCTTGGTCTATGAATGTCAACAAACATGTCTTATCATGTTCTATTGCCCTCTCTGATAGTTGTCTCAATGTATAAATGGCATCTGTGCAACTTCTGTTTCGTCGAAAGCCCATCTGTGCTTCTGAAAGTTGATACTCTATCAATGGTCTCAGCCTTTTTTCGATAATCTCAGCATACATTTTCCCAGTGTGACTGAGAAGTGATATTCCTCTGTAATTAGTACATTCCCTCTTACTTCCTTTATTTTTCCACAGCGGGACAATGACAGCAGTTTGCCAATCTGATGGTGTTTCTTGATTTTCCCATGCCAGATCTTAATTTCAATAATTCATGCTGCAATGCGCACTGTAAAAAATAATGCCATTGTTTTCCAGATCATATTGTGATAGCCCAGAAACAGTCAATATGGAATCTATAACATTGGCCATCAAGTCTGCTCAGGTACGAGTGAGCACAATAAATATCTTTGAGCTTTTAAAAACAAATGTTACTGCTCATAGTATAGGAATGTACTGTATGTGTTACTCATATGTGTATGTGTTTTTGCACAAGTCAGTTCAAATAAGGATTCCCAGTATGGGTTTCCAGGCCCCAGTGTGGGGAAAACAAGTATAGACCCACTGCTTGCCCAAAAGCATGTCGTAAGGTTCGACTGATTGGAAGCTTCCTTCAAAGTCTGAGTACATCTGCTTGAGAGGCAATGAACCAACAGTCTGCATGCAGATGAGTCACCTGTGAAATGGATTTGCACACAACACTCAGTTTCTGGAACAGGACTAGAGTCCAGAAGTGGACGTACAACCAAAACTTTCCACCGGAGTTTACAGCCGGTGAACGTGAAGAAGAAGAAGAAATAAGGATGATCCTACGACAGGTTCAGCAAACAGGTAGGGAGTTTATTTTGTTCGGCTGTTACTGCTCAAGAATTATGGAGGAAACTAAAGAAAAAATGTGATTCTATCGCAGCTGAAAAGACTAGAAACACATTGAAGCACACAAAAATCGAACTACACATTTTAAACAATTATATACACCCTCTGACGTCCTTATTAAGACATCCAGACATAAGCAAGACCACCAAGAAACAGATTATAAACAGTGGGTGCCAAACTTGGACATTTTCAAAGGCTAACCATTGTAAAATTAACACCTGTGAAATGAGATTCCTGAGGAAAGTCGCCAACTCAACACAAAGTGAGAAATGATACCATCAAACAGGCTGTAGGTGAATGAATGAATGAATTTCTACCCCACCAGGACATCACACAAGCGATAAACACCCGATGACACAAAGTGCCACCATGTGGATGAGGATCGCCGTGGAGAGGTCCCAGAAACCGCGTTCAGACAATTGGCCATATTTATGGCCTGCCTATATTGCGGCCCCTGGCAAAAGCCAGAGTGGGGCTTCAAATAACAAAAAATTACGTCCTAAAAAGGATGTAAGGATCTTCAGGCTGTAGGAACAACACCATGTACCAAATTCATTGAGAAACATAAGATCAAATGGTTTGGTCATCTCATTAGAAGTCAGCCTGAATGCTACACATGAAAGGATCTAATGTGAAAGCAAGAAGTCGCCCTAGTAGAAGATGGAATAATGACATTAAAGACCTTCTAAATCGACATGGAATGACAATAGCCCATCAAGCAATAGATCACATGGCGTTTAATGGAAAAGTGGCAATGTCTGATGATGATGGCCCTTAGAGATTAGATAGCCAAATTTGGGGTTCATGTTCTGAGTGGATTTTTTTTTCAACTGAAGGATTCTTTTACAATCTGCACCACTGGGGGGGTGAATTGATACACAAGGCAGATGTGGTCAAGGCCCTTTGGGAGCAAGTAACAGAATCAGTAGAGAAACAAGATTATTATGGCCTGGAGAAAATGAAGCACCTGGTTGTAACCAGAAGGTCTAGCCGGCTTGTTACATTCAGAGTAAAGGCAAGACGGACATATAACCAGATTATGACTGGTACCATCAGTATTGGAACTCTGCGCTGGCTACTGAAGATGATGATTAAGCACGCGTGGGAATGCCTCGAGTGCTGTGATGTCAATTCTTGACTCAACTCAACTCACCACTTTTACAAAAATGAACATCATCATGAAGAAAAATTCAAGAATTGTCTTTAAATGTCTGCTTACTAAAAAGCTGTGCTTGACCCGTTTTTCTGCATGGATATTCAGCATGGATAATGAGTAATGCAATTTTAAATAATTTAAATACTTTAGAAGGATATTTAAAACATCGCAGAGAGTAAAGTAACCAATAGTCTTTTTCTTCTCTTCCACCTTTTACCTCATCGAAGTGTGGGGGGGGGGGGGGGGAATGTAATGTTCGTTGATGAGCTCTGTCAAGAGCACTATTAAGACTGATGTTCATTTCTGTAAGGTTGTTCTTAATGACATCACTCAATCTTTTCTGAGGTCTTCCACTGGCTCCAAACCCGTTGTAACGTTTTAGTGTGGCTCGCTGTGGCAGATAGTACCAGGGCATTCTTGTTAGGTGTCCAGTCCAAACCACTTCATTTGTTGTTCTTTGGTGACCTGTAAGACTGGCTTAATTCCTAGCATTCGTCTGATTTCATGATTTTGTATTCTGTGTTTCCTGAAACTCCTGCAGCTCTTCTAAGGCATTTCATCTCTATTGTCACAATTTTATGTTCATTGGAGGATGTAAGTGTCCACGTTTCGCATTGATAGCATGGTTTTGGCCAAAAAATAGTTCTGATAAGATTCACATTGTAGCAGAAACTGATCTAATGTTGGAAAATCTAGGCGTGAGAAGCAAAGAAATGCAGAATATGTTGTAGTAACAAGCATAAGTCAGCATTTAGGGTTTAGGGGCTATTAATGAAGTTTCGTAATTCTCACATACCAAGTTTGATACAGCTGCAGGTGATTTGGCAGCAGATTCTGGCAATTGCATAAGCATCAGAACTTCAAAAAATGGTGGCAAAACTACTGAACTTTAAACTGCCTAGTAAAGCCACCAATCTCTGGTTTGGTTTGTGATTTTCTTGAAAAGGAAATGCAACTAACAGTTTTCTTTTTTAAAAGCTCAAACATATGGGCAACAAATAAAAATAAAAGAAAAATCAACTTAATTAAAACATAAAATGCTTAAAAAAGGAGCTGAATGGTCATAGACCACAAGGCAGACCAAGAAGACGATGGAGAGATATATTCAGACAGACCTACAAACACTTTGTGTCACCAACTGGGAAGAAAAGGCCAACCAGAGAGATAAATGGAGGCGGGTGACATCTGCAGCAATGAACCTCAAGACTCGGAATGCTGAAGAAGAAGAATTCCAAAAAAGATGTGTCATGATCACTAATATCTACCCTAAAACAGGCACCTCACAAAGTCAGTTTTATTAACTGGTAGCATTTATTTGTAAACATTTCCTTTAAAGTGACAATTATAACCGAGAGGATCAACTTCATTGCCCCAGGTTATCCCATATGGTTATGGTTTGGTCTTTCTGTGCAGAAAGGCTAACCATCTGCTGAGAACGTAACACAAAGCATGAACTCCGTTGCTCCAGCCATGATAACCAAGGATCTGTGTGAAAATTGTACTCATGAACTGAAGAACACGTCCAGGAAATTGTCTTTGACCTTCAGAACATGAGGCAAATTGCTTGACCATCTCTCTCTGGAAAAGATTAAGACCCGAAGGCAAGTTATTGCCAACATCAGAAAAAGGCAGTTATCATTTTTGTGGCTATCTTATAGAAGAGAAAAACTGGAAATATGACAACTGGAAAGATGTGTAGAATAAAAGAGGAAAACATCAAGAAAATATTCTTGAAGCTTAATTTGGTCACGGTGTAGAAGGGTGTCTGCTGTCGGAGATGGCAAGACGCGGTGATGCATGATCGCTCATGCTGGTTCATGCTAGGTGGTGGGAAGCGGAGATGTGGAACAAAATGGTTGTGCATTATGACCAAGGCTCTACTGGTCAAGATCTGTGTACACCACTCCCCGGTCATCCAAGAAACAAATTCCTAAGCGGAAGCCTGGCCAGTGAAGATGGGATCTGTGTTTTTATCAGGGTCAGTGTGCATCGGCCCCATTGTGGGGAGGACAATAATAGACCCACTGTCTCCCTAACAAGCATGTCATAAGAGTCGATTAATTTGGGGGTTCCTCTGAAGTCAAAGTGTATCTGCCTGAGAGATAAGTCACCAGCAGTCTGCATACAAATAAGTCAGATCTGTAAAATGGATGTGCATGCAACACTCAGGTTCTGCAACAAGTCTAAAGTCCAGAGGTAGATGAACAATCAGAACTTTCTTCTGGAGTTTACAGCCAGTGAGTAGAAAGAAGAAGTGTGTATCTACGTAAGAGGCAAGGAAACAACAGTCTGCATGCAAATAAGCCAATTCTGTAAAACGTATGTGCATGCAGCACTCAAGTTCTAAGGTGGACGAACAACTGGGATTTTCTGCAAAAGTTTACAACTGATGAATGTTAAAAAAAAAAAAAAAATTTTTTTTAAGCGGTTAAAACACTACCTGATGATGATCGTTAAACATAGTCAGTGTATCTATAAACACACACATTCTTTGTTTCGCAGATTGTGCTTTTAGGTATATCAGAAGAGTTTGTATCAGACGCTCACTGCCGTAGCTTGATCACCTACATAAAAAACACTTTGCACAAAACTATTATCGTGCTGGCTCTTGGTACAACAATGAACTGGCAAAAGACAGATATCAACTTGATCCTTGGTGACGAGGTGAGTACTGTTGTATATTTAAGCTTTTCTCAAAGTATTCTCATGAAACCTTGGTACTCTGTATTTAAAGTTAATTGTGGTGTCCCTTTGGTTTAGTTGAACCACTGTGGTATTAATTACAACCAGTAGTAGTAGTAATTTTTCAATAATATCCTGTTCAACACTCAGGGTTATAATTGGGATATATATAGTGTTAATGGAGTTCTCAGAACATACATTTGTTATATGAAATTTATATAAAATGTAATTTGTATTGTTTCACATTTTGCTTTGATTTGTGTTGTGATTATGATAGAAATTGTACTATAAATAATTAGACAATCTTACTTACATTGAGTCATTAACATGGTGGAAATATTGTTTTCGTGGTGTGCAGTTATTGATTATTCTCCACTATTTTTATCATTGATAAAAAGAAAGAACTCCCTTTCCAGAATTACATTAATTAATAGCATCAAGAAGTATATTTCTAGGTCATCAGTAATTAAAATGAATTTAATATCCCAACAAAGTTTTTGTTTATGTATATTTTAAAGTACTATTAGCATAATAGCACATCCTCTTCTTTATTCTTCTTCATCTGAGTGCAATAATTGTGTTGTGCCTCTTTACAGCATAGCTGCAATATTTCACCTTTTGGCTGACACATCTGACTTCTTCAGGCATTTGTTGGCCAGGTTAGCCTTTTAGGCTGGTTTAGTGGGACACGATGTAGTCTTATTTGTGTGGTGTTCTCTTTGTCTCTTTATCTACCAGTGTTGCCCCCTACAGAACCCATCCATGGCAAATGCATGCAGACTATTCAGCCCTTAATGAAAGGCAGAGGACTATTATGTGCATTTTCTGCCATCCAAAGAGGTTTCCATAAATGCAGAGCTAACACATGATGCTCTAATCCTGGGCTCACCCAAGGAATTGCCACTTCCTGCACATGTCTGCTTAACCTTACATTGGTATGTTGGGCTTCCCATTCATCATCGCTGCACCTATTGGAGATCAACAAGGAGCAGCTCACAGGTTCAGACTTCAAAGATCACACAAATGGGTAGTCTTCTTCAGCATGTCAGACACCTTTAACATTATTGCAATGAGTTTGAGACACTCAGCACAACAATGTAGGAAAAGCATGCCTTACCAAGCTGGTCCTGTCACTCTGAAAAGTTAGGCCAGTGAAAGTGGGCATTTGAACCTTGTCTGTCAGTCAATAGGATATTTGATGATCATACTTTTGGTCCTGACACTCAGATAAATGGGGCCAGTGGTAGCGGATATTGAACCTTGTTTGTCCCACATTAGGGCATTTGATGGCTGACCTTCCGAGCCTTGCCTGTCACTCAAAAAGACATTTAGTGTTCGCACATCTAATACATTGCTGTTATGCTGTATGACCCAGCCATGAGATACTACCTGCAGGAGATGTTGTTCATCTAAGCTCCGAACTAATCTCTTGGTCTTAAATTGAGTCTCCACAGTTCGCTGTGAGGTGGCTGCTCAGCTGATTATGACTGCGACATCTGACTGACAGACATTTGAGCCTAATCAGCAATTTAGTAACACTTTCAGTTGACAGATGTTTGAACCATGGTTTTTTCATATAGTAGCATATTCGGTCAGCTGGCTTCACTTCAAATGAGTTTTTAGAAGACCCTGTCACCCAGGCATTGGGAGTGGGCTGAGTAGAGCCAGAGGATTTCTGGACACTGCATCTCTGGGAGCTACTAACTTCGAGATCATCTGCCAGCTAGGTTTAGGCTAAAAGACAGTACCCTTAGTGCACGATGAGGACATGTGGCAGGAGTCTTGCATGAGGATTTGTAAAACAGCACAGAATCTGCTGGTACCCAAGGTGAGGTGCAGAGTATCTCCTTATACACATCACAATGGCCTTAACTTTTTCTTCTTCTTCTTCTTCTCTTCCACCTTGTACCTCAGCGAAGTGTTTGGGAGGGAGGGGGGGGGGGGGGGGGGGGGGGGGTTGATGTAATGTTCGTTGATGAGCTCTGTCAAGAGCACTATTAGGACTGATGTTCATTTCTGTAAGGCTGTTCTTAATGCCATCATTCCAAATTTTCTGAGGTCTTCCACTCGCTCTATACCCGCTGTAACATTTTAGTGTGGCTCCCTGTGGCAGATAGTACGGCTTGATGCGGCAGATAGTACCAGGGCATTCTTTCTAGGTGTCCAAACCACTTCATTTGTTGTTCTTTGACGACTTGTAAGACTGGCTTTATTCCTAGCATTCGTCTGATTTCATGATTTCGTAATCTGTCTTTCCTTGAAACTCCTGCAGCTCTTCTAGGGCATTTCATCTCTGCTGTGACAGTTTTACATTCATTGGCAAAAAAGTGTATGCATTTGTAAAGACTTTTAGCCTTTTTTGCTACATCTGCAGGTTTTTGTGAAGATGACAGAACTCTCACGATATGAGTCAAAACTATCAGAGTTACTGGACACGATCAAAACTCGTAGCCAGAAGAAAAAGGTTTGTGTCTATAGAAATATTATAAGAAATGATACAGTTGCTTTCATATGAAACAGTGAAATCTATGAATCAGATGACAGACAATGTACAGAATGGATTGCAAAGGAAATGCACATGATGGGTGGAAAAAGAAAGAAAATGCAAAATACAGATATCAGAATACTTGAAGTAGTCTTCTTCTTCTTCTTTCGTTCGCCTGAAATAAGTTGTCTATATCAGCAATTTTGTCTCTTAAATAAATTTCACTGTTGTTGTTAATTCATTCAGTGGTCCATAGAGTTTACGTTCCACTGTTGTTCTTTCTGGCCAAAAGGTTTGTCTTAATGTATCAAATTCGGTGCAGTCCTGGAGTACATGCTCTGCTGTTGAAGTAGTAATAAACAAATCATTTGGTTAAATCAGAAGAAAAGAAAAAAAAAAGCTCACTGCTCCTTAACAAGCAAGTTGTAACAAGTGAATGATTACAGTTTTGCTGAAATCAAACATGTTGGACTTAAAGGTATAGATATCACAGCCAATCTGTAAACCACAACACAATGTGCCAACCACCATTTTATGGAAACCACTATTTTATGGAAACCACCATTTTGCGGGTGAACGCAGAAGAAAAAGAAATGCATAACGACTGGAAACATGTATGGAAAAGACACATTTCATTTGCAAAATGAAGCTGTCCAAAATGGGCGCAAGGTTCGGAGTTCCCTATGTTAAACTTCCTCACATAATGGGAGTTCACAGAATGCAACACAACAAGCATTGTCATATACATCTTGAGAACACCGTTAGAAAGAGCTGTAGAAGTTAAAACAGATCTGTATTTATGCTTCATAGTCTACTTCAGGGCTATATAAGTTCACTCATTGGCCAAAATGTGGAAAATGGGGTATGTCATAGGTCAGAGACCCAGGCCCCAGCATAAAAGGATCATTAATACAGTACAACTATCAGTGATCCGTGAGCCACTTGCTAGGCCTCCGCTGGCCGCCAGTTGAATAGCCCTGGTTTACATAAACAGCTGATTACAAGGTAGGTATTTAATAAAATTATATAACTATTAGAATTTGTTGGTTAGTTGGGTTATCATCATTGCAATCCATACATGTCCATAGATGCTCAAATCCTACCATCAGTATGAACCCCAGTGTCCGGTGGCTAATAGTACCAGTTCTATGTTGATTAACAAGTCCTCTGATGTGCCTGGTATACATCTCGTTTTTTTGCTATGCCGATCTTAACTACTAAGTCTATCATTCTGGTGAGTGACGTGGATTCGCTGCCCCCAAAGTCCTCCACCCTTCCCATTTCTCAGAAGGCATTAATAATATCAGCATGATCCATAGGTTGACCGTCGGTAGAAATGACAGAACCAGCCAACCTAGAAGCTCTTTCATTCCCATCGATGCCGACATATCCCAGAATGAAAATAAAGGTGACTCCATGAACAGTGGACTAAGTTAACAACTCAAGCCACTGTCTTCACACCAAACCTGCCTGAACCCTCCCGAGCTGGAACTATTGAACATCAGTGGCAGAAATCTGCCTAATTCACTAAATGAGTGAAAACTGAAATTTTGTCAATATCTTTTGCAGTTGGAGGCAATTTCAGAACTTGTTCTTTATCATCAACCCACTATACCTTTATTAGTTAATCCAAATAGCATATTCTCTTATGACTCTCTTCTACCGCATTTAGTTGTTGCATTAGCTTATTCTTAGTTTTAACACCTAGTTTTGCAGTTCCTCTTTAAACTAAGAAAGTATCAGAATGTAATGAATTAAAGTAATTACTGGTTGGTACTGAAAAAAAAAAATAACTAGCCGTCAAACAGTTTCTTAATAAAGGATAAGTTCACATGTTCAGAAATACATCTTTCATCTTTGATTGTTTCTCATTTTTCCAGGTAGTTTATCCAGAGTGCTTCATTAGCTACTCTTGGGCCAACTCCAAAACAGCTGTAGAACTTGGTTCTGCTACAGCAGAGGGAGCCATCGGCTGGGGTGATCCTCGTAAGATCAAGGAGTTTTTGCAGTCAAAAGGAGTTAACTGTTGGTTAGATGTAGAACAAATGGGACAGGTAATAGTCTGCAACAAAGCCTAGTATTTGTATAATTGCAGTCAACATTGTGTTTTAGGAATTTATAATCAGCATTGAATACAAATAATAGAATGGCAGCCGCTGTGGTATAGAGACAAGACACTTGCCAGCTGGCCTGAATGTCGTAGGTTCAAGTCCTCATTGAGTCTGATTTTTTGGGTCATAAATGACCTTGGCTTCTAGGTTACCCCAGCCTGATATGGGTATTGGGTAAAGTCCTGGGAAGTAAGTGTGGCTAAGATGCTGTTGAATATATCACATAACAAGTGTCGATTGGTCTATAAAATATGAGTCTAGCTATATATAACCAGTGGCCCATAAAGCGCAGAAAAGCTTGTTGTTTTTTTCTCATTGGAAAAGAACACTAAAATACAGATGCTGTGGGCACCTATCATTATTTCCAGACAATAGGGTTACATTGTGTTATAGGGAGGCATGTAAATCACATTAAGAAAAAGTAAATAATGATAAAGAGGTGAAGAAAAGACGCTGGCGTTGGATAGGACACACACTGAGAAAACCAGAGAACAGTATAACTGGAATGTCTTTGCGCTGGAACCCACAGGGGCAAAGGAATAAAGGAAGGCCAAAAAACACATGGAGAAGGGAGCTGGAGAATAAATAAGGTTAGAAAGATGGGGAGGACATGGGGAGAGCTGCATGCAATAGCAAAAGACTTGACGTGAGTTGGTTGAGGGCCTATGCTCCATTTAGGGCTAGAAAGGCAGAAGAAGAAGAAGTAAATCACATAGAGATGGAATGGTATATGTCACGATAAGAGACCCAACCATTAGAGTGACCTCCCTTCCCATTGATGCCTCTATCTGGAGTAGAGCCTCTACTATGTCGCAGGGGTTTCAGGCGTACGGAGTCGAATTTTCCTCCTAGTTGTCAGCGGCCGGCAATATTGCATCTTCTATGCTGTGAGCGATTCTAACAGTCCCAAAACCTGTTCAACTGAGCCTAACCCCCCCCCCCCCCACCCACCATTCCGCAGCCTCAGCCCATTTCCCAGGACTGTATGCAGCCTCTATTACACACTGTATAAAGCCTTGCGAACTAGGATGCCCCCCCCCCCCTCTCCCGCCACATAGTAGAGGCCCACACCAGATCGAGGCATAAATGGAAGGGTAGGTCAACTCTCACTGTTAGGTCTCTTAACATGACTAGAAGCGATGGGATTAGCAAGACCTACTCACATTAGAAAGTCTTCCAGAATTTAAGTGTCTGATTTCATGACCCTTGTTACGCTCACATGAATTTAGTGTGTTGTAAAAATACAATCATTATATGTAATATGCATTGGTTTCTTTCAAACAGTAAGTTAATATGTTTATTAGATTAATAAAACTTGGTGCATGGTTTGTTAAGTTAAATTTAAGGACAGGATTATATCTTTTAGTTTCATCATTAACCAGTAGCTTCCTCGTTTGGGTTCTGGGGCCCCATTATGGGGAAAATAAGAATAGACCTTCTGCCTCCCCAGCAAGTGTGTCGTAAGAGTCAACTAACTGGGAGCTTCCTTCAAAGTTGGAGTGCATCTGCCTGAGAGGCAATGAAGCAACAGTCCGCATACAGATAAGTAAAACAGATGTGCATTCAACACTCAGGTTCTGAAACAAAAATAAAGTCTGGAGGTGAACGAAAATACAGAACTTTCTGCTGGAGTTTATAGCTGGTGAATATGAAGAAGAGGAGAAGAAGACAGGTAGCTTGTACCATACAAAAATTTCTTCCTTTGGTCTTTCCTGGAAAGAAAAAGGCCCAATTTGTTGTTCTCATATATAAATAGTGTATCACTTCTTAAAGCTAGCTAATTTGTGGTCTGCCCTCTTTTCCACTTCACTGGAACTCTTTATTTCATGATTATTTTTTCAAGGCCTTGAGACCCTTTTTTTTTTTTGGTATGCTAAAAAAATTTCTTTTCAAATTTTAAGTTTATTACATTCAGTTTTCTGTAACTGTTTAGTAACGCACCATGACAAGATATACAGCGAAATATGTCTGGCAATAAACTGTGCAATGTATTGTTTGTGTCCGCATTATTTAGGTTTTTAAATTTTATTGACCCTAGACAGATGCTGAGTTCTTGTTAAATTCATCATTTTGTTCTGTTTCTCATCTGAGGCATTATAGGGACTTTTTTTTAAACACATATATTAAATGTATCTTCAACTTACAAAATTGTATTAAAAAATCACAAAGCAATGGAGTTGCCGTCTTGCTAACTTGATACTACTGCATGTATAATACATTTAATGCACATTAAATATTATTTTTTTTTTTGTCTATTCAGGAAGGATTTTTTGAGGATATTGCAGATGGTCTGAGAAAAGCTAAAGTGATGATAGCTTGTGTCTCAGATGAGGTAAGTTCTAAGGACACTCTGGATTAGAGTTGTAAACAAAATGATTGTCAGATTCCTTCAGTGCTGGTTTGTTTATTATTCAAAATATTTTAAAGATAATACAGTAGACTCTGTTTCTCTCTATTACCACAGTCTGGTGAGATTGATGCAGTTGGGGGTGACGAGAGGTTCTTGCAGATGCTCGAGGCTCAGAGGAAAGGAAAGATGGACGTTTAGTCAGAAAGCTACTGGCACCATTAGTATCGGAACTCTTCGTTGGCTGCTGAAGATGGGGACGGAGCGCTTATGGGAATGCCCAGAGTGCTGTGATGTCGGTTCTTGAATCAAATCAAATCAAATCAATCTCTCTATTACTAAATGATTTGCCATCATTATCAATTGCCATTTTTGTCTTTAAGCATTCTGGGGAGAAACAGTTTTTGATCCATCACTTGATGGGCAGCAATGCTTTTGTCAATCAATGTTGATGCCGAAATTCTTTAATATCGTCATTCATTTTCTCCTAGGGCAACCTCTTGCTTTCAGATCATTTAATATGTAGCGCTTTTGATGGTAATTGTTCTGGCTGTATTCCAACGAGGTGACCAAACCATTTGATCTTCTGTTACTAAATGTTTATAGACATTCAGTTCTGCAAACCTCTGTCATATTTCTAACATCTTTTATGTTCCTGTTTCCAGGTAATTATTTTTGTTGTTTATGTTTATGTTAATGTTTATTCAACAGATCAATATCATATCACGGGTGTAACCCATAAGTGCTTCGTTCTTCTTCTAACTCAAGCCTGAGTCTGAAGAATCTCAGCATAGTGCATAAACTCCGTAGCACCGATGAGGATCCTGAAATACTTTAGATAGATTTTTTAACTCCATATTTTTCCCGGGCAGCGCCGTTAGGCTGCTCTTTTTCTATTTCCAACTGCCAAGGTCTTTTTTTTGTGTGTGAGCGTAACAATACACACAGGCATCCGGTCTTACTACCCAGAGATCAGGGGAAATTGCTAGAAGTCCACGTGAAAAAATCTCAGCCTTCACCGAGGTTTGAACCTAGGACCTCTAGCAATCAAGGCAGATGCCATACCTCGAGACCCACTCAGTTGTCTATATCTATTGACTAGAGTAACCATATTGTCCCGTTATCGCTGGGACAGTATCCTTTTTAGGGAGACCCAAACCGTCATGTCAGTACCCTCAGTTGGGGCAATATACTTTTTTAGTACATGTGATGGTCTAGATAGACTTTTTAAATTATTATTATTATAATGCAATGAGCTGGGAATACCTAAAAATAAATTGCTGTCCCCTTAAAAACAGGATGATGTGGTCTCTACTGTTGGCTGCCTTATGCATTTAATGCATGTGCATGCCATTGGATTGGCCTTGCTGACACTTCAGTCTGTGTCAGGTTTTTCACAAGCAGAAATGATGGGTATTCTGTGTGGTTTTTGCTGGCACAGTAACAGGGCAACAATTTGCCATGAAGTTGGTACTGTGGAACTATAACTGTCAAACTATAACTGTTGACAGCTGTATTCATCATCAGCCTTTGTGTGCCGTTAGACTTCATACAAGGCTCATATTTGATTCCTGCATTCGGCTCAATTCAATGCAACTCTCTTGATTTCTGACATGGGTTTCAGCCCAACATTTTTATCTTTTTGTAATAATATTATTCTTAATTTTTCCCTTGAACGTCCTCTTTTTCTCAGACCATTTGTTTCCCATTTCAGTGCTTATTTTGTAATTCTTTGCTCATTTCATATTTAATTGTGCCCAGTATATCTCCACATTCTTTGTCTTACTGCACTCAATACAGATATTTGTCCAGATATTTCTCTGATCTTCTCATCCTTTTTTAATTCATCCCATTTTATGTTCATTTTTCTCAGACATTTCCTTTCAAACACCTTAATTTTCTGTGCTAACAGCTGTGTTAATAATTTTTATTTCTGTTGCCAGCAGTTTGGCATAATCACCCCTGCTTACCAGCATGAGACAAAATTATGGTGACCTATTTACTGACATAACTTTTTTATGGCTAAACTTTTCTATTGTCATTTCCAGTATGCCATTTCCAGGAATTGTAGGATGGAGTTCCGTTTTGCAGTGTCCAGTCTGAAAATTCCAACTATTCTGGCCGTTGTTGGGACAGGATATATTTGGGAGAGAAGTGAGGTAAGTTAGCATTGTGTGTGTTTATTCATGCCTGTGCATGCAGTTGTATGCTTGATGAGGCGGGCAGACTGACACAGCAGTGAACACATTCATTTCTTTTGTCGTCTCACTGATACCTGGTTGTAGCCCAGTGTTGTGGTTTACTGTATTTGTTTTGTGCTTCTCATGTGGCTTGGGTGATGGATTTGTTCATCTTTTTTGCGGGTTTCAGCTACATCATTTATCTATCTCTTTCTTCCAGATGTTCTGCTGTAAAAAGTCTCAAATGCAATTTGGCCTGGCTGCATTCTCGCTAGCTGACAGAACCATTTCATTCTTTGTCAGTAAATTCCAGACAGTCTTATTCCAGCTTTGTTAGTGACCTTGCAGAGACAGCGCATTTTACCTGTTGTTATGTTCTGTTCTAGTGCCCTATTCATTGTCCATGTTTGGCACTGATAACATAAAGTAGGGATAAAGATGCTATTAATCATTTGCTGTTTTGCTGTAAGAGAGACATTTGGATGTCTCAGCAGTGAACACACAACAGTAAAATAAAATAACCTAGAATGTGATAAAACAGGCAGACCAACTGGAGAGTGAAAAAAAAAAAAAAGGATGAGAAGGATATGAGATGAGCTGCCTGCAATAGCAAAGGATTAGATGACCTGGCTAGTTGAGGGCCTATGCCCCATTGGGGGATAAAAGGCAGAAGAAGAAGAATTTGTCAACTGTAAAAGAAGTAAAACTAGCACAAGAAAATGTACTATTATTTTTGTTCACCCCATCTCAGGAAATTGAGATTTCCTAGGGAATTTCCAGAAAAAGTCCAGAATCATTGGGGAATTAGGGTTAGTGTTGGTCAGTGTTCATTTCACACACTTACGCCCCTAAATTATTGAACTTTCCCGACTTTCTAGACAGCTGGTTAGTTTATAACTGAAAGGTGCACTAAATTAGTTAGTTAGTCTTTCCTCTTGAGCCTAGGGCAGCGCATAGGGCAGAGGTCATAGCTGTTCACTTCTGGCGGTTTCTTGCCACCTGTTATAGGTCTTGGATGTTTGACTGGCTCCAGCTGATGTGCCATGCTGCTGATGTCACCAAACTGTGCTTATGATACGTTAGCACAGCGTTTCCTAAACCGGGTGCGTCGGAACCTAGGGGCGCCGCAAGCGTATGTCAGGGGTGCTGCAACAATAATAAGAATCTTTCCAAATCTGCTTGGCATTAAATTTGCAGTTTCTTTTGCTTCTTTTCTTAAGTATTCAAACCACTTTAAGGGTAGGTGTGCCGGGAATTTTTTTTTTTTGGGGGGGGGGGGGGCACAACGAAAAAAGTTTGAGGAACACTGCATTCACATATCCTTAGCCCAGTTTGGTGAAGTCAGCAGCATGGCCCATCAGCTGGATCCGGTCTTGGTTAGGCCCATGGTTGAGCCTTTCCCTTTTTCTTTGGTTAAGTGGAGATTAGTTTGTCTGTGTGTGGTCTCATATTCATCTAACTCTTGAATCAAAAATATGCTGAATCAAAAATATACAGTCTGTGAACCCAGTACTTTGAAGAGCTCCCAGGTAGACCAAGACTTAAATGGATATAAGGAACTTTTGTGAGAAGTAAAGCCAGCTGACTTGATATTGATCACTGCACCCATTGAGTGCTGACTGGTCTATACCAGTATGGATTTCATTTTCTTCTTATTCTTATTTGCATTTACCGGCTGCAAACTCTAGTGCAAAGTTCTGTCTTTCCATCCACTCCTGGACTTCAATCTTGTTTCAGAACCTGTGTTTTGAATGCACATCCATTTTACAGATCTAGCTTATTTGTACGCAAACTGTTGGCTGCCTGCCTCTCAGGCAGATGCACTCAGACTTTAAAGGAAATTGGTTGACTTTTACAGCATGCATGCTGGGTGTCAGTGAGTCTATCATTCTTCTCCCCTAAAACAGGGCCCCGGAACCCACATGGGGAAAGACCCGACACAGAGAAAGTTCCTTTAGCTTTAATTGCTTGCATGATCATTGTTTTCAGATTGGACTTCTGACTGTTGGTCATAGCTTAATGTGCCCCAAGATTAACCTTCAGTATGAGAACGAAGCTGGATTGTTAGATCTGCTTAAGGAGGTTCAGAGATTTCTGCCCAAGTCAGCAGACGCTGGAGCTGTGGATGCTTCGGCAGATATCACTTTAAAACAGTCTGCTGCATTTCAGGTACAACTATTATAAATATTTATTCTGTTACAAAAATGTAATTTCCTAACAAATTCCAAAGTTATGATAAGTTTCTGGGTTATTTTAGCACTCAGGGGCTCTTAGTTCTCACAGAGTGCTAAACAAAATTTCAGAGAAATAATGGCCAAAAAATGAGCCATTACTATTTACTTTGTACAGTTATATACAGACTGTAACTGTGATGATTTCAATATAGCTTAGCCATAGTATAGTACAGTCTCTTTGTTTAGAGCACGTTCCTTCTCTTACACCTTAAATACAGTAGCAATGGGACATTGTCTGTGTAATAAATTCATCAGAATCGCTAGATTCAGAACAGCTGATCCCTCAGCTTCGCTGGTAAAAAATCACTGCCTGAATCACTTTCTAAGAAATCTAAATTGTATTTATTATTATCAGAATTTAAAAAATCTGACTGAAACAATTTCAGAGCTTCGGCCGCAGAAAGGCACATTCTGTGACCAGTACTTGTGGTGGGAACATTTGTATTCATGGCACTCAAAAACGAACTTAGAAAATGCACTGTTGAAATAAATTTTGCTGTAAATCCGATAAAATTATGCATGTGTGGTTTCTGATAGGGATATTATCTGAAAGGATTTCAGCAGAGTGACTTTCCCTGAATAGTTAAATCATACTTCAGAACATTAGAAACAAGTAAAGAGCCGTGTGCGAAGCAAAATGTACAGGATACACGATGGACGATGACAGCGTTGTTTGGGCAAAACGGAACTTCTTAATCAACGCTCACGCCATTGCTTGGGCCTTAAAGAATTAAAGAAAACAAGTAATGGCATGTTGAGTATATGGCATGTTGAGTATATGGCATGTTGAGTATATGGCATGTTGAGTATATGGCATGTTGAGTATATGGCATGTTGAGTATATGGCATGTTGAGTATATGGCATGTTGAGTATATGGCATGTTGAGTATATGGCATGTTGAGTATATGGCATGTTGAGTATATGGCATGTTGAGTATATGGCATGTTGAGTATATGGCATGTTGAGTATATGGCATGTTGAGTATATGGCATGTTGAGTATATGGCATGTTGAGTATATGGCATGTTGAGTATATGGCATGTTGAGTATATGGCATGTTGACGCTGTTCAGTGTGTGATAAACCATGCAGAAAATACTGTTTATCACACTGAACAGGCAACTGCTAAGAATTGCCGAACTTTAATAATAAAAACCAACAACCCCCTCTCCTTTGTAAGCAGATGGAATTTTTATTAAATTTGAAGTTACCCTGGTAAGTCTCGTGACTACGGTGTGCTTCCGGCGACTAAACAAACCAGGATGCGTCACACACACAAAAAAACTATTCACATTTCAGTTGGATTTATTCAGTTTTTGTGCTTCATTTTATTTTGATGCAACTCTGTAATGCACCTGACGAGATACTGCAAAATATGCCTGGCAATAAATTGTGCAATGTATTGTTTGTGTCCAGATTTTTTAAATTTATAACAAGAAAACATTGTTTTGAATAGACTCATTGCTTTCCATAACATATAGCATGTCCTAACAGACAACTAATTAATGATGTGTTGAAACTGGATATGTTAGGCTGATGTTGCAGCCTAGCACACTGTCCTAACCATCTTCTTTACGGAAAAATGCTGAAGAAGAAGAAACAGTAGTAAGTTTGAACAAGGGATCAACATCATGACACAAGGGTAGTAACCTATAAGTGCTCAATTCTACTTCTAACTCAAGCCTGAGTCTGAAGAATCTCAGCACAGTGCACGAACTCTGTAGCACTGGTGACCACAACTAGTCAAACTCTGGTCTCCTAGATGAGAATCCAATGTTGTAACTGCCTGATCAGACACTACTCTGCTGTCTTTAAGATGGTATCTTCTTCTTCTTCTACGCGTTCACTGGCTGTAAACTCCAGCAGAAAGTTCTGGTTGTTTGTCCACTTCTGGACTGCAGTCCTGTTCCAGAACCTGAGTATTGCATGTGCATCCGTTTGACAGATCTAACTAATTTGTATGCAGACTGTTGGTTCCTTGCCTCCCAGGCAGATGCACTTTGACTTCGAAGAAAGCTCCCAGTTAGTCGACTCTTACAACATGCTTTTGGGTAGTTAGGGGGTGTATTGTTTTCCCTATAATAGGGCTCCGGAAGCCACACAGGGATAAGATGGTATAAATTGAATATTATATTTTTTTGCTTGCATGTTGGGGGTGGGTGGAGGGAGAGTGAGATAATGCAGTCCTCTAAATTAGCTTTACTGTATTACCAATTTTGAAACTTTATTTTTTTTTAATTCCTGCAGGAAGCACTGGAGTTGGCTCAAAGAAAAATGCTGCGCCATATTGTTTTATACTCCGGCACAATGGACTTTGAGGCATATCCAAGGCTGATCATGATTGATCTTAATACAAACAGCTATGGCTTGAAAAGCAAGGCTGATCAGCGGGCAACAAAGGACAGAGATGGAGCTGAAATACACCATGAGAAAGACATTAAAAATAAGAATAATATTGACCAAACCAATAGTGACAGTGAGACTGAAGAAAGATGTAGTAAATACTGCTTCAGACTGTTGTGTGAATCTGAACAAGGTTGGCATGAGAGCCCTGTGACCATTTCTTTTCCCCAAATGGAGGCAGCAGCAGAAGAAGAATTCTTGAGAAGTGTGTCGCCATACACAGCCAGAATCTTGGCCATTCTGAAACACTGTAAGATAAATCTCCCTGTACTAACAAGCCCAGAAGGGGAGCAGCTTTGCAGGCAGATAGAAGAGGTAAGGATTGACTTTTCAAATTACCATCAGGTCACTGTCAATAAAAATAGAAACCCATTTGTCATAAATCATAATGTGGTAATTGTCATATTCAACAGTTTGATCAGAATTTGACGCCCAACACTGGCATATTGGCTTTTAGGTTATGCTTATTATGTGCTCCGTCCCCCTCAGAAGATGTCAAAGAACATTGATTCTTGGGGGGTTGAATGGTCATTTGTTACACACTACTTCTTTCTCTACCACAATTCTTAACCCTGTCTGCCCAGAAACTCTTTAATAAATAGGTCAGAATCCCACAGGAATTCCCCCCCCCCCCCCCCCCCCAAATCTTTAAAAATTAACTCTCATTTGACACAGGTCTACATTTTAAAGCAAGAATCCAGGCAAGAGTATGTGTCTAACTTTATACGAAAACGCCGCTGGAACTATGTCGGCCACGCCCTTAGAATGGATAAATCAAGACTTCCTTACCAAGCCCTCATTTGGACACCACAGGGGAAAAGATCTCGTGGAAGACCAAGGGAAACCCTACGTAGAACTATCATCAGGGAAGGCTCGCTCATGGGCCACTCAAACATCCAAGACCTACAACGGATTGCAACGAACCGCCATGCATGGAGAGTCATGACCTCTGCCCTATGTGCGGCAGTCGACACAAGAGGAAAGACTAACTAACTAACTAACTAAATTTAAAAAAACATTTATTAGGGGAATAATGAATAAACGATGAACAGAGTGAAGCATTACATAGAATAAAATTCCAAAGGCCTAAATAAACATTTACTGGGTGACTCCTAGCACTAAGGC
This sequence comes from Candidula unifasciata, assembly GCA_905116865.2. Lineage (NCBI taxonomy): Eukaryota > Metazoa > Mollusca > Gastropoda > Stylommatophora > Geomitridae > Candidula > Candidula unifasciata. Next base: position 1,167,093 of record CAJHNH020002779.1, read on the forward strand.
TATTGATAAAATATAACATCAAAATGGCTTTTAAAAAGTCATATTATTTACAAGAAAACCGTCTGAAATGCTCATTTTAGTAAATATTCTCACATCCAGTCACAAACTTTGAATATCTAGGTTCCAAACTAAACAGCAGTGAAAACTGTTCATCAGAAGTCAAAAAAGATGGCCATAGTAATTTCAAAATTAAACAGCGTTAAAAGTTTATAGTTAAGCAGCAGCAAAGTCAATATTTTCAGAGCATGCACCTTCAGTGTAGCAATCTTTCAGCAACGTTCTTCTACGTGATGAGGATATTCATATCCTGATCTTAGTTTGCGGCGTCTGATGCAAAAGAGTTAAGAATTAGTGCCAAACTAGATTCCTGATTTCATCAGCCATAGTTGTATAATGGCTGGACAGGCCTCGAGCAGGCAACCATGAAGTCCATACCAACTGACCGCCAAAGGCAGAGAGAGCTTATTAGACAGTTAATAGAAACTGGTGACCCAACAACACTAATTGTTACGGGATAAAGCCACCTGTTTTGGGGGGAGGGGGCGGTAATAAATTGAAGAAATGAAGGAAATAATTTTTGTCCCCAAAAAGTTACCAATCGGGCACGCATTTAATTTTTAAAATTATAAAGTTCCTCTGTATTTATAATTAATGGTACCTCATTTTGAACAGCTTTCAACTATTATAAGTTTTGTCAATCTGACAGTGGTGCCCTAGAGCTTCGCCTGATTTCCAAAGTCAGTACAAGATGATGGTGCAAGCAGTGCTTGAGAGGGATACAGACAGAACATACGGTGGACTTAAAAGGTAGTTAATTATTTGTCACTTAGTAATAAACTACAACAATTCTTTAACTGGTGCCTGTGCAGAATTGAGAGAATTATATGGTGTGATAGAATCACTGATATGGTGCTTTGGGAGAGATCTAAACAAGCAGAATCAAGAGGTGGTGGCGTGGCGATTTAGATCACAGGTGTGAGAGAAAGTTAAGGCCATTATGATATGTGTAAGGAATTACTCCATCCCTGACCAAGGGCACCAGCCAGCTCTTGGATGGTTGTATGGATACTCACACAAGACTCCTGCCGCACGTCCATGTCGTTTGCCATGGATAAGAGCTCACCTTTATGACCTGAAGTGAGTTGACTGAGGATCTTGTAGATGGTGGTCTCCAGAAATGTAGTGTCCAGTCTGGCTCACATCAGCCTACCCCCAATGCATGGGTGAAAACACCAATCAAAGCTCATTTTGAGTGGGAAGAGCTGCTGTACTGTTGAGATTCAGCCCTAAAACAAGAGAGGCAAAAATATCACAACTCTGCCATAAACAGGCACAACACATTAATGTCACTTGGACGAACGAAAATAAGAAGAATCAGGAGGTGAGGAAAAGAGGTGGCGTTGGATAGAACACTTGTTGAGACAACCTGATAACAATGTAACCGGAATGTTTTTGCATTGGAACCCACAATGTCAAAGAAATAAAGGCATGGAGAACAGAGCTAAGATTAACTACCTGCAATAGCAAAAGATAGAATATCTTAGTGTGAGTTAGTTGAGGACCAATTCTCCCCTGGGAAATAAAGGACAGAATAAGAAGCTGCATGCCGACCATCTTTACTTCCTAGGACTTTACCTGATACCCATTTCGAGGCTGTGATTGTGTGAGAAGGAAGGTAAATTTTATTTGTAAACTCCAACTCGGTGCAGATTTTTACTCAAGATATTTAGGTCAGCAGGTAAGCATATACCCACTACACCACCAGGGTTTGTTTTTAAAATTAAAGGACCCTTTTTTTTATATACATTAGTGGCACATAAGACTTATGATACCAGAGTCGTGTTTTTTTTTACAGACCAATCGGCACTCTGTTACCATCTTTACTTTCCAGTATATTTCCTGGCCCCCATTTTAGGATAGGTCAATCGGGGATATTGAAAAATATCTGGTTTGATGCAGATTCCAACCAAAAACCTTCGGCTGGCAGGCAGTGCACCTACCCACTACACTACTCTGCAATTCCTAAAGTATCAGTTTATGAAAATAATTGTATATCTGTATTGCTTTCAAAATTAAATTTGTGATCTGTCTTGTGGGAAAATTTTTCAGGTGCCATCGACCAAATGGGAAGATTTTGTGGCTGTGTGAAAAACATGAGAATTCTTCATTTTACAAAAACAGTGACAAATATCATGAAACTCAACAGCCACAAGATTCAGAAACTATTGCAGATGCAATGGGTGAAGGAGATACTGAAGTTGATAGCACAGACGGTGAGAATAAATTATTTCTGTGCCAATCAATTCAGACTCATTGATTACTCCTCACATTTTTGTTCTGTTGCAGACAGTTGTTAGATTGGATATAGAGTCTGAATGGTTAGTTAAGATCAGCAGTTCTCAGCCTGTGGGGGTCAAACAACCATTTTACAGGGATTGCCTAAGACCATAGGAAAACACATTCATTGAAGTTTATGACCTCGAAAATACCTTTATTGTTGGGGGTCACCATAACATGAAGGACTTGTTAAAGGGTCGCAGCATTAGGAAGGTTGAGAACTGCTGGTTTAGGTCCTTGGGTTGGGCTGAGTTTTGTTAAGAACTGACATTGCTGCACTCAGAATATTCCCATAAGTGCTCCATCCCATCTTCAGCAGCCAGTGAAAAGTTATAGTATTGATGGTACCAGTTGTAGTTTCATTAAATGTCATACCTTCTGTCATTTTAGATCCTAAGTCTGATATTTTTATTTAAATATATTATGGGAGCTTAGATCTTTAATTCCTTTGGTCCCATAAGGTTTTTCACAAAAATCGTTATTGTTTTAATTAAATATTGCCACAAAGATTCGAACCACTTGCTGTTTTGTAGGAATTAAAAATGAATCAAAGATACCACTGAGATTGCCAGATTTATTTAGTATATACTGATCAAAACTTAAATATAAGAAGACACTTGATGTGATGTTTGAGACATGCGGGGAATAGTCAGTAACACATAATTTTGGGGGGCTGAATGAGTCTAATAATGTTATAATAGTTATTTTAAATCACCAAGACCCAAGCATTGGCAGCTTTAAAGTTGAATTCATAAGGATAAGAAGAATTAAAGTAACACATTGCTAGTGCTAAAGGAGTTACCATTAATCCTTAATCCTTACATCTCCCAGAAAACTTTGATGAAGTAACTGAATGAAATGAAGAATAAGAAACATTAATTAGCTGGTGTCTGCTCAGAATTAAAAGACATTATGACAGAATTACTAATCAAAATACCCTGGACTTATCATTTACACAGATGAACTGCTAAAACTCTAGCAATAAACTTATATGGAAACAATCATGTGTTAACTAGTGCGATATTAAATTATCAAAAGTAATTGACAAACATTAACAAATATAAATATCCAGTATTGAAGTAGAAAAGATATTTCAGTATATATCCCAGAAGGGTAGAACAGGATATCACTGATTAAAATATTACTACTACTATTTGATCAATCAGTCAATTAGCATGTCCTTTGCAGAACATCGCTCTCTTCATGGCACACCTGAAAGTCTCTCTTTCTCTAGCTAATTCTCCAGCCTGTGTGCTTTCATAGCCAATACTCCTTGAATGTCCTGTATCCACCTTCTCGGAGATCAACCTCTGTGGAGAAAATATCCACAGGATGCTAACTACCTGGAACCTCTGAAACGAACCTTGTGACTCTGCTCGGAACATTTCAGTCTCCATCTTTCTCAAAATGCTCTGTGAGTTTTGAACTTTTAGAAGCCTGGGTACTTTTTTCAGCTTATCTGCTTCATCTTAACCATGATATTTATAACAGACAGTTCTTGTAAATAAATAACGGAAGAAAAACAAATTTACAAGAATAAAAAAAAAAAACAAGAATATCAATCAGTTTATATTGTAAATAATGTACATACAAGTATGTTGTTTTGGACAGAAATACCTCAAGAAGTCCCAGAAAATACTTCACAAATACCGGTTAAACTGGTGCAACCAACAGGACAGGTGCTGCCACGAAGACCAAAGCTGAATAGAGGGACCTCCAGCAGCCGCAAGCCTACAAGTCAAGCATGTAGTTTGATGTAAACAGTTGTGGTTAAAACAGCCATTTCTTTTGAGATTGTTTAAACAGTCTTTCATATTGGAGCTGTTAAAACAGCTGTTTGCACTGGGATTGTTTTCAGTCCCCAAATGTTTTACTTCAGCTCACTCAATCCTAACAGGTTGTTTCTTTAATAAGCCGCAAGCCTACAAGTCAAGCATATAGTATGATGTAAACAGTTATTGTTAAAAAAGTCGTTTGTATTGGAGCTGTTAAAACAGCTGTTTGCACTGGAATTGTTTTCAGTCCCCACAAGTGTTACTTTAACTCACTCAATCCTAACAGGTTGTTTCTTTAATAAGCCGCAAGCCTACAAGTCAAGCATATTAAAAAAAAAAAGTAAAGTTCCCCTTTTACGCCTTTCGGCGCATCGGGCATATGGGCAGAGCGTCCCATATTTTTACAGACCATCAGCACTCTGTTTGTAATGTGGTCAGCATTACGCCGGCTGTCTTTACTTTCCCAGGACAGCCCATCCTGGTACCCATTTTAGGCTGGGTCGACCTGCGACGTCCCATACCACGACAAAAATCCACGCAGCCTGCAGTGGGTTTCGATCGTGGTATGCTGGCTTACGAGTCGGACTCGCAACGCCTTAGCCACGGACGCCGCCAGTCAAGCATATAGTATGATGTAAACAGTTGTTGTTAAAAAAGTCTTTTGTATTGGAGCTGTTAAAACAGCTGTTTGCACTGGGATTGTTTTCAGTCCCCAAAAGTGTTACTTTAGCTCACTCAATCCTAACAGGTTGTTTCTTTAATAAATGTTTGAATCAGAAAGGGGTAAAATAACTGCTCTGTGATGATGATGATGATGATGCTGATGGAAGTGCTGGAGTTAAATAAGAGTTCAAGCAGAGTTTGATAATGTAGCAGCTAAATGCGTCAAAGAAAAGTTTTTTTTTTTAAATGTAGTGTATAGTTGAAATTAACAAATGTGTAGTATTTGCTTGGTACCAAATGAGTTAAAATAGCCACTTGTAGAAGGCATGTTAATAAGGTATTTGTTTTGATACTGTTAATACAGACATTATGAAGAACTGTTAAGACATTTGTATTGGAGCTGTTAAAACAGCCATTTTTGTATTGGAGCTGTTAAAACAGCCATTTGTATTGAAGCTGTTTAAATAGCCATTTATATTGTAGTTGTTAAAACAGTCTTTTGTATTGGAGCTGTTAAAACAACCATTTGTATTGGAGATGTTAAAACAGCCATTTTACTAAATAAGCTCAAAGATCTAAATAGCTATACGTCTAGCTGTAGTAATTTATTGTTTAAGCCAGTGTTACAGTTACCCTTTTACCTTTCAACAGCAACAATCATGACCTTACGACTTGGCATGAGTTGGTTGATGGCCTATGATCCATTGAGGGAATAGAAGGCAGAAGAAGGAGAAAAGAAAATCATGACCATATTTTGAACCATTGCTTAAATTTTAGTTTGGGTTTTTTACAAGACTGATGAAGAAAGTCTGGCCAAACCAGTCCACAAGCAGCGCAGCTTCAGTGCGTCCTTGGCATTGCTAGAGATTACCGCTATCTCTCATCTTGTTTTGCTACCACTTTTCTTTTGTTTTTAAACAATTATTTTACGTACCAGTGCCAAATAGGGTCACTCATAAAAATACCATAAAAGAAGATCAGTAACCACATAACTGGTCTGATGACCAAAAGAAATACATTCAGAAATGCAAAAGATTACACAAAATGATTATTACAGCTATTTAAAAAGTATTCAAAATAATGTTTTCCGATAATGAATCTAAATAATGATAACACAAACAATACATTGCACAATTTATTGCCAAGCATATTTCGCTGTATCTCGTCAGGTGCCTTACTACAGAATTACATCAACATAAAATGGAGCACAAAACTGAATAAATGCAACTGAAACGTGAATAGTCTCTTTCGATGCATCTTGTTTTGTCTAGTCACCGGCACTGGCCGGAAGTTCGCCGTAGTCACACAGGTCAAGGTGTACATGAGGGTATCGGCAGGCATTAAGCATCCACTGTACAAAGCTTTACATGGTAAAGTCGGGAGATGTGAACCAACGTCATTGCACACGGTTTTAAACCATAAGTTCTCTGCCACCAGTACGGACAGCTGTTAAGAAACTGTCCACCTGTGTCGCCGTCCGCACGCAACTCTGTAGCTACAACAACGTTCCTCCATTTACCCAGAGTTTTAGCTCTGGTACCCATTACCTAGAGGTTGGGTGAACCCTGGAAACCGCTCAGTTTTGATCAACAGCCGTGGGCTGCAGGGAGTCGAAGCTGTAATTGAAAGCAAGTCTCCTATCAACTGTGCTAACCTGGCCCTCATATGCATGACAGTGCTTTCCATGTGGTTCGTCACACACCAAACATGTGACTGCTGAAAATGATACAGCTAATCACTATACAAAAAGAATGCGTCTCAAAAGAGGCCACTCCTGGATGGCCAAGGCTAAAGATTTATTCCAGCAGGTATGCGACCTAGATAAGATCAGTCACGGAAAAGAATAGACGAATTCACCAGTAGACTTGTCTAAGGTTGTCATCACACTGGAAAGGTACTGCAGGAATCAGATTCCTGCGGCCATAGACACAGACTAAGGGCACTGATAGATCAGCATTCACAACCAAAAGACATCAAGATTGATCCGTGAAGTGCGGATCAAGGTCAGCATAGGCATACACAGTAAAACTATGGGGAAAACAATAAGGGATGACAGCGGCACTTAGGAGGCAACCACATCAAGCATGACCATAGAGATAGTCGCTGCTTCTAGAGCAGTAGCATGGGCATCAGAGCAAACCGCCACACAGGCAGTAACTGTATCAGACTCCATGAACATGCTTCAGAAGATAGCAACAGACAGTATGCGCTCTGAATGGGTAGAAATCATTTGAAAATTGCATTTCACCTCACTTACCTGGATCTACACACCTGGTCATGATGGCGTAAAGGATAACGAACGAGCGGACCAACTGGCAAGCAATGCACCGCCTGTTGGAAGAAGCATGGACAGAGCAGATATCATCAACACTGTACGGACTCGGCTAATGGATAATGATGAATCTCTGACACTAACATGATTGCATGACATTGGAGTAAAGCACGTATGTGCCCCCCATCGAGGCCAAGATTGGAGACATTATAACCAACTTCTCATAGAAACACTTAGTAGAAGTACCTTGGAGTGGCTGCTGCATCGGAGGACTGAGCATGCATGGTAATGCCTGATTTCGTCAGTTACTCTAACATAACATAAAATAATTGGGGGAAAAATGGGACTTGTCCAATGAGAATTGGACATATGGTCACCTTCAATATCAAAACAGAAAAAAACAAAACTATATACCACAATTATAACCTACATGGGTTGAATAGGATGTTGTTTAAATTACCACTACTAGAAGAAAAACAAAAACAACAAAAAATTGACTGAATAAGCTCAAAGATCTAAATAGCTATATGTCTAATTTCTAACTATAGATGATGGTAGAAGTAGACTAAATTTTAAAAAAAAAAAAATAGATTATCAAATATAGCTTACAAGAGAGATAATTAAAAAATATATATATAAAAATGTATGAACACAATAAGTCAAAGTGAACGAGTGAGAGAGACAGAACGTATTGGAGAACAATTACAACCAGCATATGTGGATATGTATTGATTGAATTTCTACTTGATGATTTGTAATGTGAGAATTGTTTACAAACTTTGTTAATTCTCTAGTTGCAACACCAATTGTTGTTTCTTTTTCTTTCTTTCCTTTCCTTTTTTCTTTTTAAAAACTAAATGGAATATTAAGAGCCACTGTAGTGTAGTTGCTATATGCTTGCATGTGGATCTGAAAATCATGGGATCAAATCCAAATAGAGCCACATTATTTTCAAAAATGACCTTGCGCTCAGGTCTACCCAGCCTTAGATGGGTTCCAAGTAAAGTCCTGGGAAATCAACATGGCTGGTGTGATGTTGACCACATTAACTACTCGGAGCTGATTGGTCTATAAAATATAGGTCAGCACAATATGCCCAGTATTTCTGAAGACGTGGAGAAGTGTGCTTTGCTGAACTTTTCCTTTTTTTTTTTTAAAATGAAATATTATCATTTTTATAACAGTTTGAATAACCTTATTCTCTAATAAAAACCAGTTTATCATTAACCGATTGGAAAAAATTATAGCAGAATGCATGGTACCAGGAAGAAGGGGCAGGAGCCGACCGACACGAAGATGGGCACAGGATATAAGTGACTCCTTGAGTATGAAAGTACATGAGGCGGGAGAACTGGCGAGAGACCAAGTTTCTTTCAGGCAGACTGTGATGAGAGTGACGTTCTGCAAAGGACCTGCTACATGATGAAAAAAAAAACCAGTTTATCATTAACCGATTGGAAAAAATTATAACAGAAGGCATGGTACCAGGAAGAAGGGGCAGGAGCCGACCGACACGAAGATGGGCACAGGATATAAGTAACTCCTTGAGTATGAAAGTACATGAGTCGGGAGAACTGGCGAGAGACCAAGTTTCTTTCAGGCAGACTGTGATGAGAGTGACGTTCTGCAAAGGACCTGCTACATGATGATGATTGCACATTATTTATAATTGCTTTTAATACTTATGTAATATTTTTAATGTTTATTATTTCTGAGTGTTTTTCTCACCTTATTCATTTAAAATGTATTTGTTTCAAGTTTACTGACACCAGTTTTGCTACAATACTGTAATTACTGTTTTAACCATATCTGCCTTTTTTGGCTGATTTTGCGCATGCTATGATATAAAATTTTAATAATACCTGTAACCTTGGCCACTGTTGTTTTCTTGTTTATTCCGTGCTGTCCATAACAAGGAGCCATTGTCGATGAAATAGGTAAACTAAAAAACTTTGGCCACATTTAATATCATAAAGAGTTGGAAAAAAAAGGAAATTTGGGAGATGTGAACCAGCGTCATTGCACATGGTTATAAACCATAAATGCTCTGCCACCAGTACTGACAGCTGATAAGAAGCTGTCCACCTGTGTTGCCCATCCGCACGAAGCTCCGTAGCTACAGCGACGTTCCTCCATTTACCCCAGAGTGTTAACACTGGTACCCATTTCCTAGAGGCTGGGTGAATCCTGGGAACCATCTGGTTTTGAACCCCAGCCGAGAGCTGCAGCAATTTGCAGCTGGATTTGAAAGCGAGTCTCCTATCGACTGTGCTAACGCAGTCCCTAAGTTGGAAACAAAAAATATTTTATTAAAAGCTGTATGCTATCTGTGCCAGACATGGTCAGTGTCCACAAACCATAGAAGAATATCAGTAACCACCGAAATAAGATTCTTGAGAAGGGCTTCAGGGGTGATCAGAAGAGATAGACAGAAATTAGGGTCACAAGAGAAAAATTCAGCATGGAACCAATTCTAAAGCAAATAAATAGTTTGACCACTTATAGAGAATGCCTTGTGATGCCATACCATACAAAACATATACCAAAAGAGGAGAGGGAGTAGAGCACAAGGTAGACCAAAAATAACATGGAAAGATAAAATCAAAGAAACGCTACAACAGCACAGAGTGTCTGTGGTCGAGGTAGCCAGAACAGCAAGCAGCAGAACCTCATGTGTTCCTTAATACCAGAAGCGGTTTAAAAAATGGAAGTTAAAAAGAAGAAGAAGAAATTAGTTAGAGAGAACAGGGGTGAAGAGTATGGTTCCTGGAGGAAGCAACAAGGAATGGCCAGCATGCTGATGGGCACAGGATGTTCAAGAACATCCAGGGCATGAAAGTTCATGATGCAGGAAAGCTGGCAAGGGACTGAATGGCTTTCCAGCATTCTGTGATGAAATTTTTACGTTAAGAACCAACAATTTTGCACTCTGGGCATTCCCATAAGCAATCTGTTCCCATCTTCAGCAGCAATCGCAAAATTCTAATTCCGATTGTACCAGTAACAGTCTGATTGTATATCTGTCTCTCCCTTTCCCTGAGTGTTGAGCGTTACCCAGATCCCCTGGTCATTTCTAGCTGCACCATTCTTTTAGGCTGTGATGATCTCTGTTGTGCCTGTGCAGTATTTACTCACTCGCAAAGAGCCCTACAACATTCAGCTTGCTGAGATTAGTGATGAAAGAGATGCGCTCTAAAGGGCCTGCTACACGATGATGGTGATCAAATAAATGCTACTGTAAATAAAGTAAAGATCCCTTATTACGCCTAAGGTGCATTGGGCATATGGGCAGAGAATACCATATTTTAAAGACCAATCAGCACTCGGTGGGTAATGTGGTCTGCATTACGCCGGCCGTCTTTACTTCCCCAGGACAGCCATCCTGGTACCCATTTGAGGCTGGGTCGACCTGCGACGTCCCATACCACGGTAAAAAGTCCACGCAAATGCTACTGTAATATCGATTAAATTGGGACCAGTGTCCATAAAATAAGTGCTAAAATCTATGAGAAATGCTTCGAATGAAATAAACATACTGCTAGTGGAATGCAATGTATCTTTGTCATTGGGGGTTAGAGAGGAGATTCTTGCTTACTGCATGCATCCAAGTTTTAACATATAGCTGTGGATACTGGGCAATCGGTTGCCATGCCAAGCAGTTTCTTGAGGTCTCGGAGATGCGGTTTTACAGAGGAGTGCTTGGTATGCCTTGGACAGCCAAAACGTACAACCAAGAGGTTTTGAAAGAGGTGTAAGCCCGAAGACGGCTGGTCACAGACATCGGAGGGAGACTGTCATCGTTTTTCGGCCGTGTTGTGGGAGGAGGGAGAATGTAACATGTGACCACCGGAGGGATTTGTGGAGGGAGGGATAGAGGAAGACAACGAGAGAAGATTCTTGACAGTCTTGTTGCATGGTATGTTGGTGTGTCAGCACATGAGCTAATACATGCTGCAGGAGATCACAGAATGTGAAGAGGCATGGTCGCCCACGCCAGTCTGCACGGTACTTGATGAAGATGATAAGAATTTGCAATTTTTTTTCCGCGTGGATTTTGTCTCACAAATTTGGAGTTGGAAACCTGGCAATTCACCAACAATACACGAAGAGAAAGAGTCACAAACGTCAGCATTAGAGACAAAGTTGGAACAAGAGCATGCATGGAACATATTGAAAGACAGAGAATGAAGTGGTTTGGCCATTTAGTAAGAATGCAACCGGATCAGATTGCCTATAAGGCCTTTTACAGTAGAACATCGGGAAGAAAGGTCAGAGGAAGACCAGGAAAAAATGGATAGATGGAGTAGCTGAATACGGCCAGAAGATCCAGAAAACTGTCACTCAAATCACGCGAGAGGCACAAAACAAATATTTTAAACCACAACACTGGGCTGCAACCCGGTAAAAGTGAAGAAGACAATAGATTCATTCATTCATTCAGTAGCATGTCCCTCGCGGAACCTCGCTGCCATAACAACCCTCCGGAAAACCTTCCTATCATGAGCAAGATGTCCTGCGTCTGATACACCCATCTGGAGATCATCTGCCACATCCTGCACCCATCTTCTCCTTGGCCTTCCTCTTCCTCTCTTCCCAGGCATATACCCCTCCATTATTGTTCTCTCTAGACTTCCATGACGTTTCAAGTGACCAAAATATTTCAATTTTAGATTTTATTGTCTTTACTAGCCAACCCTCTTCAATATTCAGCTCTTGAAGTATGGATGCATTTGTTCTTTTCTTTACCCAAGACAATAGATAGATAGATAAAACCTGGCAATCCCGGTATCCCCGCTCTCGCAGCAGACGCGGGAGTCAAACGAGTTTTCGATTTCAGTCGACCATGTTAATTCAGAAATAACCCTAAGTAATAATTAATACAGTGTTGCCACTTTGGATCTTTTACATCCAAATTTAGATCTTTTTCATTGCATTTAGATATTGTTTTTGACGTATAGATCGTAAATACTTATAGATCTTTTCATATAGAGTAAATATTTTTTTTCCTTCAGTGTCAATAGAAACTTCCTCTTTTACCGCTGTGGGTGTCGAGGGAAGATATAAGGTTCTGTTTCGAGGGGAGAAGGTTCTACTCTTCTGGCTGCCTCGACCATAGGAGTGCTGTTGTAGAGTTTCTCTGATTTTATACATTTTTTTCCTTCTCTTTCAGTATGCTTTGTATCAATAATTACTTGTGTAAAATCCAGAATATTTGCTACTCATTCAATATTTTAAAATATTTTTATTTTTGTTTTGGTCTGGCACGTACATTGTGACAACTGCCATTACTTGAACTTTGAACTCTCACTGGGGTCAACGCACAAATATCTGGCAGCCCGGGTACTGATTAATCAAAACGCGCGTAAATCATACTAATTTTGTTTAAACCGTATCCTCACTGTGCTGACTTTGTGTTTCTTTTTCATGTGATTAAAAAAAATTGCTCACCTTTATATGGGGCTTTCACTTTGAAAAAACCTTTCACCATGCTAAAAGTAAATTATGAGCTAAAAATTTGGAAAAAGTGGTTGCATGATGACAAAATGAAAAATTGGGGATATGAACAAAGATTGTTGTAAGTACTGCAAGTGTGAAATTAAAGCGAAAATACAAAACTCAAAGAGTCATGCGGAGACTAAAAAAACATAAAACTGCAGTTCCATTTAAAGATATTACACCGCTGACATCTGTTTTCAGAACTATACTGATAAATGAATCATCAAAAGTTGAAGTATCAGTCGCAATGTTTTTAATTTGTCACTGTTTAGGAACTGAAGGACCTTTTAATCAGCAAACAGTTAGGCTTGAAGAATTTGGCTGCAATTGGTACTGATAATGCCTCAGTGTTGGTTGGTATAAACAATGGCGTTTATGCCAAGCTGAAGGAAGCTATCCCATCGTTAATACTTATAAAATGTATGCGTCATTCATTGCAGCTAGCATTATCACATGCTTCATCTAAATATTTACCAAGGAATTTGGAATACTTTATTGCTGAAACACTTTACTGGTTTTCCAAATCATTTGTCAGACAACAGCAATACAATACATTATATACAGCCTTGAATGATGGTTCCACACCACCGAAAATTCTGTCAGATTGCAAAACTAGATGGTTATCAATTTAACAAGCTGTTGAAAGAATTATGAAGCAATGGTTGAAGTTGAAGACACACTTTGAAATAACAAGACAAAGTGAAAAGTGCTACACAGCTGAAATACTATATGGAATGTACAGTGATGAAAAAAAATTGTCATTCATTCTCTTTTTATAAGCTATTCTAATGGAAGTGCAAAAAGTTTATAAACTGTTCGAATCTAAACTTGTTGATAAAGTTAAATTACTTGATGATCTCACCTTGCTATTTCGCTCGGTAAAAGACTGGTGTTGCCAACTTCTAAAGCTGATTTGCTCACTTGCACTATAGAGAGCTATTTGGCTCATAAGCCACACCTTGGATATTAAATCGAATCAGAAATTGATGATTTAAAAACAAAATGACTGTTATCAGAGAATGAAGAGAACAACTTGAGAAAACGCTGTCAAGATTTCCTTATCTCATTATTCAAGCAACTGAAGCAGAGACTTCCTGAAAATCTAGATGTTTTGAAAAATATTTCACTTTTTTCTGTGAGCAACATACTTCAGCTAGTAAAGGACATACCTAAATATTGTAAAGTTATGAAATTTTTAGGGGCTACTGATAATAGTGTCGCGGAAGCAGAATATCAGTTAACCAAAAAAAAGTTAGCTGAATGGACAAACAAAACAGAAATTAAAGCATTTTGGAGTGAAGTGAGACAATTTAAAGATGTCTCATCAAACAGTCCATTCTGTAAGCTCTTTAAAAGTGCCATGTCTGCCATGATACTACCCCACTCAAATGCTGACGTAGAAAGAGTTTTCAGTGCTAGGAATTATATCAAATATAACCTAAGAAACAGGGTGAAATTTGACCTCTTAAATGCTATCGTGCCATTAAAATTCGGCCTGATGAGACTAGGGAAATAAGTCTACTGTTCCACTTATAAAGAAATTTGAACAGCTAAAGCATACCAGGGTCATTTTAGATCTGAAGCTTCAACTTCATTATCCAAGCTAAGTTTATCATGTGGATCTTGTGAGGCAGACATCAGTGAAGATGAGGACATGATTATGTAGGGTAAGTCATAACAAAAGCTATGTAATTTTTGACTTTTTCAATTTGGATGTTTTCTCTAGATCTTTTCCACGCAGATTTAAATCTTTTTAGATATTTTTTGACACCGTTTTGGATATTTTTTGTCAAAGAAAAGTGGCAACAGAATTAATAATAATATTTAATATAAACAGTACTGACGTTCATTGAAGGTATTTAAACTTATATGTAATGTACCTTTGTGTTCCAATGATGTCATTTTTTTTTTAAACTGCATGTGAGTTATTCTGTTTTTTAAGCCAATCCAGTACGTAGTAGTAATTATTTTTGTGACATCGTCATTGACTTCATTGACAACAAAAAGGTTACTGTACTGTCTACTAACTGACTGTTGTTTATTTTTGACGTTTAAGTTTATCTCTTTCGTTGTTGTCTTAAGGCTTAGCTTTGTCGTCTAAGTCACGTGTCACTAGTATCAGAGGATGTCGTATTCAGTAAATAATAACATTTGAAAGTAATTAAGTATTTAAGTATTGATTGTAATTAAGTGTTTTGTTTACACTTACATAATGAATGCGGACCTCTTCCGGCGATTACACAGCCTGCGGCGTGGTGTGAGGCTAAACTAGATGGCTGGGTCTCACAAGCAAATACAATGAAGAAAGTTTTAGGCTGCAGGAGATGCGGTAGCTGCTGCTCGTGTGTCCCAGCCATCTAGATTAGCCCCGCTCCGCACGTAGCGGCATGAGAGATACTCTCGGCGGTGACTTTTAACCTTACCTCGGCGGAAGCTTTCTTTTCCGCTGTATGTTGTGGTCGCAGGAAAAGGTCCCCAATTTACATGTGACTGAGGCCCTGTTGTGGTATATTTTCGGCCTCGATAATTTAGGATTGTTATTCAGAGGAGAGCCGAATGTTCTGGGTTCATCTTTACATACAGTTGTTGTTCCCAGTGTGGGTTCTGGGGCCCTATTATAGCGAAAACAAGAATTGACCCACTTCTTCTTCTTCACTTCCTCTTTTACCGCTGTGGGTGTCGAGGGAGATATAAGGTTCTGTTTCTAGCTCTTCTGGCTGCCTCGACCATAGACACATCGTGCTGTTGTAGAGTTTCTTTGATGTTATCCTTCCATCTTGTTCTTGGTCTACCCCATGCTCTACGTCCTTCTTCTCTTTCCATGTATGCTTTGTATGGTATGGTGTCACAAGGCATTCTCTCTAAGTGGGCAAACCATTTCACTTGCTGTCTTTGTATGTAATCCAGAATTGGTTCTGTGCCGACTTGTTCTCTTATGATCTCATTCCTGATCTTATCTCTTATGGTCACTCCTACAGCCCTTCTCAGACATCTCATTTCCGTGGTTACTAATTTTCTTTTATGGTTTGTTGTGAGTGACCATGTCTGGCACTGGTAGCACAGAGTTGGAATAAATATGCTTTGAATAAGATGTCTCTTTGTGCTGATTGGGATTGTCTTATGCTGTAAGATTGACCCACTGCCTACCCAAAAGCATGTCGTAAGAGTCGACTAATTGGGAGCTTCCTTCGAAGTCGGAGTACATCTGCCTGAGAGGCAAGAAACCAGCAGTCTGCATACAGTTGAGTTAGATCTGTAAAACGGATGCACACGCAACACTCAGATTCTGGAACAGGACTACAGTCCAGAAGTGGACTGAGCTTCTAGGCATTACCACACAAAAACCAACATGATATACACAAATATTAGTTACATGCAAACAAGTGGTTAGAATAAAATGAAACTTGGAGACATTGTAGAAAATAGGCTGACCTTTTATCTAGTGCCAATATTCCACTTTTTTGTGTCAATCCACCCAGCAGGATCAGTCTTGTTTCACAAAGTGAGCACCAGATGTTGCTGTTTGAGGTACACGGCCCCTTCTCTTACTATCCTCTGAGTCAGAATCACCAAAGTATCATCACCTGTTGGACTGAAAAACCTAGACTTACTTCACTTTCCTGTCGAAGTGCTTGGTTCATCAGCCGCTCGTTTCATTGTGAATTTACATAATTTTTTCACGTTAAACCACACATAGTAAATCCAAACACACATGGGCAGTCATTCGCAGTGACTAACCACGAGGTTTGATCACGATTGGTTGGTTATTTTTAGTTTGTGGCGTGTTTTAGCACATTGTACGCAAAGTACCAACAATTAGGTACAGCGGTTTAGCGGCAGATACAAAAATTACCATAGAAGTGGTCCGGTAGAGTTAATGCCTGCAGATCTTAGTACCTCAGCAAACCGACAAGTTTTCTCCTGTCTTGAATGTAAGCATTTTTCTCCTGTTTTATTACTTTCATTTGTAAGCAACTAATGATCAGTAATGTGTGGTTAGCCCATTCTCTGAATTGCAATCGTAACCGTTTACCTTTTGGTAAAAGTGCTAAAAACATACTAACGAAATCTGGATTTCTTGGTGGTTTTTCTTTCTGTATAAAAACTGTTAGTTTTAGATAGTATTTGATGGAATGCTGCCTTTTTTATTGATTGATCAGTTTGTCCCTCTAGACCACAACGTGCAGGTTTACCACCTTTAAGGGGCCATGTTAGCGCAGTCGATAAGAAACTGGCTTTCAAATCCAGCTGCGACTCGCTGCAGCCACAGTCGGTATACGAAACTGGGCGGTTCCTGGGGTTTGCCCAGCCTCTAGGAAATGGGCACCAGAGTTGACACTCCGGGGTAAATGGAGGAACATCGCTGTAGCTACAGAGTTACGCACGGACGGCGACACAGGTGGACAATTTCTTATCAGCTGTCCGTACTTGTGGCAGAGCACATGGTTTATAACCGTGTGCGATGACGCTGGTTCACATCTCCCAGCTTTACCTTTACCTTTGCCACCCTTAGATTTGAAGAAGGAAAAAAAAACCAGAAATTCTCAATCTGGATGACAGGACAGAAGTTATAATTAGGTAATTAATTTAAGTAATTAGTTCTTTCATCTCTTAGATTATTCTGCATATTATCTCAGTGTGGTAATCCTACCATTTGCTGTAATCATTAACCCTGAATAATTGAATCTCTCTACTTGTTTTCATGACATCACATTTGTTTTCACTGATAAATCTAGTTCATAGGTTTTGGAAACTTCACAGACAGATGCAAAGGAAGGATTGGCCTATCACAACAGGCATTATATACACTGATAATGGTATTCCAATGACATCAGACAAACAGTTGCTTCTTGTTAAGGCAATCCTAAGCACAACTTCTGTTGTTTTGTTTCTGTTTATTTTCAGTGGTTATATTTAATACTTTAACATATTCTTTACTCACATTCTAACACCTAGTTTCTGCTGAACTAATTTACAGTGTATTATTCTAATGCAGGTTTGGACATATTATCTCAGAAGGAAAAGGCAAAATCCTGTGCTGCAGACAAGGCAGACGCTACAAAAGTTGGCCAGGCGCTCAAATTGAGATTAAATTCTGAAAACATGGAAGATGGCAAGGAAATCTCTATGGTAAAGCCTTTGTCTCAGAAATCTACCTCAGCTGCTGTGAAAGGACAAGCAGAGACAAGCAGCTTGTCAAATTCCAACTTAGAAGTTGATATTTTAGTTGCAGACCATGATGAAAATGTAGCCGATAAAATACCACAAAGCAGCAGATATAAAGCAGAGGAGAACACTTTAACATCTGATGTGCAAACAAATAGCTGTGCTCTTCACGATGCCATCAAGTCACAGTCCTCAACCCAAGTGATCGAGCTCCTTGAGGAAAACTGCACAGTCTCTCAGGGTGATCTGAACAAAATGTTGGACCTAGCTTGCCACAGTGGCCAGAATGGTATTGTCCAAAAGTTAGATCACGGAAAGAATGGGAAGAGGAGAAAGCGAGGAAATGGAGAGGGGAGACGCCATAGACATAGGAGAGCGGGAGCCCGGAGAAACAGGCGAAAAGCAGACCGTCTGGGATTGAAGCATATTAGAGTAGGTTACTGGAATTGTAGTGCCAAGCAGAGAGGACCTGTACTGGAGAGACTGATTAATGACTTCGATATCATCATGCTGCAGGAATTAAACATAGATACATATGAGTATCCTGGATTTATTAGTTATATAAATCCTGCCGGACAGGAAAGACATGGGCAATGTCTGCTGGTGAAGAATGTGGTGAAGCATGTGCCTCTTGACCTGGGCCAGTGGAATCATAGTACACTAGAGGTTCAGGGTATACAGCTAGATAATGGGGGCACAACGTGGAATTTAGTTAATGTTTACGCTGCAGCTGACTCACTTATCACAAAGGAACATTGGGACTGGCTCAAAGAGTTGAAAGAAATCCCTGGTAATAGGCTTCTCATTTGTGGGGATTTTAATGCACGGGACAGAGCATGGGATGGTACTGGGGAAAATAAACAAGGAAATGCTTTAGCAGAGGCTATGGTGGATGCAGATGTAGTCTGTATAAATGATGGTAGTCCAACTAGAATGGCAACGAAACCTGGTGATGTAGACACGGCTGTTGATTTGGCGTTTGTTACCCAGTCAGCAGTGCTGGACACAAAATGGAGTGTCTTAGGCAAGGAAGGGAGTGACTGTATGCCATGTTCAGTCTTGATTTCTAAAGCTGTAGGGTATTGTGAGAACGTGCAAGACTTTTAAGTTTGACAGGACCAGTACCCTTCTTGGACGCCTTTGACAAAAGGTATGCAGCAGAACCAGCACCTCTGCTTTTGTGCATCCTCCATGGTGGACCCAAGAAGTATAACAGGCATGGAGAGCAAAGCAAGCAGCAGTTAAACAATCACAGAAAGTGCGAAAGACACCTCACAGATTACAAGATAAAAGTAGAGAAGCTAGAGAAGAAAAAGTATAAGAGTTCAGGCGGTGTGTAGCAGATACAAAAAAGGCTATGTGGGAACATTTTATGAGCGAAATTGAAGGGGATAAATCACTTTGTAGGTTTTGGAAACTTCTGGTAATCCTAGTTAGTGGAAACTTCACAGATAGATGCAGAGGATTGGCCTATCACAACAGACATTATATACACTTATAAAAGTATGTTAGTGAAACCAGACAAAGAGAAAGGGGAGGTATTTTTGAAGAGATTTATAGCCCAATCTGATTATAATGATAGGGAGCTTAGAAATTCAGTTAGAGGTAATCTGTCTAATACTTTAAATGATAATTACTTTTAGGATATTGTTGGGGTGGAGGATATAAAATATATACTGCAAAAAAGCAAAAGACACTGCACCGGAGCCAGACAGAGTCATGTATGCCCACGTGAAGAGCATGAGTGATGAAGACTTGAGGGAGATGGCTTTTTGCTTCAACCAGAGCATCAGAACAGCTTCAGTACCCCAGGACTGGGAACACAGCTACCTAATCCCACTTTCAAAACCAGGCAAAGATCATTCCAGACCCAGCAGTTTCAGGATTAGGGACAAAATATTTTTGGCAAGGTGCTTGAGAAGATTATTGCTGTTAAACTACAAATGTTTTTGAAAAGGGAAGAGCTCCTGCCAAAGGGTTTAGGTAGTTACCAGCTACGGAAAAACATCTTTTCAAATGCAGCTGCTTTTGTTATTTATGAGGGGTTCCAGAATAGACAGGAGATGATTGTGGCAGCACTTGATTTTTAGGATGCCCTAAATAGTCAGATATGATATTTTGATATCTGCGCTTGTGAAGAAGGGAGTTTGTCCCTGGCTGGTGAACTGGATAGCAGCTGTCCTGCATTCACGTGTGGTTGCCCTTCGCCTGGGTACGTGGACCTCAAAATCATGTAATATTGCCCTGGGACTACCAATGGGTTTTCCAATTTCAGCAGTTCTCTTCAATGTGAATACAAACAAGATTGCTGAACTTGAAGCATCAGGTGTTGGAAGGATATTGACATTTGCAGATGATGTTTTTGCATACAGGCAGGGGAGTAATAGGCAACGGATAGCCAAGAGTTACAGGCACTATAGAAGAAGGGACTGTCTGGTGTGCAGAAATGGGTGCTGTCATCATTTGAGAAAAGGCGGCTGTTTTGTGGTGCTCTTTGGACAATAGAATTGTGAGAGCTAATGTTCCAAGCCTCTCAAATAATAACAGTAACATCAAAAGAGAAAGCAAACTGAGGTACCTGGGTATCATTTTCAGTTGTGGTGAAATGCCAAAAATGACTCAATACTCTCAAGATTATGGCAGCAGTGGACATGAAACAAAGAATGTTATTCACAATGTTCCAGCATGTGATCCTGTCGGTGATAGATTATGGACTTGGAATGCTTACCATATCAAAGAATCAGCTGATAAAACTTGCGAACACTTACAAAAGATAGCTATTCGAGTAATTCTGTGTTGTGCAAGAGATACCCCTTTAGTGTGTATGCGATTTATACTTGCACTGCCTACTATTGCAAATAGGCTCAAATTTCTGCAAGCAAAGTCGTAGCTCCAGACAAGAAGCACCTCTAGAATGAAGCTCTGGGTAGATCTAAGGGTCACAGACGGAAAAGAGGAAGGTCTTCGGTGGCGCAAGCTGAAGACACAATTAGACATGTGTGCAGGCTTGATAAATTTGGGCGAGCAGAGCAGTGGGTCAAAGTGTCCGAGCAAGTTTCAGATTTATGGCGAGCAAGTTTCAGATTTGTGGCGAGCTAGTTTCAGATTTGTGTAGGGTTCTTATCACTTTAGGTCATTAGTGCAGGGACTGGCCAGCTGTTGCTGCTGAATCAACAGTTCAACAAATGATTCATGAAAATTCCCGCCCAGATGATGTGATTATCTATACAGATGGCTCTGTGTTGAGGGGCAGTCGAGGTGCATGAGGGTTTATAGCAAAAGTGAATGAATGTCGCTTAGTGTCGCAGAGTTTGGCATATGATATCACATTTAGTTTGGGAAAGGAGGTGAAGGCAATCCCTGCTGCCTTCCACTGACTTGTACACACATGCCGTGATTGTGACTCACAGAGCATGTTGAGAAAGGTGGAGGCAGGCATGCTCAGTGCAGAGTGGCAAGCATCACTTTAGAGGTATTGGGTAGTTAATATCCTTTGCATATTTTCTTCAGGTAATGCCGGTGTGTTGGGGAAGGGGCAGGCAGATAGACTGTCCAGTTTTGCACTACTTGTTGGTGAACTGATATATGACAAGCTGGATGTTATGAGGGCCACTTGGGAGTGAGTGAACAGTGCATTTGGGTCTGAGGAAAATGGCGCTGCGAGGAGTTACCAGGGGATCTGGGCGCCGCTGAACACTCAAGAGAAAGGCGAGACAGGTATCGGAATTGAAACTGTTCGCATGCTGCTGAAGATGGAGATGGAACACTTAATGGGAGTGTCCCGAGTGCTGTGATGTAGATTCCTAATTTTAACATTCAAGCTAGTAGATCTTGGAGCTAATATCTACTACAGAGATCCTAATGGAAATACACCATTAAATGTTTCAGTCCCCACAAGTGTTATTTTAGCTGACTCTGTCCTAACAGGTTTCTTTAATAAACGTTTGAATCAGAGGGGAGTTTAAAAAATAACTATATGATGATGATGATTACGATGATAATGATGGAAGTGCAGAGTTAAATAAGAATTTGAGTGGTTTGATAATGTAGCAGCTAAATGAGTCAGAGAATTATTTTTTTTAAAGTGTAGCTTGTTAGTAGAGATTGACAAATGCATGGTGATTGCTTTGTATCGAATGAATTAAAATAGCCACTTGTATTGCGCATGTTAGAAAAGCTGTTTATTTTGAGACTGTTAAACAGTCATTTGTGAAAAACTATTAAGATGTTTGTATTGAAACTGTTAAAAATGACCATTTATATTGAAGCTATAAAAACAGCCATTTATGTTGTAGCTGTTAAAACAGCCATTTTGCTCTAGCTCTAGTAATTTATTGTTTAAGCTTTTAACTGTCAAGAGCAATATGACTTGACATTTATTGGTTGTGGGCCTAGATCTATTGGCGGGATAGAAGGCAGAAGAAGGAGAAAAGAAAATCATGACCATATTTTGAACCATTGCTTGCATTTAGTTTGCGTTTTTTACAAGACTGACGAAGAAAGTCTGGCCAAACCAGTCCACAAGCGGCGCAGCTTTAGTATGTCCTTGGTATCGCTGGAGATTACCGCTATTTCTCATCTTGTTTTGCTATCCCTTTTCTTTTGTTTTTAAAAAATTATTTTACCTATGTAAGATACAATGCTACCAGTGCCAAATGTGGTCACTCATTAAAAAAAAACTATAAAAGAAGATCAGTAACCACAGAACTGATATGTCTGATGACTAAAGAGATACAGTAAAAAATGCAAAAGATTACACAAAATGATTATTACAGCTATTTAAAAATGCATACAGAAAAAATATTAAACTTAACAGTCTATGCTCATACAATCTGTTACAATTAATATATAATGTATGCAGTATTGAATAACCAGAAGAATTTGACTAAGATAAATATCCAATATCAATAGGGTGACCATAATATATTGAGCTGAAAATGGGACACCTCACTAATATTTTGTGCTGAAAATGGGACATCCCAAGCAAGTCAGCTTAACTCCCCTTTCTCCAAAGACACTTGTGTGCGCGCACACACACACAGACACACTTTTCATTCTGTGTCTCAGGGGTGAAAGGGTTAAATACTTTCTCAGCAAGTGATATTAAACCTTAACAATTGCAGCAGAAAAATAAATGAAACGAAAGGTTCTTTATCCGTAATGAAAAGATATGTTGCGATGAAAATTCTCAACAACACATTTCAGGCATTAAAAGTATTTAAAACTATGAAAACTAGTAAGGTCTAAAAAATATACCTTTAAAACATTTTTGAAGTGCCAATTTAAGAGCCGGGACACTGGAGAAAATGGGAAACAACATGGCACATTTGGTCACCATAAAAAAATATTATGAAAAATTGTACATTCCAAATATAACCAACAGGGGTTGAACAGGATTTTGTTTAAACTAGAAGAATTTACTGAATGAGCTCAAAGATCTAAATAGCTATACCTGTAATTTCTAACTATAGATGATGGTAGAAGTGGACTATGAATATAAAACAAAAAATAGATTATCGAATAGAGCTTACAAGAGAGATGATTTAAAAAAATGTATGTATGAACACAATAAGTCAGAGTGAACAAGTGAGAGAGGCAGAAAGTGTTAGAGAACAATTACAACCAGCATACGTGGATATGTATTGATTGAATCTCTACTTGATGATTTGTAATGTGAGAATTGTTTACAAATTTAGTTAATTCTCTAGTTGCAGCACCAGTTTGTTGTTTGTTAATCTTTCTTTCCTTTAAAAAAAAAATTGCCTGGGAATCTGACGATCATGGGATTCAAATCCAAACAGAGCCACATAAAAAAAAATACTTGATGCCCAGGTCGACCCAGCCCTAAATAGGTACCAAGTAAGGTCCTAGGAAGTAAAGGTGGCTGACGTGATGTTGACCACATCACCCAATGAGTGCTGATTGGTCTATAAAATGTAGGTCACCACTATATGTCTAGTATTCAGGGAGAAGTGTGCTTTGCTTTACTTTTAACTTTAAAAAAAAAATGAAATATGATTAGTTGTTTATGACAGTTTGATTTAACTTATTTTCCAATAAAAACCAAGTTATCCACATTTTTACTTTATTCAAATTTCATTTTGAACTTTATTTTTATTTGGGTCCTCATTACGGTGTCCGGCTCAAATACACGCAGGTTGACCGGTCATTCATGCTTGCTTAGGCTAGTCTATGTTACAGGATGTAGAGCACGAGTAGACCTAGAACAACATGAAAAGATAACATCAGAGAAACTCTACAACAGCACGGTGTGTCTATGGTCGAGGTAGCCAGAACAGCAAGAAGCAGAACCTCATGTCTCCCTTGATACCAGAGGTGGTTAAAAACATGGAAGTTGAGAAAATAAAGAAGAAGAAGAAATGAGCTGAACAGAACAGAGGTGAAGAGTATGGTTCCTGGAGGAAGCAACAAGGAATGACCAGCCTGCTGATGGGCACAGGATGTTCTTGACATCCTGGGCATGAAAGTTCATGATGCAGGAAAGCTGACAGGGGACTGAATGGCTCACTAGCATTCTGTAATGAAAGTTTTACGTTAAGAACCAACAATATTGCACTCTGGGCATTCCCATAAGCAATCTGTTCCTATCTTCTACATTTGCAAAGTTCCAATTGTACCAGTAGCAGTTTGATTGCATATTTTTCTCCCCTCCACTAAGTGTTGATCATCGGCCAGACTGCTATGGTCACTCCTTGCAACATCATTCTCCTAAGCCCATGATGATCTGTTTGTGCCTCTGTGGTGTTTACTCACTCCGAAAGGACCCTTATAACATTCAACTTGATGAGATTAGTGATGGGGGCTGATGTCCTGCTGGTGATGATAATGAAATAAGTGCTACAATAATAACAATTAAATGAGGGCTAGTGTCCGTGATAAGTTCCAAAATATATCAAATATGCATCACATGAAATAAGTGCCAAAATTGATGAACTAGTTAATTGACAGATTATCCTCATTGCACATCAAAGTTCATAAGCGCTCAGATCCCATCTTCAGCATATCCCCCAGCCTGTGGCAACTCATAACACCAGTTCTGTGTTGGTTTACTATTCTTTTTTGGCTACCTGTATAGTATTCATGTTTGGCGACACCTCTTGTGACCTGAAGTTCTTGTAGTCTTTTGAGTGTTGCCGATTCAGCGTCATCTGCTGAATCATCTTCTTGTCCTGCCTCCTTGAGAGCATTGAGAATGTTGGCCCGGTCCATTGATTTTCCTGTGCCTACCGTGGCCCTGCCAGCAAGCCAATCCGTTTGTTTATTCCCTCTTACCCAAGAGTGTCCTGGCACATTATGAAATATGCATCCCATGAAATAAAATTGATGAAACATGCAGCACATTAAATAAGTGCCAATATTGATGAAACATGCAAGCCATGAAATAAACAAATTTTTTCGCCAGGGACACAGATGAGTATCATTTATTTTATACATTAGAGTCCTATGTAGTCACTTAATAGTTAGAGCATATTTGTGTATATGCACTGTGTTGTCCTTTATGTGATGAAGGCTAACCGCCGCAACGTCCTTTGTTTGTTTATTGTGATCGATTTTGTAAAGCTAACCTAAACTATTTGTTGTTTCTTACCAACTTTTTATCTTCCCTATAATTTTCTACTCCTTTTTAAAAACTAGAGGAATGGGAGAAGACGTCTTTCCAATCTGACCTATTATTACGAATAGCTAATGCTACTACTAGAAGTAACCCAACCGCTGAAAAATAACCCAGGACTGAAAAGTTAATACTTTCCTATAACAACCAGATGATGACACTCAAAAGCAGTTTTTCCTCAACTGGGAACTTCCCACAGCCGATGGCTTAAATCATGGTGTGTGGTTCATGTATTGTATAGGTATACTGTGTGTGGTGTGCGTGTCTTTTATGTGGTGTGTTGGTTGTGTATGTGTATGATATGGTGTGTTCATTGTATGTGTATTGTATCCAGCTTGTCCCCGTGTGGGTTTCGAGGTTCCATTTTGAAAAACAAAGAATAGACTTACACCGCCCCCTCCTCCTCCTCCTCAGGCATGTTGTAGGAGGCGACTAACTGGGGTATTTCATTCAAAGTGTATCTGCCTGAGCGGCAAGGATCCAACAATCTGCATAACAAATAAACCAGATCTGTAAAACTCAGATTCTGGAACAAGACATAAAAGTTTAGAAGTAGGCAAACAATTAGAACTTAGTGCCAGAGTTTACAGCCGATGAAAGCAAAGAAGAAGTATGTAACTTGCATTTTGTATTTTATATGTTCGCAATGTGCCTTAACTTATCTGACCCCGAGCATCAACTTTATCGTCTCGGATAAAATTTCGCTGAGATGTTTCTGTATTCTTCATGGACCAGTGGAGTTTTAACATTTTTTTATTTTATCTTTTCACATGTTCCTTACTAATTTTTGTTCACCCCTTCCCCATTGGACTAATTCTATTCATTGGAGTTTCCGTGGCGAAGTGTTCAAGCCATTTGCCTCGGCTCTGAGGTCATGGGTTCCAACGAATGAGAGCCCAACTTACTGAACCATTTGAAAAGCCGTTTCTCTTTATTGTGAGTACCGGTTAAGAGATTTTATGGTGAGCACCGGCATCTTTATTTATAGACACAAGTTATTGAGTATTTAAACACGGTTGTGTGTTGTGTTGGTTTTAGTCAAGATGATAGTGATGACCTTGATATGAAGCTTTAAAAAAATTGCAATTATTTCCTCGAGTATTTTTTAACATTTTTGTTCGGTTGCATTTTCTAGCCGGTGTTTGGCATATGTTCTAAATCAGGGTCGCCACATTGGCATTTTTGATGCCAGATTCCACAAATTTGAAATTGAACTGGCATAAAAAAATAAACTGGCATATTTTGGCATATTTGGGGTTTTCCTAGCTTTTCTTATCAAGATGTGCTAACATTTTCTTTTTTGTTCCTCCGTTAGAAACACGCAGATTTACTAAAAGCAATGTAGACATACAGTTAACATCTTTATTTCAGTTTGACTTTGTTGTGATGTCCTGGTACGGACTAACAGAGATTCGCGCCATTTCTTATTGTATTTACTGTATTCCTAAACGGATCGTGACTTCGATAAACCAAGGCTCTCTGTAATTTATGAAAATCTGCTAGAATAATTGCGGAAAATAAAACCAAAACCCACCACTAATACCAAGTGATTCAGACTGTTCGGAAACTACTCGAGGACAGAAAATAGAGAGGATATAGACCTAGTTTTATCTGTGATAGATTTGATTACTTTTACCTATAGCCACGTCATTCCCCCTCCTCCCCCCCAATGGAAAGCATCTTATGACATCGCAGGTATAATAGTAACTGGTAGAAAACATACCTATGGCTCAAAAGATCTTCAGACGGATCAGAGGCAGCAAATTGCAAACTATGTCAGTGCACTGTTGCACCAAGAATTAGTAGCATATCAAATCATGAAAAATCAGAATAACACAGGATAAAAACTCAGTTAAAAAGCCAGTCACAGCTTATTACAACGGTGACTTCTAGGCAAAGTAATGATAGTTAAAGCAGCAGAGTTGCAACTTGCTGTAGGCATGACCTGCCATTGTGAAATATGCACAATTGATCGTCCAAGTGAAATCATGAGAGCGCTTGGTCAAGGAAGTACACTGGAGCACATACAGTTGCATAGAACTAAATGTTCTTGCCAAAAAAAAAAAATATTATATCGCCTGCACTAAAGGATGACCTTATTTTTGATTTTCGGAACAAAAAATAGGCCATCATTACATATGTAAAGACTTCATTCCATAGGAGAAAATGCTTACAGATTTTACATCCGAAAAAATTTACGCTGTATCTTCCACTTGTTCCAGTGAAGAATTCAATCAAGAGCTTTTGATGTGAAGTGAGTACAATGTTACACTTTATGTTGCATTTTCTGGCATATTTTTAAGTAATAGTTTGGCATAAAATGAAGTTTTTTTTTATCTGGCAACCCTGTTCTAAATTTTGAGTTGGCAACCTGGCAATCCTGGTCTGGTATCCGGCGCGCTCTCCCAGCAGACGCGGGTAAAACGAACGATCGAATTCAGTCGAACATGTTGAGAAAAAACCCAAGTTGTTATAAACACCACACCGTGTATAGCAGCTGACGTTTATTGAAGGTATGTAAACATATTTTCCTTTAATTTCCAGTGATAAAACCCCAAATTGTTATAAACACCACATAGCAACTGACTGACGTTTAAGTTTATTGAAAATTAATATACTATTAAACATGATATGATATATTTTCCTTTAATTTCCAATGGTAACCGTACGTTTTGTAACAA
>CAJHNH020002779.1:1195132-1213944 GCA_905116865.2 Candidula unifasciata
CTTTCGCCATGTTATGTTTTACTTGACTGGGGACAGAAAATCAGAAACGAACTGTCAGTGAGACAGAACAAAACGTGAACTGCTGTGAAAGTGAAACAGCCTGTGATAACCAGTGTTGCCACTTTTCTTTGACAAAAAAGATCCAAAACGGGGTTTAAAAATATCTAAAAAGATCTAAATTTGCGTAGAAAATATTTTAAAAAATATCCAAATGAAAAGAGTCACAAATTACAAAACTATTGAAATGACTTACCCTATAGACACATGTCCTCATCTTCACTGATGTCTGCTTCACAAGATCCACAGGATAAACTTAGCTTGGATGATAAAGTTGAAGCTTCAGATCCCAAATTACTCTGGTATGCTTTAGCTGTTCCAATTTCTTTTAATACACAATCAGGGAGCTGATAAGTGGAACAGCATTTTCCTACTCTCATCAGGCCAAACTTTATTGTCAAGATAGCATTTAAGAGGTCTAATTTCATCCTGTTTCTTAGGTTAGATTTGATGTAATTCATAGCACTGAAAACTCTTTCTACGTCAGCATTTGAGTTGGGTAGTATCATGGCAGACATGGCACACATTCAAAGAGTTTACAGAATGGACTGTTTTTGATGAGGCATCTTTAAATTGTCTCACTTCACTCCAAAAACGCTTCAGTTTCTGTTTTGTTTGTCCATTCAACTAAGTTTATTTTGGTTAACTGATATTCTGCTTCCGCGACACTATTGTCAGTAGCCCCTAAAAATTTCATAACTTTACAATATTTAGGTATGTCCTTTACTGGCTGAAGTATGTTGCACACAGAAAAGAGTGAAATATGTTTCAATACATCTAGATTTTCAGGAAGTCTCTGCTTTAGTTGCTTGAATAATGAGATAAGGAAATCTTGACAGCGTTTTTCTTAAGTTGTTCTCTTCATTCTCTGTTAACAGTCCTTTTGTTTTTAAATCATCAATTTTTGATTCAATTTGATATCCAAGGTATGGCTTAAGAGCCAAATAGCTCTCTATAGTGCAAGTGAGCAAATCAACTTTTGAAGTTGGCAACACCAGTCTTTTACCAACTGAGTAAAATAGCAAAGTGAGATCGTCAAGTAATTTAACTTTATCAACATGTTTGGATTCGAACAGTTTATTAACTTTTTGCACTTCCATTAGAATAGGTTGTAAAAAGAGAAGGAATGCCAAATTTTTTTCATCACTGTACATTCCATATAGTATCTCAGTTGTGTAGCACTTTTCACTTTGTCTTGTTATTTCAAAATGTGTCTTTAACTCCAACCATTGGTTCACAATTCTTTCAACAGCTGGTTGTATTGATAACCACCTGGTTTTGCAATCTGACAGAATTTTCAGTGGCGTGGAACCATTATTTAAGGCTGAATACAATGCATTGTATTGCTGTTGTCTGACAAATTATTTTGAAAACCAGTTATGTGTTTCAGCAATAAGGTATTCCAAATTCCTTGGTAAACATTCAGATGAAGCATGTGATAATGCTAGCTGCATCACACTTTTCCAATTGAACTAGTCCAAGATATGTAGAAACTACTTTGTCTGTATTGTTGCTGTAATATATAATACACACACCAAGCACTTTCAGTACCGAAATATCATTTGATTCGTCTAATAATAAACTATATTTATTTGTAGAAATATCACTGATCAAATCTTTTTCGAAGTGAGAAAATAAAGTATTTCTTATAATATGTGTACACTTGCTGTGAAGCATTTTCATATCATCCATAACTTTACTGTCAGAAATTGTGTTTTTAAACAAATCAATCAAATGGTCAGTTTGAAATTGCACAATGGCAACTTAAAAACATTGCGACCGACCCTTCAACTTTTGATGATTCATTTATCAGTGTAGTTCTGAAAACAGATGTCAGCGGTGTAATATCTTTGAATGGAACTGCAGTTTTATACTTGTTAGTCTCTGCATGCTTCTTTAAGTCTTGTATTTTCGCTTTAATTTCACACTTGCAGTACTTACAACGAGCTTTGGTTATATCCACAGGAACTGCCATCACCCAGTCTTTAATTTTGTCATCATGCAAATACTCTTTCCGAAATTTTTTACTCATACTTTACTTTTGGCATGTTGAAAGGTTTTTTTCAAAGTGAAAGCCACACAAGAAGGTGAGCAATTATTTTTTAAATATCACATGAAAAAGAAACACAGAGTCAGCATCACAGCTATACTTCACAACACAGTGAGGATACGGTTGAAACAAAGTTAGTATGATTTACGCGCGATTCGATTAATCAGCACCGGTGTTGTCAGATATTTGAGTGTTGACCTTAGTGAGAGTTCAAAGTTTAAGTAATGGCAGTTGCCACAATGTACGTGCCAGACCAAAACAAAAATATTTTAGTAAATATTTTACTCAATAATTATTAAAATGACACTAAAAGAAAAAAATCTATAAAATATCTAACACCATATGAAAAGAATCTAGAAAAATATTTAGTATCTAAACGTCAAAAACAGGATCTAAACGCAATGAAAAAGATCTAAATTTGGATACAAAAGATCCAAAGTGGCAACACTGGTGATAACGGGACATCACTCCCAGTGTTGCCACTTTTCTTTGACAAAAAATATCCAAAACGGTGTCAAAAAATATCTAAAAAGATCTAAATTTGTGTGAAAAAGATCTAGAAAAAACATCCAAATTGAAAAAGTCAAAAATTACATCGCTTTTGTTATGACTTACCCTACATAATCATGTCCTCACCTTCACTGATGTCTGCCTTACAAGATCCACAGGATAAACTTAGCTTGGATAATGAAGTTGAAGCTTCAGATCCAAAATGACCCTGGCATGCTTTAGCTGTTCAGATTTCTTTATAAGTGGAACAGTAGGCTTATTTCTCTAGTCTCATCAGGCCGAATTTTAATGGCACGATAGCATTTAAGAGGTCAAATTTCATCCTGTTTTTTAGGTTAGATTTGATATAATTCCTAGCACTGAAAACTATTTCTACGTCAGCATTTGAGTGGGGTAGTATCATGGCAGATATGGCACTTTAAAGAGCTTACAGAATGGATTGTTTGATGAGGCATCTTTAAATTGTCTCACTTCACTCCAAAACGCTTTAGTTTCTGTTTTGTTTGTCCATTCAGCTAACTTTATTTTGGTTAACTGATATTCTGCTTCCGCGACACTATTATCAGTAGCCCCTAAAATTGTCATAACTTTACAATATTTAGGTATGTCCTTTATTGGCTGAAGTATGTTGCTCACAGAAAAAAGTGAAATATTTTTTCAAAACATCTAGATTTTCAGGAAGTCTCTGCTTCAATTGCTTCAATAATGAGATAAGGAAATCTTGACAGCATTTTCTTGTTGTTTTCTTCATTCTCTGTTAACAGTCCTTTTGTTTTTCAATCATCGATTTTTGATTCTATTTAATATCCAAGGTGTGGCTTAGGAGCCAAATAGCTTTCTATAGTGCAAGTGAGCAAATCAGCTTACGAAGTTGGCAACACCAGTCTTTTACCGAGTGAAATAGCAAGGTGAGATCATCAAGTAATTTAACATTATCAACAAGTTTAGATTCGAACAGTTTATTAACTTTTTGCACTTCCGATAGAATAGGTTATTAATCAGTACCGGGGCTGCCAGATGCGTTGACCCCAGAGAGAGTTCAAAGTTCAAGTAATGGCAGTTGTCACAATGTACGTGCCAGACCAAAACAAAAATATTGTAGTAAAGATTTTACACAGTAATTGACAATGAAAGAAAAAAAAACCTATAAAATATCTAACACTATATGAAAAGAATCTATAAATATATTTACGATCTAAACGTCAAAAACAGTATCTAAATGCAATGAAAAAGATCTAAATTTGGATATAAAAGATCCAAAGTGGCAACACTGATCACTCCACCGCAGTTCAGTCACGTGGCATCCTGAACGACTTTCTCTTGATTCAGGTCCTTGTGTACGGTGACAGTGTTGACTGTCCTGTTGTTTGGCTTTAACGACCTGGTCCGAACTAGTGCCACCTGTCTTAGTTTTGAATTCAGCATAATAATAATGGTCATTATCAAGTGCCTTGACTATTGGCATGGGAGAACATGAACTTGCTGGTTATGTGTTTTCTTTATCGTTGGCATTAGGCATAAGCTAAATAAACAGAAACTCTGACAATGAACAATACATCCAGCCATCTCCTTTTGAGATGCAATTTTTCTATATTTGAAGCCCTATTCTGGTTCTTATCGGCTCTGTGGCTAAGTCGATGCGAACGCTTCGTAATGCTGGGATGTCGGGTTCGATCCCAGCTGCGGGCCATGCGCCTTGCGTTGGTTTCGACAGTGGTCTCAAGAAAGCCGACCGTCCAGAAGCAATGGCAAACTACTGGACGTAAATTTGCCTAGATAAACCACACAACAGGCAGGGGCTCTTGAGGTTGGTTCTGCAACGTCCTGTAAATGATATGCAACTTACCTTTAACTCTGGCTCTTGCCAGGGGCCGCAATATAGCCTGACCACAAATATGGTCTAATGGCTGAACGCGGTTTCTGGGACCTCTCCACGGTGATCCTGTTCCACATGGTGGCACTTTGCGTCATCGGGTGTTTATCGCTTGTGTGATGTCCTGGTGCGGTAAAAATATACTTCTACTACTAAAATGAACGAGCAACTAGAAAATTGAACTGTCTCTATAAATGTGGAAATACAAAAGAATGGGTCACATTTCATGGGAAAAAGGGGGGGGGGGGGGAGTACAGAGATTCTGGAAAGACTGTACACCAAAAGAGAAATTTGTGAAAGAAATTTTAAAAACACATTTGAAAACTTCGGCCACATTAAAAGACATAGGTCTAAAACGCTTATTAAACTCATAGTGGATGGAAAGGTCGAAAGCAATAGAGCAAGAGATGGGCAACGATGCAAGTGGGAGGACAATATCAAGAGACAGACGAACAGCAGTCTGAGAGAGTTTATAACCAGGATAAGAAACAGGTTATGTTAGAAATACATTGAAAGCAACCTTTACTGATGATAACTAAGCTACAGCATAAGGTATCACAATCTGCTGGGATGTACAAAATGTCCCCATTTCTCACAAATACGATTTCATTTTTGTGTTTTTAGCAAAAAACAAACAAAAACTGTTCCGAGAAATGTTCACCCCAAAAAAGAAATATTATTTTGGGTATGTTTATTTCAGACTTTTTTTCATTATAACTTGTAGCCTATTTAAATGGAATATAATATCCAGCTTAATATTCGTCAGCTTGAGTATGAAAGTACATCAGGCGGGAGAACTGCCGAGAGACCGAATTTCTTTCAGGCAGACTGTGATGAGAGCGACGTTCTGCAAAGGACCTGCTACACGATAATGATGATTCGTGAACTGCTACCTTTGATTAACTGATATATTTCAAAGTTTTCTGAGATTACGAGGTGTAATTTAAAACGATAGGGTCCCCATAGACGCCAGAACCTGCGCGTTGGTCATGTATTCTTCTTCTTCTTCGCGTTCACCAGCTGTACACTCTGGCCGAAAGTTCTGGTTTCTCGTCCACTACTGAACTGCAGTCCTGCTCCAGAACCTGAGTGTTGCGTGTGCATCAGTTTTACAGATCTCATTCTCTTGATTAGTCGACTCTTACGACATGCTTTTTGGGGAGGCAGTGGGTCTATTCTTGTTTTCCCCACAATGGGATCCCGGAACCCACACGGTCATGTATGACTGTCTTTTCCTTCAGTCATTCAGGTCCGTATGTGCAGTGACCGGCTTGTTTGGTTTTTTAACTGCCAGGTCCAAACAGCGAACGATCTGTTTTAGCTTTGAATTCAACATTTTCATCGTTATTAAGAGTCTCTGTCCGTCTAGCATGGGCGATTATGCATCTCCAAGGCTTCTCGGAGGGTATGACTTTCGTGTCATGTGGGTTCACGTGTGCACAGATAGGTTTGCTCGACTTTAACGACCTGTTTCTAGTTAGGATAATCTGATCATACTTAAAAGCTTAGGCATCATAATCGTGGAAGCTTTATCTACTCTGCAAATTCCAGCTGTCATGGGACTACGAACGATGAACCAATACTTGTTCGTGGCGAAGAGGTCAATCAGTTTGCTCGCGCTCTGAAAGTTGTGGGTTCGTTTCACGATTGCGTTGTTCAATTCACGAGTACAATTCCTAGAACTCTGGAGATCGTCACTGTAGCTACAGAGTTCGTGCTCTGTGCGACACTCTCGGCAGGCGGCTAGCTGTTCTGCGGAGAGAGACCGAGCCATATATAGGATAAAAAGCAGTGCAATAAAGTCGATTATCCCAACTTTAACCTTTAACTTTTAGACAAAAATAGTAACCCCTCCCTCCCTCCCCCTCCCATTTTCTTCAAAGTGCACTAGCAGGTGGTTGTTAGTCATGATATTAAGAACATATGGCTATCCTCCGAATAACGGTCCCAAATTACCGAGACCGAAAATATATCCTAA
The DNA here is from genome assembly GCA_905116865.2 of Candidula unifasciata. Classification (NCBI taxonomy): domain Eukaryota; kingdom Metazoa; phylum Mollusca; class Gastropoda; order Stylommatophora; family Geomitridae; genus Candidula; species Candidula unifasciata. The sequence goes on from CAJHNH020002779.1 coordinate 1,201,601, forward strand.
CAGTGCCTCAGTCATATGTAAATTGTGAACTTCTTTCCGGCGACTATACCGCCACCGCCGAGAGCATTTCAGCGCCGGTACGCGTGTTGCGGGGTGGGGCTAAACTTGATGGCTGGGACTCAAGAGTAAATGAAATGAAGGAAGATGCAGGAGATGCGGTAGCTGTTGCTCGTGATTCCCAGCCATCTAGTTTAGCGTAGCGCGTAGTGGCGCTGGAGATACTCTCGTTGGTGACTTCAGCTCGGCGGAAGTTTTTCCGCGGTATGCTGTGTAGTCGCCGGAAAGAGGTCCGCTAATTAAATTTGACTGAGGCCCTGTAAGATAAATCTTCGGCCTCGATAATTTGGGACCGATATTCGGAGGATAGCCGAACATATTATAGCTACAATGGCTACGGTCACCAAGCAGTATGTACACTCCCAAAAAGGGCAGCAATTACAAGCTACTGTTCTTAAATTGATAGGGGAAAAGTCCTCAATCTCACCCCTGACAAATCTGATTTATTTTCTGTCATGTATTAGTATGACATAACACCCTGTGCTTATCCGTGGTCTATGACGATGAGTGCTGTGGTGAGCATCTCTTCATTGACCTAATTTTAGAAAATTCACTTCTTCTTCTCTTTTTGCTCCACCTCAGATTCTTCTTCCTTATTATCTAACCAGATCAGCCTGGATGTATGATTATGTACTAGGAATGTACTAAGGCTGCCATACAGATATGTGTGGATGTTAGTCTCTGTAAGTCAATATTTAGTTTACAATTAGCACTTCTGACTATCTTCAAATGTATGTTTAGTTAGCAATTCACACATGTTAGTGTTAATAGCCCAGGTGGTACAGAGGTCACGAGGCCAACTTCAGTGTGTGTAAGTGACTGTTCGTTTTGTTGTTTCATGAGGTGATGTGAAAATTAGGTCATTCTTTTTTTTATCGAATAAAGCAGTCATATTTGTCTCGTTGATAGTCGGGTTATGTAATAAAACTTGATACAGGTTTTTAAAGATGGTAAAGTTAAGAGCCCAGGTTTTTCACAAAAGATTGGGAAAAAAGGAGTTTTTTATAAGTTATGACTGTCATTCAAAGTATTTATCCTGCTCTGCAAACTGAAAAAGAAAATATTTTGGCGTGCCTACAGAATTAACACTTGTCGATTAGTCCTATGACAATGTGTTGAAATCGTCAGTGAGGCGTTATCTCTCTCCCATTCTCCTTTCTTCCAAATGACCTGGGCTCTCGGGTCAGTAGTCAGTACAACCTAGGGGTTGCGTGGTCTCGAAGCATTGTGTCCGCCTTGAGTCCTACAGGTTCCGGGTTCAATCCACGGTAGGGGCTGGGTTTTTTCACGTGGATTTGGACTTCTAGTAATTCCCCTGGTCTCTGGGTAGTGAGATCAGACGCTCGTGTGCATTGTTAAGCACGTAAAAAAAATTACTTGGCAGCTGGAAATAAAAAGAGTAGCCTAACGGCGCTGCCCGGGCAAAATTTTGAGTTTAAAATCTACCCAAAGTATTTCAGTATCCTCGCTGGTGCTACAGAGCCTGTGCACTGTGCTGAGCTTCTTCGGACTCAGACTTGAGTTAGAAGAAGAACGGAGTACTTATGGGTTACTACCCGTGTGCCATGATTTTGATCTGTTGTTCAAAAACCTAAACAAAAATAGTCAGTGCAACCTATATTGGGTACAAATAAGGTTAACTGGAAGCAGAGACGGTAGGTTCTTTATTGACAGTTGCTAATGACTATCTATCTATCTACTTTTACCGCACCAGGACATCACACAAGCGATAGACACCCGATGACACAAAGTGCCACATGCGGATGAGGATCACCGTGGAGAGGTCCCAGAAACCGCGTTCAGCCATTAGACCATATTTATGGCCGGGCTATATTGCGGCCCCTGGCAAGAGCCAGGGTGGGGCTTCAAATAACGAAAAATTGCCTCCCACAAGGGGATGACGGGATACTGTTGCTAATGACTGTCGTTTGATCTAAAAATATGGATCAGTTGCTGCTGCCGCCGTCGTCGCATATTCTTTCGTCTTTTCAGGCTGTCGAAAATCAATCCCTGCGGTTATTAGCGTTTGAATAGTTTTACAATACAATTTTACTTTCAGTTGTTGAACCTCACAAGGCGCATACCGTTGCATGAACCTGCAGCTGACTTTTAACACAGGTTTATCGACTTTATGAAACTGTTCTCACAACTATCATGACACAGAGGCCATACTGTAACTTTACACCAAGAAACAAAAATGGCTTACAGACTATTTAATTGCGTATGGTCAGTATGAGAGTTACGCTGATGCTACACAAAGTACATACAGTAGTAAGATTGTTCTTGAGTTATCCGCTCAATAGAGATTTATCTTATCTATGTAAAGTGAGGTTATCTACTGAAAACAGACCAGTCGACTTTCTGTACAACTTGTTTATCCTACAATGTAATAGAAGCCACAAGACAAGAAAGCTTACTATGTTTCACAGAAAATAAGGCCTACCCCATAAAATAAGTCCTATGACGATTTTAGGATGCTTTTAATATATTCCCTACTTCAAAAAAATATAATAAAAAAATTTTTTTTTTTAATGAACAATAATTAAGAGTGTCAGATAGGCTAAATTTACAAGAAATACTCATTTAAGGAAAGGCTTATTGCTGGACGTGAGAGGCTAGGACCAATGGTTGTACAGGTAAATGTCATGCAAGAAATGCAGGCCGGAATTCGAGATTTTGAGAGTTGTGACGATGTTCTCAGAAGAAAATGTCTTAACTGTATTTTAATAAATGTACAATTTTATACATAAATAAATACAGATTTTTCTTTCCGAAAAAAAAAAACATACCACGCCCACAAAAATAAGCCGTTGTGCATTTTTAAAAGCAAAAGTTTCCAGAACAACAGAGTGGCATCTTTTTATGTAACAAGAGAAATACCACTCTTTCAGTGCCAGACATCCCTCGACATGTTTACTGATTCTTCTTCTGCTCGTTCACCCTGAAGTTGAAGACTGGTACGTTGTACTGTGGTGTACAGCTAGCCTAGGATATCTGCTTCTCCAGGCCCAACACATCCGATTTTAACAAACCAATAAATGATTGCCTTTTACGACATGTTTTGTTGGGAGGGGATATGGGTCTATTCTCCCTTCACAATAAAATGGTGCCCTGGAACCCACACGCGGAGTTTACTAATTACGCAGTATGCACTATACACAGGCAGTTTATTCTGTCCCATTGTTCTGTTAGTTCATTCTTTCTACCACAGTCAGTCAGTCATTAGCATGTCTTTTGCAGAACCTTGCTCCCACAACAACCCTCTGGAAAACGCCTCGATCACAAGCAAGATGTTCCGTGTCCGATACACCCATCTGGAGATCATACGCCAAATCCTGCACCCATCTTCTCTTTGGCCTTCATCTTCCTCTCTTCCTATGCATATACCCCTCCATTATTGTTCTCTCTAAACTTTGATGACGTTTCGACCACAGTGGCTACTTTCATTCATCTTATTCCATATTTTTATAACTATAGCTTTGTGACATTCAAAGGTTGTTGCCCTTAAGCAGTCTTCTTGTCTATTGTTGGTCGTCTTTTGGACTTTCTATTTGTGTGAATAGACTTTTGAAGCCATATCAGTAATTAAAACCAAAAAGAGAAATCAGACGCGTGTTACTGCAGCGCTTCATCAATCAGAAACGTGGGGTCTCAATGGCGAAATGGTCAAGCCGTTTGACTCGCAGTCTGGAGGTCTTGGTTTCGTTTACGGCAGCGTCGTACAGCACGAGGGCAATTTGTATGGAGACACATGAGTATCGTCACCGCAGCTACGGTATTCGTACTTTGTGCGACGCTCTCGGCAGGCGGAAGCCGTTCTGCGGTCAGAGACCGGGCCTTATGAGATACAAGGTCGTGCAGTGAACTCGATTCTCTCGCCTTAAACCGACCTAATGAACTCATAAACAACTCTCGAGCCATGTAACCCAGATGTTTAGGTTTTTGTTTTTTTTTTTTTACCCCTTTTTTTTTTTTTTTTTTTTTTTGTTATGTTTTTTTTACCTTTTTTTAGCCTCTAAACAGTGGAAGATGTATTAGCTTAAATGTGTATTTTGTTACATTGGATGTCACAAAGACACTGTTACCTCCCCGTGTGGGTACTGGGGTCCTATTATGGGGGAAAACAAGAATAGACCCACTGCCTACCCAAAAGCATGTCGTAAGAGTCGACTAATTGGTAGCTTTCTTCGAAGTCGGAGTGCATCTGCCTGAGAGGCGAGGAACCAACAGTCTGCACACAAATGAGTCAGATCTGTCAAACGGATGCACACGCAACATTCAGGTTCTGGAACAGGATTGCAGTCCAGAAGTGGACGAACAACCAGAACTTTCCACCAGAGGTTACAGCTGGTGAACGCAAAGAAGAAGAAGAAGACACTGTTACCACCCGTGTACATTTTTTTTTTTTAAGTATCCAGAAACCATGAGTTGTAAACCCTATGGCTCGGTACAATGGATATCGCAACCCTTAGGCCTTGATCCCATTATAGGTACAGTTAATCTGGGAGAAATGTGGCTTTTCTGCCTACCCCCGGGAGGGAACCCGGACCACAAGGAGTTCGTCACTCGGTCGCCGCGAAAGTCAGGTTTAACCAACTACGCTAGAGAGCTGGGCCCCGTGTATATTCAGGGACTCCCCTGTGGAGAAAACAAGAATAGACCCACTACCTACCCCAAAAACATGTCGTAGAAGTCGACTAATTGAGAGCTTCCTTCGAAGTCGGAAGGCATTTGCCCGAAACAAGGAACAGTCTATATACACATTAGTCACATTTGTACAACGGACGAGAGTACAGAAGCAGACGAACAGCAGAAATATCGGCTGAAGTTTACAGCCGGTGAACGCAAAAAAAGAAGAAGAAATAAACTTGTAAATGTTTGTTGCTGTTTCTGTGTTCGATTAGTTTGTCCGGTGGCTTAGGAAATAATTGTTCCTGTTTTGTGGGCTGCGGATGAAAACAGGTTGAGAAACACTACTCTAAAGCTCCTAAACTCTGAGAAAAAACAAATTTGTGAAGTAACTTCTGACTGGTACTGAAATAGATAATGTATGTCCTGACATTATAACACTGGTAATAGTAAAGGTAGAGACCAAACAGCACAAAGAACCTACGATACGACACCTGCAAGCAAGTTTGCAGTAAATAAATTTGAGATCATGCACCTTTTCCGCGGCAACTTATGGATGAGAGTTATAGATTCACACTTGTTCAAACAATGAAGAAGACAATCGAGTCTATTCAGCCGAAATGCTGCAGAACAATTCTTAGAATTGGAAAACGAAGAAAAATCCAGAATCCTACTTGATCTAAGCATCAAAGAGAACTGGATTGTAAACAGAGTCGTGTCTCCGAAACCTGAGGTATTTTGGCAATGTGAAATGTGAATGTAGCCTAGAGAGTCCGTGATAGAGGGCTCAGGTTCCGACTACGGGGTATAGGCAGACCTCCACTTAGGTGGATACAAGACACTGAAGATATACTGGCTATGAAAGCACGAAAGTACATGGGGCTGGAGATTTCGCTAGAGAAAGAGCGTCTGTAAAGGACTCACGTCTTGCACACTGATGATGAATAGGTAAGCTGGACATTGTGGTAGCTGACAGTGGTAGACTTTCGAGACAGCGATTCTACATCGCTCACCTGAATGAAAAACTCGGGAGTTAAGATTGGCATAGAAAAAAGCGAGAGACACACCAGGCATACAAAAAGGCTTATCAATCAACAAAGAACTGGCACTATTAGTCACATGACGCTGGGGTTCATTTGGAGGGAACGATCTGAGCACCTATGGACATGTCCGGAGTGCAATAATCATATCCTAACTAACTAACTAACTAACTAACTAACTAACTAACTAACTAACTAACTAACTAACTAACTAACTAACTAACTAACTAACTAACTAACTAACTAACTAACTAGCAAACTAAGTAACTAACTAACTAACTAACTAACTAACTAACTAACTGGCAAACTAAGTAACTAACTAACTGGCAAACTAAGTAACTAACTAACTAACTAACTAACTAACTAACTAACTAACTAACTAACTAACTAACTAACTAACTAACTAACTAACTAACTAACTAACTAACTAACTAACTAACTAACTAACTAACTAACTAACTAACTAACTAACTAACTAACTAACTAACTAACTAACTAAATAACTAACTAAATAACTAACTAGCAAACTAAGTAACTAACTAACTAACTAACTAACTAGCTAACTAACTAACTAACTAACTAACTAACTAACTAACTAACTAACTAACTAACTAACTAACTAACTAACTAACTAACTAACTAACTAACTAACTAACTAACTAACTAACTAACTAACTAACTAACTAACTAACTAACTAACTAACTAACTAACTAGCAAACTAAGTAACTAACTAACTAACTAACTAGCTAACTAACTAACTAACTAACTAACTAACTAACTAACTAACTAACTAACTAGCAAACTAAATAACTAACTAACTAACTAGCTAACTAACTAACTAACTAACTAATAACTAACTAACTAACTAACTAACTAACTAACTAACTAACTAACTAACTTACTAACTAACTAACTAACTAACTAACTAACTAACTAACTAGCAAACTAAGTAACTAACTAACTAACTAACTAGCTAACTAACTAACTAACTAACTAACTAACTAACTAACCAACTAACCAACTAACTAACTAACTAACTAACTACCTAACTAACTAACTAACTAACCAACTAACTAACTAACTAACTAACTAACTAACTAACTAACTAACTAACTAACTAACTAACTAACTAACTAACTAACTAACTAACTAACTAACTAACTAACTAACTAACTAACTAGCAAACTAAGTAACTAACTAACTAACTAACTAACTAACTAACTAGCTAACTAACTAACTAGCAAACTAACTAAGTAACTAACTAACTAACTAACTAACTAACTAGCTAACTAGCAAACTAACTAACTAACTAACTAACTAGCTAACTAGCTAACTAACAAACTAACTAACTAACTAACTAACTAACTAACTAACTAACTAACTAACTAACTAACTAACTAACTAACTAACTAACTAACTAACTAAACTAACTAAACTAACTAACTAACTAACTAACTAACTAACTAACTAACTAACTAACTAACTAGCTAACTAACTAAAAAATAACTAACTAACTAACTAAACTAACTAACTAACTAACTAACTAACTAACTAACTAACTAACTAACTAACTAACTAACTAACTAACTAACTAACTAACTAACTAACTAACTAACTAACTAACTAACTAACTAACTAACTAACTAACTAACTAACTAACTAACTAACTAACTAACTAACTAACTAACTAACTAACTAACTAACTAACTAACTAACTAACTAACTAACTAACTAACTAACTAACTAACTAACTAAGTAACTAACTAACTAACTAACTAGCTAACTAGCAAACTAACTAACTAACTAACTAACTAACAAACTAACTAACTAACTAACTAACTAGCTAACTAACTAACTAGCAAACTAACTAACTAACTAACTAGCTAACTAACTAACTAACTAACTAACTAGCTAACTAACTAACTAACTAACTAGCAAACTAAGTAACTAACTAACTAACTAACTAACTAGCTAACTAACTAACTAACTAACTAACTAACTAACTAACTAACTAACTAACTAACTAACTAACTAACTAACTAACTAACTAACTAACTAACTAACTAACTAACTAACTAACTAACTAACTAACTAACTAACTAACTAACTAACTAACTAACTAACTAACTAACTAACTAACTAACTAACTAACTAACTAACTAACTAACTAACTAACTAACTAACTAACTAACTAACTAACTAACTAACTAACTAACTAACTAACTAGCTAGCTAGCTAGCTAGCTAGCTAGCTAGCTAACTAACTAACTAACTAACTAACTAACTAACTAACTAACTAACTAACTAACTAGCTAACTAACTAGCTAGCTAACTAACTAACTAACTAGCTAGCTAGCTAACTAACTAACTAGCTAGCTAACTAGCTAGCTAACTAACTAACTAACTAACTAACTAGCTAACTAACTAACTAACTAACTAACTAACTAACTAACTAACTAACTAACTAACTAACTAACTAACTAACTAACTAACTAACTAACTAACTAACTAACTAACTAACTAACTAACTAACTAACTAACTAACTAACTAACTAACTAACTAACTAACTAACTAACTAACTAACTAACTAACTAACTAACTAACTAGCTAGCTAGCTAGCTAACTAACTAACTAACTAGCTAACTAACTAACTAACTAACTAGCTAACTAACTAACTAACTAGCTAGCTAACTAACTAACTAGCTAACTAACTAACTAACTAACTAACTAACTAACTAACTAACTAACTAACTAACTAACTAACTAACTAACTAACTAACTAACTAACTAACTAACTAACTAACTAACTAACTAACTAACTTACTAACTAACTAACTAACTAACTAACTAACTAACTAACTAACTAACTAACTAACTAACTAACTAGCTAACTAACTAACTAACTAACTAACTAACTAACTAACTAACTAACTAGCTAACTAACTAACTAACTAACTAGCTAACTAACTAACTAACTAACTAACTAACTAACTAACTAACTAACTAACTAACTAACTAAATAACTAACTAACTAACTAACTAACTAACTAACTAACTAACTAACTAACTAACTAACTAACTAACTAACTAACTAACTAACTAACTAACTAAACTAACTAACTAACTAACTACTACTAACTAACTAACTAACTAACTAACTAACTAACTAACTAACTAACTAACTAACTAACTAACTAACTAACTACTAACTAACTAACTAACTAACTAACTAACTAACTAACTAACTAACTAACTAACTAACTAACTAACTAACTAACTAACTAACTAAATAACTAACTAGCTAGCTAACTAACTAACTAACTAACTAACTAACTAACTAACTAACTAACTAACTAACTAACTAACTAACTAACTAACTAACTAACTAACTAACTAACTAACTAACTAACTAACTAACTAACTAACTAACTAACTAACTAACTAACTAACTAACTAGCTAGCTAACTAACTAACTAACTAGCTAACTAACTAACTAACTAACTAGCTAGCTAACTAACTAACTAACTAACTAACTAACTAACTAACTAACTAACTAACTAACTAACTAACTAACTAACTAACTAACTAACTAACTAACTAACTAACTAACTAACTACTAACTAACTAACTAGCTAGCTAGCTAGCTAACTATCTAACTAACTAACTAACTAGCTAGCTAACTAACTAACTAACTAACTAACTAACTAACTAACTAACTAACTAACTAACTAACTAACTAACTAACTAACTAGCTAGCTAGCTAACTAACTAACTAACTAACTAACTAACTAACTAACTAACTAACTAACTAACTAACTAACTAACTAACTAACTAACTAACTAACTAACTAACTACTAGCTAGCTAGCTAGCTAGCTAGCTAACTAACTAACTAACTAACTAACTAACTAACTAACTAACTAACTAACTAACTAACTAACTAACTAACTAGCTAACTAACTAGCTAGCTAACTAACTAACTAACTAACTAGCTAGCTAACTAACTAACTAACTAGCTAACTAGCTAGCTAACTAACTAACTAACTAGCTAACTAGCTAACTAACTAACTAACTAACTAACTAACTAACTAACTAACTAACTAACTAACTAACTAACTAACTAACTAACTAACTAACTAACTAACTAACTAACTAGCTAGCTAGCTAGCTAGCTAACTAACTAACTAACTAGCTAACTAACTAACTAACTAACTAGCTAACTTACTAACTAACTAACTAGCTAGCTAACTAACTAACTAGCTAACTAACTAACTAACTAACTAACTAACTAACTAACTAACTAACTAACTAACTAACTAACTAACTAACTAACTAACTAACTAACTAACTAACTAACTAACTAACTACTAACTAACTAACTAACTAACTAACTAACTAACTAACTAACTAACTAACTAACTTAACTAACTAACTAACTAACTAACTAACTAACTAAACTAACTAACTAGCTAGCTAGCTAGCTAACTAACTAACTAACTAACTAGCTAAAACTAACTAACTAACTAGCTAGCTAACTAACTAACTAACTAACTAACTAACTAACTAACTAACTAACTAACTAACTAACTAACTAACTAACTAACTAACTAACTAACTAACTAACTAACTAACTAACTAACTAACTAACTAACTAACTAACTAACTAACTAACTAACTAACTAACTAACTAACTAACTAACTAACTAACTAACTAACTAACTAACTAACTAACTAACTAAACTAACTAGCTAGGTAGCTAGCTAGCTAACTAACTAACTAACTAACTACTAACTAACTAACTAACTAACTAACTAACTAACTAACTAACTAACTAACTAACTAACTAACTAACTAACTAACTAACTAACTAACTAACTAACTAACTAACTAACTAACTAACTAACTAACTAACTAACTAACTAACTAACTAGCTAACTAACTAACTAGCTAGCTAACTAACTAACTAACTAACTAGCTAACTAACTAACTAACTAACTAACTAACTAACTAACTAACTAACTAACTAACTAACTAACTAACTAACTAACTAACTAACTAACTAACTAACTAGCTAGCTAGCTAGCTAGCTAACTAACTAACTAGCTAGCTAGCTAACTAACTAACTAACTAACTAACTAACTAACTAACTAACTAACTAACTAACTAACTAACTAACTAACTAACTAACTAGCTAGCTAGCTAGCTAGCTAGCTAGCTAACTAACTAACTAACTAACTAACTAACTAACTAACTAACTAACTAACTAACTAACTAACTAACTAACTAACTAACTAACTAACTAACTAATTAACTAACTAACTAACTAGCTAACTAACTAACTAACTAAGTAAGTAACTAACTAACTGTGGTAGTAGTACAGCAGCATCCACGTTATCTGCCACAATAGGTTCAAGTCCCTATCAAGGGGGATTTGAGAAATTTATGTGGGATCCAGGGCCTACGGAACGCGACATTGGCACATAAAATGTTATGGAAAGTAAAGGCAGTATCGGTCTCATCACCCATCGATTGCCGACATGTCTATAATCTATTTCTGCCGCCACCATTGAAAGTAGGGCTGTACAGAATAGTGATTTTCACTATTCGGCCAAATACGAATACTAGGACCAACTATTCGGCCGAATACGAATAGTGTATCATCATCATCAGGTGTATTGCCGACTGGCGTGTGCGATCATGCCTCTCCACAATCTACTATCGCCTGCAGCATGTATCAGTTCGTGTACTGACGCACCTCCATACATTGCAACAAGACTATCAAGAATCTTCTATCGTTGTCTTCCTCTATCCCTCTTTCCACAGATCTTTCCAGTGGTCACCAAATGTTCCATTTTCCCTCTTCTCATAACATGGCTGAAAAATGACGACTGTCTTCTTCTGATGTCTGTGATTAGTTGTCTTTGGGCTCCCGCCTCTTTCAAAACCATCGTTCGCTCGGCCGTTCGTTCGATGTAATTTAAACGAACCTTCATATTCTCGTTAGCAATATCTTCAAATTTGATTTGGGCGAAGACACCCTGAAAAAAAAAAACAACAAAATGCTTGATCTCTCCCCCCTCTCTCTCTCTCTCTCTCTCTCTCTCTCTCTCTCTCTCTCTCTCTCTCTCTCTCTCTCTCTCTCTCACAGACACTCACACACACACACACACACACACACACACACACACACACTGCGGTTGGCATTTTATGCAGTTAGTACCACGCAACCGGGTCGCAGTTTCCCCCGCTACGACAGACTAAGGCAACAGAAACTATTGTTAGAGAGTTATTTCAGTCCATCACAGTGTATGCAGAAACGGGAGTAAGGTAACCATTATTCGTATTCGGCCCGACCGCAAATATTCGGCCGAATACCGAATAGTTATTAGGTCCACTATTCGGCCCCGAAGCGAATACGAAGCGAATATTCGGTACAGCCCTAATTGAAAGTGTTGTTGGAACATTGTGTTGTGTTTTACAACCTGGCTGCAACATCCCTGCCTTTCGGCCTAATACATAAGATTTCAGCAAATTCCAAATTAGTGGCTATTTCGACATGTTTGTTAGGGATAAGACCTTTTTTTCCCCTGACACAAAGTTGGGCGGTAACTCACACAG
>CAJHNH020002780.1:0-15000 GCA_905116865.2 Candidula unifasciata
CCCTTTTCTTTTTTTCCTTTTTCTTCTTCTTTTTTTGTCTTTAAAGGGCACCGAAATTTTGGGTTTTGTAGTTACAGCCCGACGTGATAGCTGCCCCCTTAAAATAAATATAACAGTTTTGCAGAAAACATCAAATATCCTTTTTTGGAAGCTTTTTGGGAATGGGAGGAGGGGGTGGGGGGGGGGGGGGGGGGGGGGGGGGGGGGGGGGGGGCTATTCTTTACCCCCATAATGAACCAAAAACCCACACGTGAAAGGTGGAAAGGAAAAACTCTACAACAATATGAGGTGTCAATGGTGGGAAGGGGGTGCAAGAACCAGAATATTAAGTGAAGTATAAATAAAGACAACACATCTACGGAGGAACTTATAAATGAAAGCTTTCAAAGTATGATAGAAATTACAATAACCATGCCACTGTGTTGTAACCTGTCAATATTCTTGATAAGGATGTCAAGAGTGTTAAGAAAATTACACCACGGTGTAGACGAACAGTGACGTCGTATGACAGTTTTAAAGATAACCGTCCCACTTAAGACATGCATCAATGAGGAACAGCTTCTGTGAACCGAATTTTTTTTTTTTTAAATCAGCAAAAAGGTGAAACTTAAAGAAAATCCTTGGTTAGTGAGGATCCATTATGTTGACGCATACCTGTCAGCTCAGCAAGTGTATCAGTGGAGTAGGAAGGTTCAAAATGGCGTTACTTTTTTGACAGAGTGGGTAGGCCGCTGAGTATGCCTGTCGCCACTTTCCTCAACGTGCTTTGTGAATCTGTCCCCAGAATGTTAGGCAAGGAAAACGGGACTCCCCATTAATTTGTCAGATAGCTAAGCTGTTGACCAGAGCCCAACTCGCTAGCGTAGTTGGCTTAACCTGACTTGGCGACGACCGGGTGACGAACTTCTTGTAGTTCAGGTCCATGCCTGGGTGTAGGCAGAAAAGCCACATTTCTCCCAGATTTACGGGATTTTTTATGGAACAAGGCCAAAGGGTGCGAATCCTATACCAACCAAAATATGGTTTTGGATATTTAAAAAAAAAAAAAAGCTGTTGACCCGTGACTATGTACAGACGTCCGCTTTTGAAGTTTGTGTTTATACATATAATTTGTGTTGAAATATATTATTAGATTGTTTTTATCCTCATTCATCACAATGGGCTTTTCGTCGTCGTTAATGTTATTATTATTATAAAGCTTTCAAACAAGGCTTGGGCATTTCGAACTCCCAATCCCCCTAGATGTTGCTGTTTGCGTTCACCGACTATAAACTTCGGTGGAAAGATCTGGTTGTTCGTCCATTTCTGGACTTTGGCTTTGTTCCAGGGCCTGAGTTTTGCGTGTGCATCTGTTTCACAGATCTACTATATTATGCAGATTGGGTTCCTTGCCCCTCAGGGGAAAACTCCACTTCAAAAAAACCCCCCCCCCCCCCCCAGTAAGTTGACTCTTACGAAATTCTTCTTGGGGAAACAGTGGGTCTATTCTTGTTTTTCCCACAATAGGGCTCCAGAACCCACACGGGCAATCTCCACAGCATTTTGTGACAGGACTGGGAGCCCTTGCCACCCCCTCCTCCTTTTTTTTTTACTTTTTCAATGTTTACTTTGTTTCGACGCCTCTGGTGAAGATGACCCTGTCCTGTACAATGACAGCTTAATGTGGTTGTTTCGGCAGGTAAAAGTCCTCTCTGTGGGGGTCAATAACCCCTGTTTTGTGGCCAAGGCCGTGGAGCGGGCGGTCAAGATGACCTCAGGGTGAGTCTCCCTTCCTTTGTGTCGTCAGCAGTTTTCAGATTTCATAGCCAAATATTCGTTCTTCCTTCGTTAAAATGTAAGGTTTTAAAAAATCGGGGACGAAAACGGGGGGTTTTTTATTTCCCTCCGAAATATTACACCCTTTTGAATATTTATTCTTGTAACTCACTGATTTTAAAAAAAAGCAGGGTCCCAAAACCCGGGAAAAAGCACAGAGTAGGCTTTTTAAAATGGGCCAGCTAAATTTTAAAAAGTAGCTGGAAAACCCCGTGAGGAAACAATACGACATTTTGCACATGGCCTTAGATTTACCATGCCCTTATAATTTATAATTGAAAGTTCCACAGCTGCTGCTGTTTTCTTAAAGAGGCTGATATCTTTGATTTGGGGGGGGGGGGGGTGGGGGGGGGGGGGGTTAATAATTTGTGTAATCCTAAAATTAGAATATACAACGCACGCCTGGATATTGTTTGGAAATCCGTTCACACGTGCAGCGATGCACTGTGATTTTTTAAAATTGCAATCATGCATACAACGCAATATCCTTAACTAATGCTGAAGATGACCACTGGAGAGTGGAACGCCTATGAAACATGCACAGTTTGATGTGAAAAGTTCTCGTTACACGGTTAACTGTAAGCACTCTTAGCAGGTCTCACGTATCGTTAAACACACAGTTGTATGATGTTTATCTATTACTATGTCTTCAGCTGTTGATTGTCTTCAAAATGTCTTGGTACAGGCGTGAAAAGAAGATCAAGAAAGCAAGAAGAAAGAAGAAGAAGAAGAAGAAAGAAGAAGAAGAAGAAGAAGAAGAAGAACGAGAAGGAAGAAGAAGAAGATAGAAGAAGAAGAAAGAAGACAAGAAGAAGAAGAAGAGAAGAAGGAGAAGAAGAAGAAGAAGTGAAGAAGAAGAAGCGGAAAAAAGAAGAAGAAAAAGAAGAAGAAGATAATGAAGAAGAAGAACTAAAGAAGACAAGAACGAAGAAGAAGTAAAAGAAGACAGAAGAAGAAGAAGAAGAAGAAGAAGAAGAAGAAGACAGAAGAAGAAGAAGAAGAAGAAGAAGAAGAAGAAGAAGAAGAAGAAGAAGAAGAAGAAGAAGAAGAAGAAGAAGAAGAAGAAGAAGAAGAAGAAAAAGAAGAAGAAGAAGAATCAGCAGCAACAGCAGCAGCAGAAGAAGAAAAACAAGAACAAGAAGAGCAAGAAGGAGAAGAGGAAAAAGACTTTTGTCTATAAGTAGCATCATTTGCCTATGCTAATTGCTCTATTCAAAATTTAATGGAGGCTTAACTGTGAATTGAACATTGGTAGAAAATATCGAGGCCGACTGCTACTGCTATATAATGATGTTTGCAAATTGGACATGAATGATATACGTATTGAGGTGGACTCTTTGGAACAAAATGCCAGGGACAGTGTGGTGCGGAAGGGGGCACACCAAGAAGGGAATGAGAGTAAAGAAAGACATGACAGCAGAAAGCATGATAGCTGAGCGTCTGAGAAGAAACACATTAAATATAGATGTTGACAACAGTGGTCCTGAAATCTGATGCTATAATTGTGAAAGAATTTAGTTAACGCGGGCGGGTCTTTCTAGTCACTCTCTCAATCGCCTTGAGTCCCATGCCTCCTAATGGCAGAATATGACCCTATCGTCTGGAAAGACGGAAAGGTGCCGATATGCAGTGTACCATTGTCTTTTTGTGTCCCATGTTGACGAAAGACAATCTAGCTGCAACGTTTGTTTGTTATTTCTAACTGTGTCAATCTGGCTACTTCTGCTTCTAGTTTAATCTGACGTGTTTTCATGAAATGAAAAACTGCTTCTGCCTTTTGCAGATTCAGTGATGGTATAATAGACAGGGCGGTCATCAACATGGACTCGCTGTGTAACATCCAACAGAAGATCAACGAGACGGAGGACCACATTGTTCTGGCTGTCAACGTCTTCTTGGTGAATCATCCTGAGTTTACTTCCAGTAAGAAACATCACAACAGCATCGCTATCTTCAATGTCGCATTCGTTCAATTATTATTACCTCCAGTGTGAAACACCACATCATCTTTTACTATCTTCACTGTCGCATTCATTCAATCATTATTACTTCCAGTAAGAAACATCACATCAGCATCGCTATCTTCACTGTCGCATTCGTTCTATCATCATAATCATCATCGCCCATACCACATTTTATTATCGTAATTATCATCATCATCGTCGTCACTATCGTCACTCTATTGCACCGTTATACTTCCTACACGGCGTGTAGTCTATTTCTCGTTCCCAATTTATCCTGTGCAATCATTTCAAAATAATAAATGGAATGCAATCAAATTCTACCCCATCCCCCCCCCCCCCCACTCCACCCACCCACCACACCTACTAAATCTTTTCAACGGTTGTTTCAGCCTTTTGGTGCTGTTACTATTTGTTAATGTCCTGTTTTCCTTCAGGTTTTCAAATTGATTTTGCAATTACAAATTATTTTCAAATACTCCCCCTCAGGCAAAACCACATTGAATGACATACCCTCTTTTTTACGACTCAGCAGATCCGTTACAGAACATCGCAGTTGTCAAGGCACACATGAAATTCCTTCTTTCTCTAGCAAATTATCCAGCCCAATATGCTTTTAGCCAGCTTTGTTTAATGTCTTGTATCCACATTCGCAAAAGTCTGCCTCTGTCTCATTTCTGGACACTGTTCTCTTCACCATCGCTCTCTCTCAGACCAAGAGCATGACATACCACTTTCATAGGAGTCATATTTATGGCAGGTGACACCAGGGAAGTAAACGTCTGCAAGGTTAAAGTATTCAATCTCATGTTCTCATATCATATTTATGGCAGGTGGCACCAGGGAAGTAAACGTCTGCAAGGTTAAAGTATTCAATCTCATGTTCTCATATCATGTTTATGGCAGGTGGCGCCAGGGAATTAAACGTCTGCAAGGTTAAAGTATTTAACTTTATGTTGTCATATCATATTTATGGCAGGTGGCGCCAGGGAAGTAAACCTCTGTAAGGTTAAAGTATTTAACTTAAAGTATTTAATTTTATGTTGTCATATTTATGACAGGTGACACGAGGGAAGTGAACGTCTGCAAGGTTAAAGTATTTAATCTCATGTTGTCATATCATATTTATGGCAGATGGCACCAGGGAAGTAAACCTCTGTAAGGTTAAAGCGTTTATTTTCATTATGTCATATCATATTTATGGCAGAGGACACCAAGGAAGTAAACGTCTGTTAGGTTAAAGTATTTAATGTAATGTTGTCATATCATATTTATGGCAGGTGACGCCAGGAAAGTAGACGTCTGTTAGGTTAAAGCATCCAATTTCATGTTGTCATATCATATTTATGGCAGGTGACGCCAGGGAAGTAAACGTCTGTTAGGTTAAAGCATCCAATTTCATGTTGTCATATCATATTTATGGCAGGTGACGCCAGGGAAGTAAACGTCTGCAAGGTTAAATTATCTTATCTCATGTTGTCATATCATATTTATAGCAGGTGACGCCAGGGAAATAACAGTCTGTAAGGTTAACCTATTTAATGCCATGTTGCCATGTGTTATAATTATAGACTATTATTATTGAACTTCAGCGCCGACCACAGAGATCAGCGCGGGCATATCTTATGGGTTCTCAGCTAACAGTGACACACAGGTGGCGAAGCAGTCGTTGACGGCAAATGGCCAGGCAGGCAGCGCATTTCTGGTAAGATACTTCTTGTTCGTTTGGCTTTGGATAGAGATTTTTTAGGTTACTTCCCGTATAATTTCCTGTCGACATATGGGTGGGGTATGAGGGTCGTTGGCGGGAGGCGGGGGTGGGGTATGAGGGTCGTTGGCGGGAGGCGGGGGTGGGGTATGAGGGTCGTTGGTGGGAGGCGGGGTTGGGGAAGGGGAGTAGACCCACTGTCCCACTAACACGTATCTCATAATTCTAATTAAATCGGTTGGATCTAAAGGCGAAAATATCGTAGACTTGTTGTCAACCACTACACAACGTATCAAATACCCTGTTAAGGCCTAATGTAGAAGAATAAAAAATACGACTATGAACTTAAATGGCTTGTTTTACAATAGTGACACACGTCTGCATTTTGAAATGGATTATAACCAACATTCACTCACATACTAACGTATACACAGATATACTCTCTTACACACACACTCACCCCTATGTATTTTATTACTCATATACTCACTCACTCCCATCCAGACATGCTATCATTCCCATATTCATTTTTCTCTCTCCTCCTCCCCCCCCCCTCATTTTCTGTCTTGTTCTCACCGTTACCAACCCTCCCCACTCCCACTGTCATGCATGCACTAGAACAGTCAACGAGTATATCTCATTGGTACATTTCTATCTTTCCTGGCCAAAGTTCTGTTATACTGAACTATAGAAAGGTATTGGAATCGCGGCCCATGGCGATGACAAGTGTCAATCTCAAGACCCGGTCAAGACCACTAACGGCCAGGGGCTGCGTAAGCGTAGTGGATAGGAGACTCGCTTTCAAATCCAGCTGCCACTCGCTGCAGCCCACGGTCGGTGTTCGAAACCGGGCAGTTCCAGGGGTTCACACAGCCTCTAGGAAATGGGTACCAGAGTTGACACTGGAGTAAATGCAGGAACGTCGCTGTAGCTACGGAGTTACGAGCGGACGGAGACACAGGCGGACCATTTCTCATCAGCTGTCCGTATGGTGGCAGAGCACTTATGGTTTATAACCGTGTGCAAGGACGCTGGTTCACATCTACTTTACCTTTACCATTTACCACTCACGGCCTGGGTAACAGATCCTCATATTGCCTAAAGCCAAGGAAGTACAGTAGAACCTCGCTTAACGAGCACCTCGCATAACGAGTAATTCGCATAACGAGCAAAACAAATTGTAAAAAAAATGACTTGCTTAACGAGCGACGTTTCGCATAACGAGTGGCGAGAAAAGAAGAAGTCCCGGATTGTGCGCATGTTACATCAGTCTGTGTTTAGCACTTGTTCCAGTAGCATATTAGTGTCGCTTGTGATCACACATTTTCTAAAACTTGTGTTATATTGTGATAAATGTACATGAATCATCCAGGCCTACAAGATGATCTGTCTGAAGAACTTAAGTTCATCAAGATCCAGTTTCTGCCTCACAACACCACACCGTAACTCCAGCCCATAGACCAGCAAGTTATTTCTAACTTAAAGAAGCTCTAAACTAAAGTACTCTTCGAGCATTGTTTTCAGGTGACTGAAGGAACCAACCTCACTCTCAAAGAGTTTTGGAAAAATCACTTCCACATCATTGCCTGCCTCAAGATGATCGTCAAGGCGGGGGAGGGGGTTACCAAGAGAACCCTAACTACTGCTTGGAAGAAGCTTTGGCCGGAGAGCTTTGTTGATTTGTGACTTTGAGAGGTTCGAGACAGTACATGTGGAACCTGTAGTCAACGAGATTTTGTCTTTGGCCACTATCATGGGATTGCAGGTGGATAACAGTGATATCAAAGAGCTTGTGGAAGAGCACAGCCAAGAGCTGACCACCGAAGAGCCTATAGAGTTGCATTGTGTTTCACAGCAAGACGTTTTGGAGAAAAGTTTGTCAGAGGAGGAGGAGGTAACAAAAAAGCAACAATCTTCTGGCGAAAAAAAGAGAAATGCTGAAAGCATGGCAAACTGTTGCATCTTACATTAAGAAGCCTCACCCTAAAAAGGAAGTAGCTATGCGCGCTGCAAATTTATTTAATTATAATGCTGTGTCGCATTTTCGCCAAATTTTGAATCGTCGGCAAAAATAAATGTCTCTGGACATCTTTCTAGTAACAACAACAACAACAACAACAACAACAACAACAACAACAACAACAACAACAACAACAACAACAACAAAAATAATTATCTATGTATCATAATTATTTCTACTTTTTTTTCTTCCGGAAATCAATTTCGTTCCGCGTTTGAAGAAAAGATGAAGATGATTCACTCTCCTTAACAATATGCATACAATTTTCTTTGAATAAACGTTATACATAGCATTTTGTGAGTATTTTTTCGACATGGAACGCATTATCGTATTTTACATTAATTTATATGAGAAAAATTGTTTCGCATAACGAGTGTTTCGCTTAACGAGTATGATTCTGGAACGAATTATGCTCGTTAAGCGAGGTTCCACTGTATTGCAGAGACCGTGCAACATAGGCCCTCGCTTTGTGTAATTTAAGAAATTGAATGCTGTAATATAAAAGTCAAAATTTTACTGGGTGAAGAATGTTACATGCAATTTATCTTCACCAGTTGAAGTGATACGAGTTTTTAGGTGCTATATATATATATGTGTGTGTTTGTTTGTGTGTGTGTGTGTTTGTGTGTGTGTGTTTGTGTGTGTGTGTTTGTGTTTGTGTGTGTGTGGGTGTGTTTGTGTGTGTGTGTGTGTTTGTGTGTGTGTTTGTGTGTGTGTGTGTGTGTGTGTGTGTGTGTGTGAAAGTCGCTTAAAATTAAATAGCGAGATAAGATCCCAAATACTGAGGTTCTCGATAGGGAAAACCTGCCTAGCATCCACACGATACTGAAGAACTATCAGCTGCGTTGGGCTGGTCACCTAGCTCGCATGCCAGACGATCGCCTCCCAGAGTATTTTATGACAAGCTTCAGTAAGGGAAGAGGTCCCAGGGAGGACA
Organism: Candidula unifasciata; assembly: GCA_905116865.2. NCBI lineage: Eukaryota > Metazoa > Mollusca > Gastropoda > Stylommatophora > Geomitridae > Candidula > Candidula unifasciata. The sequence continues at coordinate 8,442 of CAJHNH020002780.1, forward strand.
GAAAAAGCGCTATAAGGACACTCTGAAGACTGCTCTCAGTTGTGTTGGCATCAACACAGCGAAGTGGGAGGCTGCTGCACAAGACCGTTCTTGATGGCATACGTCCCTCAGGCATGGTGCCAGGCAGCATAGGTTGCACAGGCAGAGGAGAGAAACAGAGGCAGACTAGAAAGAAGCGTATCTCTAATCCCACACCTGCTGCAGCTTCCATCTGTTGTCTGCACTGCTCAAGAACTTTCCAGGCACATATTGGACTAATCAGCCACCTTCTTACTCATAATCATTGATCGTTACTACTGTGAATGAAGAATGGTCTTCATCACTGGCGATGGACGAACAACAACATAATAATATAATATAATATAACATAATATAAAATAATACGAGAGTCGCCATGGCGTAGCGGCTAGACGCTCGCGTGCTGATCGGAAGGACGTGGGTTCGCTTCCTGGCAGAGCCGAATTTTTTTTTTTCAAAACTGACCTTCACTCCCAGCCTTAAGTGGGTACCAGGTGCAGTCCCGGGACGTAAAGGCGGTCGGCGTGATGCTGACCACATCAACCATCTCGGACGATTGTTCTTTAAACATATAGGTCTAGCCCTGTGTGCCCTATTCGCATAAAGGCGTGGAAAAGGCCCCCTTACTTTTATAATATCATGTAATGTAATTAATATAATGTTATATGATATGGTATGGTATGGTGTGGAATGGAATGATATGATTTAATATAAAATAGGGAGAAAAGGACAATCACAGGTAAAAACCGTTATAAAACAAAGAAGGCCGCTATGGTGGGCGTATCCCGAGAAGAAAAAAGCAGAGAGTCACTAAATAGGCACTGGAATGAGAAAAAATAAAGCGGATGAGAAAGCCAGGTTTCTAAAAGACACCCTAAAACAACACTGTTGAGACAAGCCACAGGTGCATGACTTGATCCCACCCATGATACTGACGGGATTGCACATAGGATAGAACGGAGCGGAAACAGAATTTGAGACTGATGTGAACTTATAGGGATAACTATGACAATGATGATGATGTATTTAGTGGTGATGACGGAGATGACGGTATTAACGAGGATGTTTATGATGATAATTCTTCTTGTTTTTTGGGGGCTTGTTTTTAAATGAAAATTAAAAGAAATCACCCGTAAACAGGATGTGTTTACAGGTAATATTACTGTGGTTTTTCTCGTCGCGCTGTCCAGAGCACACCGCCTCCTCTCCTGAAGATTGTGGACAACAATGCTCTCATGGCCAAGATTCCCAACGGATTCCCTGTCAAATTTCTAGTTCGCATCAAGCTGTCCCCCAACGATTACACGCCCTTGTCTCTGAATGTTTCCACTGGTGTAAGTATTATCATGCTATGACAATATTTTTACTGATGAAGGGTTTCTAACAGCAACGTTTGTGTTGTCACTCACAATTGTGTTCTCATTAAGTTGTCAAGTTCGGATTTGGATAAACATCAGTTGTTTGTACATTTTTTTTAATCATAAAAGAAAACACATTTGACATTATTCTCAATGTTTAGTTTGATTTGATTTGATTTGAATCAAGAACCGACATCACAACACTTGGGGCATTCCCATAAGCGCTCAGTCCTCATCTTCAGCAGCCAGCGAAGAGTTCCGATATTAATGGTGCCAGTAGCATTCTGATTAATGTTTAGTTTTTAACCTACTAAAAACAATGATAGAAAGTGGTCATAGGGAAGCGGCTAGCCGCGGGTTCGCTCCCTAAAGGAGCCGGACTTTTTTCAAAAATGACCTTGGCTCTCAGGTCGACCCAGCCTTGAGTGGGTACCGGGTGCAGTCCCGGGAAGTAGAGCTGACCACATCACCCATCTTGTGCCGATTGGTCTATAAAAAATAGGTCTAGCCCTATATGCCCTATACGCCTAAAGGCGTGGAAAAGGGTGCCTTACTTTACTTTACTATGAACAAGGATGGGAAGTCGCCGTGGTGCAGCGGCTAGACATTCGCCTGCGGATCTGAAAATCGTGAGTTCGGATCCTCACAGAACCAGACTTAAAAGAAATGATGACTCCCAGTTGTCCCAGCCTTGATTGGCGACCAGGTGCAGTCCTGGGAAGTAAAGGCGGCCGGCGTGACGTTGACCACATCACTCACCCAGCACCGACTGGGCTATAAAATATATGTCTAGCTCAATCTGTCTAATTCCCCGTGTGGGTTCCGGGGCCCCATCGTGGGGGAAAACAAGAATAAACCCCCTGCCTACCCACAAGCATGTCGTAAGAGTCGACTAATTGGGGAGCTTCCTTTGAAGTCAGAGTGCATTTGCCAGAGAGGCAAGGAACCAACAGTCTGCATTCAAGTGAATCAGATCTGTAAAACTGAGATTCTGGAGCGGGACTGCAGTCCATGAGTGGACGAACAACCAGAACTTTCCGTCAGAGTCTACAGCTGGTGAACGCGAAGAAGAAGAAGAATATGTCCAATGCGCCAAAGGGGAAAAGGGGGGGGGTGGGGGGGGGGAGGTCCTTTAGTTATCGTTACTTATGAACAAGGATGCCGTAGTCATGAATGATTCTGTCGTAGAAGATCAGACGTTAAACCTCGGACAACAGCGAAACGATCCAAGATTTGTGGGCAAGCTGCGCATTTTAACAATCTCTTCACGGTGAGAGACAGAAAATTTGGTCGAAGTCCAGAATTAGAACAATTCATTATAGCATGCGAGGTTAGCAAGGAGACAGTGGGGGTAAGAGAGAGGGATGAAAAAAATAAGAAAGAAAGAAAGCAAACAAAAATAACAAGGAATTAAAAAGCAAATAAGAAAGAAAGAAAGAAACTTGATTATGGCACCTTAATTTGGGTCTCTGCTAATGTAGTTGTGTTCGTGCACTGTGCTGGGATTCTTATTGCATTTTTGAAAAAGGAATCGTTTCGATTAAACCCATTTCAACAATCAATACTCGGAGAAAAAGTTTGAAGGCAATATTATCAGACTACTGATAGCACCAACTGTATTGGGACTCACACCTGAAGTTGTGGACTGAGCGTTTACGGAAATGCCTCCAATGTGGTGATATCGGATTTTACTTCTTGTCTTTACGGGACAAAAATCGTCAATTTCAACCATCATCCCCAAGGGGAGAGCTTTTAGTTATAATAGTGGCCAGGTTATGTGTGCAATATAAAATGGCTTAGCATTTCTTGTCATCATGTAGTCATGGAAAGCATTCTTGCAGTGTTGACGGGATCAGAGAAGACGAACATAAGTACTGTCCAGACCAGCGATGAAGTCGTCTACCGGCTAGCCAATGAGTGACCAGATAGCCAATTGATTTTAACTCAAATCAGGAAGCTGTTGTGGTGTAGCGACTAGACCGTCGTCTGCGGATCCGAAGGTCGTGGGTTCAAATCAGTATGGAGCCGGAATTGTTCCCAACCTAACATTGGCTACCAGGTAAACCCAGCCTTACATGGGTGCCTGGTCAACCCAGCCTTACATGGGTGCCAGTTCAACCCAGCCTTACATGGGTGCCAGGTCAACCTAGCCTTACATGGCTGCCAGGTCAACCCAGCCTTACATGGGTGCCAGTTTAACCCAGCCTTACATGGGTGCCAGGTCAACCTAGCCTTACATGGGTGCCTGGTCAACCCAGCCTTACATGGGTGCCAGTTCAACCCAGCCTTACATGGGTGCCAGTTCAACCCAGCCTTACATGGGTGCCAGGTCAACCCAGCCTTACATGGGTGCCAGTTCAACCCAGCCTTACATGGGTACCAGGTTAACCCAGCCTTACATGGGTACCAGGTTAACCCAGCCTTACATGGGTACTAAGTCAACCCAGCCTTACATGGGTACCAGGTCAACCCAGCCTTACATGGGTGCCAGGTTGACCCAGTCTTACATGGGTACTAGGTAAACCCAGCCTTACATGGCTGCCAGGTCGACCCAGCCTTACATTGGTGCCTGGTCAACCCAGCCTTACATGGGTGCCAGTTCAACCCAGCCTTACATGGGTGCCAGTTCAACCCAGCCTTACATGGCTGCCTGGTCGACCCAGCCTTACATGTGTGCCTGGTCAACCCAGCCTTACATGGGTGCCTGGTCGACCCAGCCATACATGGGTACTAGGTCAACCCAGCCTTACATGGGTGCCTGGTCGACCCAGCCTTACATGGGTACTAGGTCAGCCCAGCCTTACATGGGAACCAGGTTGACCCAGCCTTACATGGCTGCCAGGTCAACCCAGCCTTACATGGGTGCCAGGTCGACCCAGCCTTACATGGGTGCCAGGTCGACCCAGCCTTACATGGGTGCCAGGTTGACCTAGCCTTACATGGGTACCAGGTTGACCCAGCCTTACATGGGTACCAAGTCAATTCCTGTGAGGTCAAGAAAAACAAATATGAATCAAGTATCATATCCCCGATGCCCCACAAACGTGGATCCTTTAGTTTTACATCTTAACTCAATTTCCATTTCAGGACAACGGTAAAAAATATATAATTTTAGCTACGCCGTACTATACAAAGCATACATGGACAGAGAAAAAGGACGTAGAGCACGGGGTAGACCAAGAACAAGATGGAAGGATAACATCAGAGAAACTCTACAACAGCACGATGTGCCTATGGTCGAGGCAGCCAGAAGAGCTAGAAACAGAACCTTATATCTCCCTCGACACCCACAGCGGTAAAAGAGGAAGTGAAGAAGAAGAGGAAGAAGCTCCCTCTTTGGGGACGCTTGTTGAACGTAACGATTTTGTGTGTGCTCAAAATCAAATCAGATCCAACAGCTACCACCGTTATCATCAACATCTGCACCACCTTAACTATCATCATAATAAGCTTACTAGACTGGTATGGTTGTCAGTTGTCTCAATATCCTGCCGTCTCTAAGAGCGTGTATCGATTCTTGAGCTGACAACTGTCTATGTCATGACAACATCTTGTCTCCGTGTTTGTCGCTATCTGCGGAGAAATAGCGCACATTGAGAAGTAATAATCCAGAAGGAGGAGAAAAAAGTGTAAGGAAGGGCGCAAGGGAAAATAGGTGCATTGGAGGTAATGCTGTCAGTGATTTGTAGCTGTCGTACAAAACTATGCCAGGTATTTAACCCACGCAAAAAAATTATGAGATTGGTTCTACAATGTTCTGTAAAAAGGTAAAGTCGGGAGATGTGAACCAGCGTCATCGCAGACGTTTATAAACCATAAATGCCCGGCCACCAGTACGGACAGCTGATAAGAAACTGTCCGCATGTGTCGCCGTCCGCACGTAACCCCGTAGATACAGCGACGTTTCCCCATTTACCCCAGAGTGTTAACTCTGGTACCCATTACCTAGAGGCTGGGTAAACCCCGAGAATCGCCTGGTTTCGAACACCGACCGTTGGCTGCAGCGAGTCGCAGCTGGATTTAAAAGCGATTCGCAACTGCTTTAACTTTAATCCTATATACCCAATACGCTTGATGGTGTGAAAAGGGGTATTTACATTCATTATTTAAATATTTATTATTTCCTTTGATGATTTATTAAATATTCCTTGATTCGTCCTTGATTCATCCTTGATTCATCCTTGATTCATCCTTCATTCATCCTTTATTCCTCCTCCATTCATCGTTCATTCATGGTTTATTTATGGTTCATTCATCCTTCATTCATCCTTTATTTATCCTTTATTCATGCTTCATTCATCCTTCATTCATCCTTCATTCATCCTTCATTCATGGTTCATTCATCCTTCATTCATGCTTCATTCATCCTTCATTCATCTTTCATTCATCCTTCATTCATCCTTCATTCATGGTTCATTCATGCTTCATTCATCCTTCATTCATGCTTCATTCATCCTTCATTCATGCTTCATTCATGCTTCATTCATCCTTCATTCACCCTTCATTCATGGTTCATTCATCCTTCATTCATGGTTTATTCATCCTTCATTCATCATTCATTCATCCTTCATTCATCACTTGTGTGGACTTATCGCGGCAGGTACCGAACCACTGGTCACCGATGATAACTTTGACAGCAACACGATTGAGCTGGAGGTTGTGGCTAAGATGTCAATCGACCCCGCCTTGGCTCCCGAGGGGTCGAGCCACACCCTTACATTCACCCTCAATTACAACCAAGGCTACAACACTCAGATGTCTGCAACAGCGACAGTGATCGCAACTATCGACACCTCCGTAGTGAAATCTTCCCTGGTAAGTCAATTTTGTTTCATCCACGGCCCCGTTGTCAGGCGGTTTTTTTTTTAGGGGGGGGGGGGGGGGGGGAGTAGATCATAATAAGTGTGTCGAAGCAGTCCACTGACTGGGGAGATCCTACGACGTTGAAGTGCATCTGACTGAGAGGCAATGAACCAAGAATGTAAACATAAATAAGCCAGATCCGTAAAAAGGATGTGTACACAACACTCAGCTTCTAGAACAGGTCTCAAGTCCAGAGGTGAAAAAACAAAAACCAAGAACTATCAGCTAGTGAAACCGAAGAAAACGATTTTTTCTGTTTCACTTTGTCAGATATTTGCACATAACAGTAGTTATAGAGATTCAGGCTCTAAGTGACTCTG